>CM062804.1:937047817-937451493 GCA_031772625.1 Pinus tabuliformis
TCTAACCATTGTAACAGACAACATTTTAACAAAAATGTTAAAAATATATTGGTGACATATACCCGATGAACGTTTATAAAATTGTTAAAACACATGTTATATATATGGTACATTCGTTGGTTAACCTACAAATGGAAATGTTATTTTGTTGGCTATTACATAACCTATTATTTTCATTGGTCAAACAAGGAGTGGTTTATCAACAAAATTGTTATATAAAACAATAGATGGTTGTTAATAGTTAGTGGACAACAAACAATCATTTTAAATAATAATAAAAATATATTAGGTGGGGTTTGAACCCTCAACCTGCCAGGAAACCAACACTTTGACAACTGGATGCTAACCAAACTATTAGCTAGTGAAACTTTGTTATGTTTTCCGACGCATCATATTTAAACGCTCTCCTATTTCATTCGATGGGGGGAGCGGAGGTTGAGAACAGACAAAGGGTTGTAGGACTTAGAAAAAAGTGTAACCACGAGGGTTGATAGAACCTTTACGTAGGCGAAGCTCTGTTGCGGGCATGATTTTCGAGAGAGGATATTCTAGGGGAATGTTCCTAGAATATTCCCTTTGCAAGTTCTTTTGGAATCTTGAAGATTCTCTAAGGAGTTGAGAGATGAAGGTGGAGGAATATAGCTAAGTTCATACTCATTTTACTCATAAGTTCGCAAGGATTTATCTAGTGTAGTTATATTTAGTATTTGATAAGCAGATATTACGGCTCATGGAAAAATCCCTAATGTTTCATTAATTGTTGGGCATGAAGTTTGAGATAGCAATGCACCTTTCATAAGTGGTTCATGTTTACATTCAAAAGTATTAAGAGGACTCGAGAGACCTTCTAGTGATGTGATTGTTGTGTTTTGAGTAGTGGAACTTCAAGTTAATCCTAGAGATGGAGGTATTATGATGTATTTATCCATGTACTCATTTTTATTTTGTTGAGATGAATGAACAGGCCTCCCCACTATTGAAGTAAGGCCAAGAAACATAGTCCACACTAGAAGAACTCCATTATCAAACTTGTGTGCATTGTCTTTATGGTTTCCTTTATGTCATTTCTTCTTTAAGTGTTTGCACATATGGATTTGACATGTTCTTTCATGCAATTTTGCTAACATCAATAGAAGAAAAGATCTTGGACAATGCTAGTATCAAAGGCATATTGGATCATCTAGAAAGGCCCTGACGTCATATGTGGGAAAGAAATTGTTAGTCATCACATCCATATTTTGTTATAGGTAAAATTCCTCTTGTTTTGTATAAAATCATGGCTTTGAGGGTCTCACGAGTTCAAGAAATAGATGAAGAAGAATATAATTATTTTTTTCTATGTGCATATCCTTTGTAAATACTCTCTACTAAAGGGTATTGTTCCTAGTTTTTGAATGGAGTGCCATATCTATATCTATATATATATATATATATGGACTATTACACCTTGAAACAAAATTAAATTAACTGAGTAAGGTCCAGGAGAAGCATAAAATTTTGAGATCAGTTGTAACTCGCTAGAAAAAAATAAATCTCTTATATCATCCCTTACAGGACCTATGGATCGATGAACCCATGGTAATTTTTCAATTGTGGATGAATATGGTTGTCTTGGATAAGTATGCAGAAATTTTGTATAACATAAGACACCTTGTTGAATGGTCATACATGTTCTGGTGGGCTTTACAATCTATATATATATATATATATATATATATATATATATATATATATATTCCACCTTAGATAAATCATCGATTCGGCGAGACCCATATTCGGGAGGTCAGACTCCAAATTATCATTCAAAACAAATACCCTGATTACCTACACCCTGAAGCAGGGTATGCCAAATTTAGTCAATATCTTCTTTCAAACTTACATCCTCCCATCTTTATGAAAATATGGGATGTTTTCTCAACCACATCAAAGTTGTCCATAAAGGTAACAACACCACAAGCTCTATTAGATTTTACCACCTAGGTTGTTCACTCAAAGTAATGCAAAGCCCCTAATACAAACAACCAGGAGATCAAGGATCTTGTGAGCTAGTGACACAATTGTTGGAACACATCGCTACGCTAGTCAGCAAAAGAATCAAGAGGGACACAAAAGAAGGAAAACAATTTGTTACAGGCCTACAAATATTCATTCCACCCACCCCAATAATATTTAAGACAAAAGAAGGCAAGGTGATGCAGGAGCACCCTCCACATCTTTCCTCTTTCTTTCAAAGAAAATTTTCATGTAAATGTCTCCTACAATTAGTATTTTGTTAGGCATTAGTGTCCCTTTTTGGACAACTCCCCAAATTACTATTTTTTTCTTGTATATGTGTCCCTCTATTTAGGATAGTTAGGTTAGTGATTTCCAAGGGGCTTGTAGAAAGGCCCATATGACATATGTGTGAAAGTAGTTGTTAGATAGCATATCCCTATTCTATTACAGGGAAAATTTCTCTTGTTTTCTACAAAATCATGTGTTTGAAGGTATCACAAGTGTGAGATCTAAGTGAAGAATAATAAAATTATTTTTTTGTCTTTTGGTATCCTCTATAAATACTCTCTACCAGAGCATTTTGTTCCTAGTCTTTGAATGGAGTACCTTAGATATATATATATATATATATATATATATATATATATATATATATATATATATATATATATATATATATATATATATATATATATATATATGTGTACATATATGTACATATACATATGTATATGTATATGTATATGTATGTATATATATATAGAGAGAGAGAGAGATATATATATATATAGATATATATATATATAGATATATATATATAGATATATATATATATATATATATACATATATATACATATATATATATAATTTGGAAAATTTGTTGGATATTACACTTTAAAACAAATTTGAATTAACTTAGTAAGGTCCAAGCAGAGCGAGAAGTCCCAAGATTAGTTGTAACTCATGAGAAAAAATGAAAATATCTTTTGTCATCGCTCAGTACACATATGGTATAACACCCTCCTCCCACATCTACCTAAGCAACTGGCCAGCCGGGGTAAACATGCGACGAGAGGCCACTATGATATGATTTCACCTCCTAAGTCACGTTAAGGAAGTGTAACCGATGGAAACACACCATACAAATATTCAACATCAGTATTAGGACCCTCAGGAACCAATCCAACCTTTCTGCCATCTAGACCCTGGGTCCCACTGAGATTTTGGACCACTTGTCATCTGAATGCTCTCATGCTATGGGCATGCCAGTGTCCAGGGACCTTTGAATGCTCTCATAGGCCCACAAGCCAGAGTCCAGGGACTTTTTTGAATATTTTTGTGTTGGCATCCCGAGGATTTGAGCAACTTTTTTAAGCCCAGAGCCCAGGTCACTGCCCAGAATAGAATGGCATCTTCAGAATAGTAAGATAATAGGGAAATGACAGTGAAAAAGTAATTACTTGAATAAGACCTTGACTAGACCCCTACTAGCCATGACATGCATTTCTTCAAACACATTAGGAATATGTAATCTACAAGTTCAAATAACATATCTGAGCATAGGGGTCTCATACTTAGCTGAGAATCACTAAGAAGCATTGATACCTCAACACATCAACTTTCGTTCCATCCATTATGTCATAGATACATTGTTCATTCATTTACAAGTAAAAACATGAAGAGAGCCACACACAACTTTTGTCATAAAACATATATACAACGAGCATAATAGCAACAGAAATTCCAATGAAATCACATCCATATGATCCCCATATAAACCAATATATTACACATAGAAATTCAAGAATAAATAACCTCATATTGATGATGCAAAATCTAAACTCGGGATGGGACTTCCACGTCCCACCCAACCGTAGAATGGCTAAGCCAAATCCCTCTTCAATCATTCACCCCCGTGCCATATTCCAAGCATGAATGTGGTATCTAATAGAACACATCAATCCAAAACCATCCAGTGCTTTCAAAGGCCATCCACCTCAACCCATCAATAGTGATTCCACCTCACAGTTGGATATCACAAAACCATCATCATATTGGTCTCCATCCAAGCCTTCTAGGGCTTCCAGAGCATTTGTTCCAACCAAGGCTTCCAGGACTAGTAACGCAACCCACATTTACCTACAGGCTTAAATAACATTTTTCCAACCAAGGCTTCTGGGACTAATAACTCAACCCACCAAGGGCTTCCAGAGAGTTTGTGCAAACAAGGCTTCCAGGACTAGTAACTTAACCCAAGTCGTTACAAGGCTTCGAGAGAATTTATCCAACGAGGGCTTCCAGTTATTAATAACTCAGCCTAAGCTAAGAAAACATGAGAACCAATAAAAAAAAACAAGGAAATAAACCCACAATCTCCATGGCTATCTAGGAAATGGCAAGGCTAGGAAAGCCACTGTCAATCTAGGCAATCCTCCATGCTAGTGATATATCATGACCAATAAACCACATGCATGCCAAAACTAGTGAGGAAGGCACACATGCAACTCAGTACCTACAAGAAAATCCCATTGTAGTTGTTTATCACAATGTCCTCGTGTGCTTTACTACTCTTCCTTTTCCTTCTTGCTCCAAAAATCCTAGTATGTCACACCCTAGAGGGGTGCTCCAAGAATACTCTAATCCAAGAGTATGAGAGAGAGAGAATAGTGAGAGAGATCCAACACTGAACTGACAAAAGGTTACCAATTGATCCTCATAATCCTTTTCTTGAATGAGGCCTCTATTTTCTTCATTTTCCATTATTTTCCTCCTCACATGCAACCTATGACCTTTCACCTCCCTTTTCTCCTAATTTCCATGATATTCATAAATACATGTGCCAAAAATGCCATTTTTTCCAAAGCATTAGCCATTTCCTTTGCCAATTTCCTTAGCCAATAATCAATCACAAGTGATCCACATCACTAGGATTTTTTGAACATTCAGCTTGGAGTAAGTGTCCCATCAACCATGGTTATTATTTTTTCCTTTATTAACTTCTATTACATGGAATTTTCACCAAGGTTGTTACAGAACCCTCCCCCTTGGGGGGAACACTGTCCTCAGTGTTCAACAACACCTATAACCATAAAATTGTTGCAAGAAAAATATACTATCGATGGAGATTTATAACTTAGCTTGATGCAGTATTTACAATGATCAACCTGTTGTGAAGCAAACCAACATGAAAACATAACAAACATAACATCATAATGTCATTATACCCATACTGATTATTGGAGCTTTATAACATAGGTCATGGCAGTATTGTTATCCATATAGATATGTACATATACCAAAATCACCAAGAATATACCAAAACATATACCAAGACATATACCAAAACGCCATACCAAAAATGCCTTGCCTCAACCAGCAAACAAGGAAGGATACATATCCTGCATCTAATCTGCCATCTCCCATGTAGCTTCATCAGGCCCAAAGTGCTTCCACTTCACTTTTACTTGCTCGATTTCTCAGTTCCAGAGCATGAGCACCTTTTTCTGCAATATACACTAAGGCTCTTGCTGGAATTCTCCATCTGGTTCCACCTTGAATACAGACCATTTAATCACATGATCAAAATCTTTAACATGCTTCTTAAGCAATGACACATGGCTACTAGCCCAATCCTCTCAATAATTTTGAAGGGTCCACAAAACCATGGATCCATATTGGCACATGATCCAATCCATAAGGAGATCTTCTTCGGCTTGATGCGCAAGTACACTTGTTCCCAAACCTGGAACTCCTTGAACAACTTGTTCAATATGCATAGCTCTTCTACCTATCCTATGTTACCTTTATATTTTTCTTGATTATCTACATTTCTTGTTCCATGTCTACCAACATATCTGGTCCAATAAGTACCATGTTCACTAGATGGCTCCATCTGACAGGATAATTGAAACTCTGCCTATACAATGCCTAAAACGAACTCATCCTCAAAGATTCTTCATACCCATTGTTGGAAGCAAACTCTACCAGTGGAAGATACTCTTCCCACTTCCATTGTTGATGCATCACATACATCCTCAACATATCCTCCAATATCCTATCGACCCTCTCTGTATGTCCATCTGTCTGTGGCTGATAAGCTGTACTAAAGGCCAACTCTATGCCCAAACCTGCAGATAACTCCTTCCAGAACTTGGAAGTGAACTTTGCATCCATGTATGACACAATCTTATTTGGAACACCATGCAATCTGACCATGTATCTGATGAATACCTATGCTACATTGCTAGCTAAGAATGTAGACTTCACTGGAATGAAGTGTGCAACCTTTGTCAACATTTCCATGACAACCATGATGAAATCATGTTGCCTCATTGTCCTTGGAAAACCTGTGATGAATTCAATGGAAATGACTCCCCATTTCCACTCCAAATTGCAATCGAATGTAGAAGTCCACCTAGATGTTTACACTATGCCTTCACTCGCTGATAATCAAAACACCTAGCCACAAATTCTACTACATCCCTCTTCAGGTTTGACCAATAATAAAATTTCTTCACTACAGTGAATGTCTTCTTATAACTTTGGTGACCCAAATATGGTTCCTCATGAAACTCCCTCAAGATCGCCGTCTTGAGCTCACTACTATCTGGCACATATATTTTGATTTTGAATTTGACCAATCCATTTGTTGTAAGACAATAATCAACATATGGTGCACAAGTAACTATACCACTACATGTACCTATACTTGTACTATCACATGTACTTTTACCGGTACTCTGCTACAACCTGTGCATAATCTCCATATATCTAACATCCTGTTGACTTACCTAGAAGATCCTATCCTGTAAGTCTGTCTCATAGGAGCTCATAGTTGCTAAGTGATTTACCTATATACACCTGCTAAGAGAATATGCACCCTATTCTCTTTACCTTCGATATATCTGATCTAGAAATTGAACTCAACGATCATGGCCAACCATTGAGCCTGCCTATCATTCAGGTTCATTTGGTCAAATAGATACCGTAACCCATTGTGATCACTCATAAACACAAATCTCCTACACAAAAGGTAGTGTCTCCACCTCTTCAACACATGTATAATCGTTGCCAACTCAAGATCATGTGAGGGTATTTATGCTCGTTCTCATTCAATTTTCGTGACTCGTAGCATACCACCTATCCATTCTTCATCAGGACTCCACCAAGTCCTTTCTTGCAATCATATGTGCATACTACAAAATCTTTGTCTGAATGTACAATATTTAACACTGGTGCATGTGTCAACAACTGCTTAAGCTACTCAAAATTAGCCTCACACTCCTCTATCCATTTGAACTTTTTACCTTTCCTCTGCAATGATGTGATAGGATAAGAAATCTATGAGAATTTCTTGATGAACATCCTATAATAGCCTATCAACTGCATGAAATATCTCACCTCGTCTACATTCCTTGGAGATACCCATTCCATGATGGCCCTTATCTTTTCTGGATCTAATACAATGCCCTCCTTGGAGACAACATGTCCCAAGTAATGTACCTCAGTCTGAAAGAAACTACACTTGTTGAGCTTATCATACAACTGATGCTCTCTCAACAACCTCAACACTGCTACTAAATGCTCGACATGCTCTTCCTCATTTTTAGAATATACCAATATGTCATCAATGAACACAATAACAAACTTATCCAAATACAGATGCAACACACTATTCATCAAGCACATAAATGTAGTTGGAGCATTAGTTAAGCCAAATGGAACTACAAAAAACTCATAATGCCCATACCTGGTCCAGAAAGTGGTCTTGTAAATGTCCTCCTCTTTGATGCGAGCCTAATGATATCTAGATCTCATATCAATATTTAATAACATTAATTCTCCCTTCAACTAATCGAACAAGCCATCAATCCTTGGCAATGGATATCTATTCTTGATGGTCACTTTTCTTAGCTTCCTATAGTCAATGTATAATCTGAGAATACCATCTTTCTTCTTTACAAACAAAACCAGTGCACCCCATGGTGATACACTTGGCCTAATGTATCTGTTGCCCAACGTCTCCTTCAATTGTATCTCTAATTCTACCAACTCAGGTGAGATCATCCTATAAGGTGATTTTGATGATGGAGTTTCCCCTGGAAATAACTCAATAAACAATTCCACCTCCCTGTGAGGTGGAAACTCTGTAATGTCCTCAAGAAATACATCCTTGAACTATTGTAGAACTGGGTACCTTCTCAAAATATCTTCATCCTCAACTTCCTTACCCTTGTCACTAGAAATAACACACACCCCTTCGTGCAATTGCGCTTTTCTTGCATAAGTGTTACCATCATAACTGATGTGGCTTTCTTCTTTCCTTGCAAGAGTCTTGGTTCCCCATTGTGATCTAGGCACCCAATGGCCTTATCATAACAATCGACCTTGGTTCTATGAAGGTACAACCAATCCATTCCCAACAACATATTGTATGATCCCAAAAATATATATTGAAATGTGTTGCGGTAGGCATGCCATTCAAATCAAATACACAAGCTCTTACCCAATAATTAACTCACATCTTTGAACCTATAGCCAACTACACTAACCAAGATTATGCATACAATTCCTTACTCAAACCACACTTATCCACCAATTTAGGACTAGCATAGCTATAATTAGATTAAGGGTCAATCAAAATAGAAATAACTTGATCACAAAGCTTACTGTCCATCTCAATGATAGATGCCTAATGGTTTTCATGTTTTTTATCCAATGCTGCATAAATATGTGAAACACTTTGACCAGCATCCTCAACAATTTGTGTGTCTTGTGCACTATATATCTGAGGCATACCACCCTGATTCTATAGACAATCTCTCTTGTGATGATCTTTGCCACAAGTCCAACACTCTATAGACTTCCAACCTGCACCCTTATTATGCTCCTCAGATCAATGTCCCCATCCTCTATCTGATGCATTGAACTTCTTAGATGGTGCAACATTCTCTTTATTATCTATACCCTAAGGTCTTTCTCCCTTTTTGTCCCATTTTCCTTTGTTCTTTACATTACCTTTCCAGTATTGCTTAGTCTCATATATGTTCGTCGATTATTCATAGCAATGCCTTAACTTTCGAATGGCCTCCTCCAATGATCTAGGCTCATCGAACTGAATCCTTTGAATCTTGGCCTTCTCCTCCATGAGGTAAGGTACATACCTTAGTAACTCCAAGAACCTGCTAGTATACTCATCATCTATCATCGATTCGATCTTTAGCTCATTGAATTATTTTTCCCTATCATCAAAGTATCTCTCTAACAAATACTTCTTCTTGAATAACTGCTTAAACGCACTCCAAGTCAAGTCTTCATCATGAATACATCTTACATTCTTCACATCTTCCCACCAAATATATGCTTTACCTTTTAGACTAAATGTAGCTACTCTCACTTTCATGTTCTTTGAATAATCATGCAAGCTGAAGAACTTCCTCATGCCAAGAAACTATGCCTCTGCATCTTGTGATATCTTCATCTCTCCATCTAAAGTAGGTGCCTTTTCTTTCTTAAACTCATATGGAAAGTATCCCCTATCACTCCTCCTGTAGGGATGATAATGATGACAATCATAGTGCCTATTTGAATCAGAACTACAATAGTGCATACGTCTATCCCTCCTCTTATCCGAAGTGTCCAACAATTTTTCATCTCTAACGGTGTCATCTCTATCTGACATGTGACCACCATGTGACCTACTACCATATTCCCGATTAGTTATGTCCTCCTGCTCATAGATGATCTGAAATGGTCCTTGTTACTGCAAATCTGACAAACTTTGAAGTATAACTACATTTACCTATGATTGTTTCTCTTGTGCCTACATGATTATGTCATTATATACCTTACAACTCCATATTTCTTCCATTAAGCTTCTCAGTGTATATGCCAAACTGGAAGAGTTCCCAACACCATATTTCTCATTTGATTCATAGGGAGAGTCTTTATAGTCTATCATCTTGCTAACCATTTGATATTTCTTCCTGCAAGGTATATCATGTCAACTAAACAAAATCACAATAAACCAATGTACCTTGGTAAAGATTGGGGAGGATACCTTGTTTGCAAGATCAAAAAATCAGCGTGATACATGTATAACATAAACATGACAACATATAGAAACATAACACATAAGTATATAACCATGCAACCATCATTCTATCTAGTGTCTAGTCATCAATGCATAACCTTATCAACAACACATACCACGACCTCATGCATGACAGAAACCATTACATCATTGTACACTTGACCACATGCAAACATTAACATACATAAACAATGCATAATAAACCACACACATGCATAAACACATGTAATCAAACATAAATGAACGGTACTTGAAACCGAAACTAAAAGAATGGTACATGCAACCAAGCATACAAGAATGTAACTAAACATACAAGAAACTAGGGTAAACATGTGATGAGAGGTGACTATGATATGATTTGACCTCCTAAGTCACGTTAAATAAATGGAACTGATGGAAACACACCATATAGACATTCAACATTAGCATTAGGACCCTCAGGAACCAATCCAACCTTTCTGCCAACCAGCCCCTGGGTACCACTAAGCTTTTGGACCACTTGACCTCTGGACTCTCTTATACTATGGGCATGCCAGCATCTAGGGACCTATGGACTCTCTAATAATATGGGAATGCCAATGTCCAGGGACCTCTATATTCTCTCACAAGCCTACAAGTTAGCATCCAGAGACTTTTTGAATAGTATTTTGCTAGCGTTCCTAGGATTTGAGCCATTTTTTAGGCCCAGAACCCAGGTCACTACCTAGAATAGAATGAAATCTTTATAACAGTAAGATAACAGGGAAATGACAATGCAAAAGCAATTACATGAATAAGACCTTGAATGGATGCCTGCTAGCTGATCCAAAATCTTTTGCTTATAGATGTATTAAAGAATTACATGCATAAATTGTAGCTTAACATAGAAAACTTAATGTGCACATGAGAGAAGAGGAGAAACACATAAAGCATGAAAGAAGACAACAAGACTCGATTACATAGTTCGTCCAACATGGACTACGTCTCCGGGCCTTGCTCAATCAATGGGGAGGCCTTCATTCATTAAGTGGCATGAGAAAGAAGAGTACAAGCATCAGTTACAAAAAGGAGTTTTATACCTCCATACTAAAAAATGGCTGAAAAATTTAGAACTATGATGGATAAACGGACAATGCCATTGTGTTTGTGGCATCGAGAAGCGCTGAAACCATATAAAATTTGTCAAAATCTGACAAAGTGAAAATTCGGCCCTCCTGCAAAATTCTGCCTCAAACTGCGTGCACTGCCTCCTCTGCCTGGGCTCACTGACAAACTTCGTTTAAGTATAAAATGGGTGGCAGATTCTTCAAGGAAACTGTTGTAGGGCAGTTGGCAAAAAGTTCAGTTAATATGGAGGAGGTCAGGCAGTCAAAACCCGTCTCCTCCTTTTTACATAACAAATTTCTTTATAATATTTCACAAACAATTTTTCTTTTATTAAGGTTTTTGGTTGGGTCGGGCCCGCCTTGGGCGGCACACCCACTGTACCGTCCTCCCACTGGCTCCACACATTATGGCTGGTGGCTAAGGCTGGGTCTGCGCCCCAAGGGCCGACCCACCTTTATGCTAATGGTCCCTTTGTTTTAATGTTGGTGGTTGGGTCCGTGCCCCAAGGGCCAGCCCACCACCTTAAATTTGAGCTTACGATTAATGGCTCCATGGTATGGGTTCCGTGGGAGGGGCCGGGGGTCGTGGACCACCCCTCCACCATTTTTATATTAATTCTGTTGTGTGTGGAGGAGTTGGGGTGGTGGGGTTGGTGGCCCACCACCCCTTTTATATATATATATATATATATATATATATATATATATATATATATATATATATATATAGATATATATATTTTGTTATATAAAACAAAAGGAGGTTGTTTTTGGAAATTCAGTTTTTGGCCAAAGGAGTCTTTTTAATGAGGCCACGATTTGTCCAGAATTTGGTTGAAGTTGGTTGGATTTCATCTACCAGAAAAATTCCAAATTGTTCCTTCATTAATCCTGCCCAGTCATCAAAAAGTCAACCCAACTTTTACTTCCTCTATCTCCTTCATCTGGACTCGGATTGGAGTGTCGTTCACACCGTTGGAATCAAAGTGACGGCCACTTCGATCTGATGTCAAGTTCATCTCCTTTCTGCGACTTTGAAATTTGAGCCTTTTCCATGCCACTGGTGTCTGGAGATCCTCCTAGATCAATCCTCCCCATTGAGGAGATTTTGGACTGCCAAAATCTTTATCAGACAATTGGAAAGTGAGGGAATTGTTCCTTCACTCTTTCTTTTTCCAACCATTTTGCCTTGCTAGGGTGCATCCCCTTGAAACCAACTCGAAGGTATTCCATGTCTCCCCGTCGTGAAGTCCTGGTTCTTCTGTTAAGGATCATGTCTTTAGGTAACTCATTGAGATACTCTAGTGCAAAGTCATCAATTGTAGGAACTATGCCCACCTCCTCGGTGTCCATAATCAATGGTGGCTCATACAGCTTTAAGTTCTCCACATTCACTAAGGAGTACATTTGCATATATATCAGCAAATCGAGACGAAATTCATTGTTTCCAATCTTCTCCAAAATGGTGAATGGACCATACCGGATTGGTTGCAACTTCTTCCCTTCTCACTTCATCCTATCTTTGCTAATATGGAACCATGCTTTGTTGCGTACTTGAAATTTATGGTCGACTCGATGTTTGTCATGTCGAGCTTTGTAACGGGCTTGACTTTTCTCCAACTGCTCCTGTACTGCTTGGTGAATCAACTAGATCCATTGAATGAACTATTGCGCTTTGTCCCTGTCATCACGTCCACTGGAGTCATCTTCCCTTCCAAAGACCATATCAAAAGGGTATTTTGGCAAGTAGCCAAAACATGTCTGAAATGGTGAACGATGCATAGATGGGTGCACTACTCGGTTGTAGGAATGTTGCACATATGGAAGATGCTCATCCCACAACTTAGGATGTTTCCCACAATAGCCTCAAAACAAGTGTACCACAGTGTGGTTTAAAGCCTCTTTCTCTCCATTAGTCTATGGATGGAATGTCAGGCTTCTTTTCAACTTGGTGTCCATTGTCTTCCACAAGCTGGTCCAAAACTCTCCGAGAAAGTGAGAGTCTCGATCTGACACAATCGATGTCGACAACCCAAAATGGACCCAAACATGCTGAAAGAAAAGATAAGCAGTCTGCTCTATAGTGATCTGATTTTTACAAGGCATTAAAATACACATCTTACTAAAACGGTCAACAACGACATACAAATAGCCGTGGCTTTTTCTAGACAAAGGCAAACCTCCTACAAAATCCATTGACACACTTTCCCATGGACGACTCGAAATAGGGAGTGGTGTGTAGAGCCCAAGTTTTCTATTAGAGGGCTTTGAAACAAAACACGTCACACATCCCTTTACATAGTGAGTCACAATGTTCTTCATATGAGGCCAAAAACAAAATCTTTGTACATGACACAAAGTTTTTTCAATACCAAAATTACCAGACACAAGGGAGGTATGGGCCTCCCGGATTACATGTACCCTTTCTCCTGTGGGTATGCACAATTTTCCAAGGTGATACAACAGTTTCCCCTGCAAGTGATAGTTGTCCACCTATGAACCATGGGTTAGTTTTGCATAAATCTCCTTAAAGTCATAATCATTAGCATATTGTTTAGTATAACTTTCAAAATATAATGAAGCATTATGAAAAATAACAGAAGCAGAAATAGGAGGGTGAGATAGCATATCGGCCACTTTGTTGCTAGTGCCCTTCTTATACTTTATTACCAGATGAAACTGCTAAAGAAAACCCATCCACCTGAAATGACGAGATTGTTTCAACTTGGTTTGTGACTGAAGATACTGCAAGGGCTGATGATCTGTATGGATGATGGTCTCCTTGCTGATCAGGTAGTGTTTTCACATTTTCACACTCTGGACCAAGGCATATAATTCCTTGTCATAGGTGGGATAGTTTATCACAGCCTGAGAGAACTTCTCTAAATGGTAACATATCGGCCTCTTTTGCTACATCAGTACAGCTCCCATGGCATATCCGCTGGCGTCTATTTCGATCTCAAATGGCTGTTGGAGATCTGGTAAGGCCAAGACCGATGCAGTGCTAATATTTTCTTTCAATGTTTCGAAGGACTTCTGTTGCTTTCCTCCCCATTGAATGACTTGCTTTACACTTGTCAATGCGTGTAAAGGTGCTGCAATAATAGAGAAATTGGCAATAAATCTCCTCCAATACTGTATTGCACCCAAAAAGTTGTGAACCTCAGTTACATTAGTACGTTTAGGCCAATTTACAATTGCTTCAACTTTAGAAGGATCAATTTTTAGCTGACCATGACCAACAATATGACCTAGGTAAACCAAAGAGGTTTTCCCAAACTCACACTTTGACAATTTTACATAGAGTTTTTTTTTTTCAATACGTCAAGCACTTTCTTCAAATGGCATACATGTTCATTCCAACTTTTACTAAAGATATTAATATCATCTAGATATACAAGAACAAATTCATCAATGAAAGGCCTAAAGAGATCATTCATGACCCTCATGAAAGTGGTTGGAGCATTGCAAAGTCTAAATGGCATCACCATACATTCGAACGACCCCTGTTTGGTCTTGAAGGCGGTTTTCCACACATCCTGCTCTGCAATTTGAACCTGGTGATAACCACTACACAAATCCAATTTGGTGAAATAGATAGCATTCGTTAACTAATCTAATAATTCATCAATGCGGGGAAGAGGATAACGATTTTTCACCGTGATTTTGTTTAGTGCTTGATAATCCATGCACATCCTCCATGTGTGATCTTTCTTTGGCACTAAGATAATCGGTGAGCCGCATGGAGAAGTGCTCGGTCTGATGACCCCTTGGTTCAATAGTTCCTGCACCTGCTTTTTTACCTCCTCCATCTCAATGGTTGACGTCCTGTACATGCCAATATTTGGTAAAGGAGCATCATGTTGCAAATGGATCTCATGTTGGATTTCCCTCTTTGGAGGTAATCCCTTTGGTTCTTGAAACATCTCATCATAGTTAGAAATTAATTCACATAATTCCTTTTTATGCACATGATCACAACCTTGGAAAGCATCGGATAATTCTGCATCTTTTCCGCCTACAACCATAAGCATGCAACCCTTACTGGAATTAACCAACCTCTTCATTTGTCCTGCACTTACAAGGCTGACATTGATTTTAGTTTGATGAGCCCTTACAATATATTCTACCCCATCTTTTATGATTTGGTATTTGTTTTCATGATGGAAGAAGATTTCCTTTCTATCATATAGATATGGACTCCCTAACACCATGCCACAAATATCCAATGGTATCACATCAAGTTTTACCTCATCCACTAACTTAGAAGCGATCACAAATTTAACCTTACACTGCTTAGTTACATTCAGTTTTGCTTTATCATGTATCCATCCAAGTGGGTAAGGTTTTGGATGTGGTTTGGTTTCCAAGCCTAGCTTCTTTACCAAGCTTTGAAATTAAGTTTGCTTGGGATTCAGTATCAAATAGAGTTTCCACTTTTGTATGATTTATGATAACTCTAATATGAAATAGTTCAATTCTCTTTCATTCATTAGGAAGAGACTCATCTATTGAACTAGTGCCTTCATGTGATTCAAAATTAACATGAGGTGTAAGAGTACCTTTTGTTCCTGCTGCTATGATCAATGCTTCATCTCTGGAATCGGATCCAAGGTCTTGCTGCACAGTTGCCACTGTCTTCTACTTTCCTTTTCCTCCATACTTCTTTGGTCTCTTTTCCAGGTACTATTTCCAACAATGATTGTCATCATGACCTTCCTTTTTGAAGTGAGTGCGATAAGGTCTTTCTCCGTCATCTTTCTTGGTTGATGTCGTCCTCTTCTCCTTTCCTTTTCCTTTCACTTTGGGTTTTCCATTTGGAGGTTTGAAAGGTGGTTTATTGAAATGATCATCTCTTTCATTTTTGCCTCTATTCTCAAGATGAATTACCTTCACACTGGCGGAGTCAATAGTATTTAGTTCAAACAATAATAACGAATGTCTAAGGTAACTATGTAATGATCCAATATACTTAGTTACTACTTCAGGTGAGTCAAGTGCAATGTCCAAATTATGTGCCTGTTTTCTAAATTCCTCTGTAAAGCTTTGAACATCATGACCTCTGCCTTGCCTTAAGTATTTCCAATCCATTAAGGCTTTTTGTTTATAACCCAAGGGATAGAATTGTTCCTTTAATGCAAAAATGAAACTAGGCCATGAGGAAAGAAGATTACCCACACTCTTACTACTTCGCAATTTTCTCTCCCACCCGATGAGAGCAGTGCTACTCAGCTGAAGAGAGGCCAACTGAATCTTTGCCTCGTCCTCTTCAATCTGCTGAATCCTGCAGTAGATTTCAATCTGCCTAATCTAGTTATTAACCTTTTCTACATTACTTTCACCATTAAACATGGGAAGATCAAATTTGACATCTAATTTAAAGAAAGGTTTCTTAGATGCATCCCTTGAATTTCTATGATGAGGGTGATGAGAGGAAGAAGAACTTTCACTTGTGGAAGGAGAAGGAGGGGGTTCTTCTCCAGCATTTCCATGCACTGAACCTTGTTCATTTGTATTTCTCTCTTCTACTTTCTCCAGCCTTGAAAGCAACTAACCAACATTCTCTGCCATTGTATAGAAGGTTATGTGGAAATTGTGCTCCTCTTCATGACGAGCCTCTTCATCTGCCATGTTTCTCCTTTGATGTGCACACCTCACTTTGTTATCTAAAGACTTTAGTTTCCCCTCCCCTCTTCGGAGCCTATTTCTTGTTAGCATACAAACATGCAATTCATATCTAAAGAAAACCTGCTCTGATACCACTTGATCCAAAATCTTTTTCTTATAGATGTATTAAAGAATTACATGCATAAAGTGTAGCTTAACATAGAAAACTTAATGTGCACATGAGAGAAGAGGAGAAACACATAAATCATGAAAGAAGACAACAAGACTTGATAACGGAGTTTGTCCGACTTGGACTACATCTCCGGGCCCTTCTCGATCAATGTGGAGGCCTTCATTCATTAAGTGGCATGAGAAAGAAGAGTACAAGCATCAGTTACAAAAAAGAGTTTTATACCTCCATACTGAAAAATGGGCGAAAAACGCAAAACTCTGATGGAGAAATTGATAGTACCATTTCATTCATAGAGTTGAGAAGTGATGAAAGAATATAAAATTTTTCAAAATCTGACAAAGTGAAAATTAGGCCCTCCTGCAAAATTCTACCTCGAACTACGTGCACTACCACCTCTGCCTAAGCACACTGAAAAACTGTGTTTAAGTATAAAATGGCTGGCGGATTCTTCAAGGAAACAGTTTTAGTGCAGTTGACGGAAAGTCTAGTTAATATGAAGGAGGTTGGGTTGTCAAACCCCGCCTCCTCCTTTTTACATAACAAATTTCTTTATAATATTTTACAAACAATTTTTTTTAATTAAGGTTTTTGGTTGGGTCGGGCCCACCTTGGGTGGGCTACCCACCGTACCTTCCTCCCACTGGCTCCACGCATTATGGCTCGTGGTTGAGGCTAGGTCCACACCCCAAGGGCCGGCCCACCTTTTATGCTAACGGCCCTTTGTTTTAATGTTGGTGGTTGGGTTTGTGCCCCAAGGGCTGGCCCACCACCTTAACTTTGAGCTTACGGTTAATGGCTCTATGGTATGGGTTCCGTGGGAGGGGTTGGGGCTCCTGGCCTACCCCTCCACCATTTTTATATTAATTCTGTTGTGTGCGGGGGAGTTAGGGTGGCGGGGTTGGTGGCCACCCCTTTTTTTATATATTTTTTGTTATATAAAACAAAAGGAGGTTCTTTTTGGAAATTCAGTTTTTGACTGAAGGAGTCTTTTTAGTGAGGCCATGATTTTTCCCAAAATTTGGCCATAGTTGGCTGGATTTCGTCCGTCGGAAAAATTCCAAATTGTGCCTTCATTAATCCTACCCAGTCGTAAAAAAGTCAATCCAACTTTGACTGCCCCTATCTCCTTCATCCGGACTCGGATTGGAGTTTCATTCACACTGTTGGAATCAGAGAGACGAGCACTTCAATCTGATATCAATTTCATCGCCTTTCTACCACTTTGAAATTTGATCCTTTTCCATGCCACTGGTGTCTAGAGATCCTCCTAGATCACTAACCATGACAGGAATTTCGTCAAACATATCATGAATATGTAATCTACAAGTATAAATAACAGATCTAAGCATAGGGGTCTCATACTAAGAAGAATTTAGGCGTCAACACATCACCTTCCATTTCATCCATTAGATCATATATACATTGTTAATTCATTTACAAGTAAAAACATGATGAGAACCATACATATCCTCTGTCATACAACATATATATACCCAACAAAATAGAAACAGAAATACCAATGAAATCACAATCATACGATCCACATATAAACTAGTATAATACTCATAGAAATACAAGGATAAATAAACTCATATTGATGACACAAAATCCAAACCCGGGATGGGACTTCCATGTTCCACCCAACCATAGAATGGCTTAGCCAAATCTCTCTTCAGCCATTCACCCTAGTGCCATATTCCAAGCATGAATGTGGGATCTCATAGAACACAACAATCCAAACCCATCCAGGGTTTCTAGAGTCCATCCACCTCAACTCATCAATAGTGATTCCACTTCACAATCAGACATCACAAAACCATCATCAATTGGTCTCCATCCAAGCCTTCCAAGGCTTCCAGAGAATTTGTTCCAGCCAAGGTTTCCAGGACTAGTAACTCAACCCACATCTGTCACCAAGCTTCTAGAGCATTTTTCCAACCAAGGCTTCGAGGACTAGCAACTCAACCCAACAAGGACTTCCAGAGCGTTTTTCCAACCAAGGCTTCTAGGAATATTAACACAACCCAAGTTGTTACAAGGATTCGAGAGTGTTTGTCCAACCAAGGCTCCCAGGAACTAATATCTCAACCCAAGCTAAGGAAACATGAAAACCAACCAAAACAAAACAAGGAAATAAATCCACAATCTCCACGGCTATCCAGGAAATTGAAAGGCTAGGAAATCCACTATCAATTCAGGCAATCCTCTATTCTAATGACAAATCATGGCCAATAAACCACATGTATATGCCATGCATTCCAAAACTAGTGAGGAAGACATACATGCAACTCGGTACCTACAAGAAAATCCCATTGTAGTTGTCGAACTCAATGTCCTCTTGTGCTTTTCTACTCTTCCTTTGCAAGAAAATCCAAGTATGCCATGCCCTCCAAGAGTGCTCCAAGATAACTCTAAGTATCCAAGAGTATGAGAGAGAGAGAGAATAATGAGAGAGATCCAACACTAAATTGACAAAAGGTTACCAACTGATCCTCAAAAGCCTTTTTATGAATGAGGCCTCTATTTTCTTCATTTTCCATTATTTTACTTCATTTTCCTCCTCACATGCAACATGTGACCTTTCACCTCCCTTTTCTCCTAATTTCCATTATTTTAATAAATAAATGTATCAAAAATTTCATTATGCCCTTCCAAAGCCTTAGCCATTTCCTTTTCCAATTTCCTTAGCCATTAATCAATCACAAGTGATCCCAATCACTAGGATTTTATCCAACTATCAGCTTGGAATAAGTGTCCCATCAACCTTGGTTATTATTTTTGCCTTTATTAACTTTTATAACATGGAATTTTTACCAAGGTTGTTACATATGGGTCAAACAACCTACAATAAGTTTTCAGTCTATGAATGAATTTGGTTGTCTTGGAGAAGTTTTTTGGAAATTTTATTTAAGATAGGACACCGTGTTGAATGGTGAGACCTTGTTGAATGGTGATACCTAATATAGAAAGATTTAACATAAATAAAAATAAAAATAAAAAACCCACCCCATATAAATCATCAAGTTGATGAGACCCATAGTTTGGAGTTCATCCTCCAAATTATCATTAAAAAAAGACCCAAGTACCTACACCCTCAACCAAGGCAGGTCCACTTCAATTAGCATAGTTGGACGTGAATTTTAATTGTGGTGGTGTATCAACCTCGATCTCCCAACCAAGAGGAAATTAGTTAGTAGGCATAATCAACCAAACCAAAATAAAGGAAAGCATGGAATTATTGTCCATCAATGTGGTTGACCGGATCAAAGTAAAGGGAATGGTGGAGTCAACTTCAATCGGTGCAGTCGAAAAAAGGTTAAATCTACTCTTGTGCGCATAGTGGGTGATAATAATAGTCTCTAGCTTCCCCTTGTTATTGAGAGTGGTCCCATATTTAATTGAAATATTTTAGTTATAAAGTCAAAAGGGAAAGTAAGATGAAATATGAGGTACTTCAATATCTAATTTATCATTTTTGAGACAAACAAATAGGTAAAGAAAAATAGTAATACCACAAAGAAAAGTTTCCTCAAAAGGGAAATCATTCACCTACCAAAATTGATTTATACTTTAGACATAGAGACCCAAATACCCTTACCACTACAAGTTGAAAATTGAACAAAATACCCCCTCTAAACTTCGACAGTCAAGAAACAAACTTTAACAATTAAATCTGCACAATTAAACATAGAATCTTAGAGGCCCATGATCTAGACCATAACATAGAAGAAAAATGCATACAAACCACAAGAAAATCTAAGGAAACAGATAATTACCTAACTAAAAGTGTCATTTCCCATCCAAATGTCTTAAAATCCCAGGCTAGAGGTTCGATTCCGCTAAAGAGTGTGACTACCTCAACAGAAACTTCCTAGAGAACCCAATCTATATTCCTAATACATACATACGAAATTGGACAAAGAGGAACACTTCTAATTCAATTCACTTGTCGCTTTTTGACCTTCAAAAATGCTTCACACCAACTTCAAAATAGGCATTGAAATCCTATCATTCTTGTACCTTCCAAATCCTCATTGTAGGATATCCAAACTTGAGGTGAATGCCATTGCATGTCAAGGCCTACATGGGGGTGGCCACATCAGCCCCTATTTTTAATGCCCTTCATTATTCACTAACCCAAGGTGGTGGGAATCAACCCCCACCATGCCAACAGTCATAAATATCACCCCCATGAGGGAAATTGTTGCCTCTCTAGTTGTGCCAATTTGGTTGTTTGTATTGTCTTTTGCCAAAATTTGAAGAAGTTCGATCAACTCCTCACTCCTAGAATTCCTAGTGTGCCTTATTATAAATATTTTCCTTTGTTCAGGAAACTCAAGTTGGCTAAGAAATTAGTTTCTTTCTTCCCTAATATCCTAGTATGGTTCAAGATCATGTAGATGAAATTATTTAGGAGGTGATTAATCGTATGATATATGTTCATTAATCACCAACTCTTTAGGATATTCTCCACAGGAATACCTTGAATCAATTTTCTTTCTAACATGGATAACTAAGTGTGAGTCAACTACCACCATTATATTTTGGTATCATGTTATTATATATATGGATGAACCTCTTTCCAAGCCATAAAAATCTAATTCATTTTTACTCGCAAAGCCATAATCTGATGCATAAATTTTTAGAGCTTGGATTCTCTAGTCTCGCAACATGCCACCAAACCCTGCATATCTCGGGTTACCTTTCGCAACTCCATCAAATTTCAGTTATGCATCCAACAAGATCTCTTTCTAGAAATTTTAGTAAAATCATAGGGAAACAAGTTGAAAAGGTAGTTTTTTTTTACCTTTTTACATTTTTACTCCAAAAATGGTGAATCATCCCCCATCATTGACATCATCATATTTAATCCTATTGGTTCTTATAAAGTTGATTTTTGTTTTGAGGCCCATATTTTACCTCAAAATTTCTCTAATTAGATAGGCTCTGCCACTCTTGTTGGGGAGAATTAGAGTTCCAATCTATTTGTTTCTTCCACATCCTTCATTATTTTTGTGGGACTTTAACTTTACATTAATCTACAACAACCAAAGCACCAAATACCATGTTGATCTCCTTGATGCTCTAATGAGTCCCATCAATAGGTATATCTTGAAGATCATCATGCCATCCTCCAGCCTTAAAACTATCATTTTCTCGCATTAATTCACATTTTTGGCTATAATATGCTTAGTAAGAAGAGTAAAATGTGTTTGTCATAGTATGTGGCCTAATGTGGTTTAATTACAGGAAAAAGGATCATTTTTTAGGCATTTACTATGCAGGGGATTGATGGAGACAACCAAGAGAGAATCTAGGGGTTTTTTCCACATCCTTAACTCCCTAACTTGGCTTGTGATCATAGCCTCCTCTCTCACCAATTCAAATTCATTGACATATGAGTAACTCCTAGTATAAGTGAAGCTCAAGAGGGACCAGATCCACCATTTCCGAGATCAAGGAGGGAATCACTACTATTTTCAAGGGAGTTTCTATCAGTTACCCTCTTGTATAAATAAACAAGATGAAAAACTCATTAGGATTTGAAGTTTTAATTCAGCTAGGTGTAGCTATTGAGCTCAAAGCTTGACATTGTTATTTTTACTTTCATGTGAAGTATGAGACTTTTACTTTCTAATAATGAGAATTTGGTTATTCAATTGCATCTGAGTTAGTTTTATAGGGATGAGACGTTTGGATTTGGGCCCAATCCAGAGGATTTTTCCCTCTTTTGTACTTTTTTTGTTCTTATTTCCAAGCATTTCATATATTTCTTTCATTACATTAGAGGTTAAGCTATAAAAACCTGTGATTGCAAGCTTGTACATCACCTCTCTTGTGGGAGAATGGTTGGAAGGATTCACAATATCAACCCAAAAACATTATGTTTATGATTTCTTGGAAATAGATAGATGTTAGATTTCCTTCTTCATATTTACTTTCTATAACTTAGGAGACATTTCAGTGGTCAGAGTAGTGTTATGGGATGAAATAAATGTTATTCAAATTCAACTCATTTTTTCCATCATAGTTTATATCATTTTGTTAATGATCAATGGATGTATGTACATAGCTAGTTGCAGGGCTATGTTGATCTGTAAAGGAGGGCACCTCTTTCACTTCCATTTTTGACTTCTCCATTTTCTATTTCCATCTCTCAGTTCTTCCCCCAAAACTCTATTTCCACAGTCACTTTACCTAGCAAATTTAGGACATCGTGGGCATTAATCCTAGTGCAACACATACCTTTGAGAGGTCATATGATTGGCTAGGACACTTCCCCAACCTTCATTCACTCTCTCCAACCTTCATCTACCTCTGCATACCCTCAAGAAATCATTCCGACCCTAAAAAGGCTCTCGGAACCCCTCCTATAGAATTATGGTGCTCCTGTAGCAATACAAGACCTCCTGTAGTAGCACCTGTAGCAGGTATGTAGCACCACTTTTCTTCACCTAATTTTCTCCCCACTTCAACCGTAGCTTATTCAAGATCAATAATGACCGAAATTTGTGATTTCATGATCAAGAGAAGCTCTTATACCACTCCAAGCATTCCTTTTCCTCACTGCAAAATAGACCAGAATTAGTGTTTTTCAATCACAAGCATGATGCAAGTTATATTTATGATTTTCAAGCAAGTTTGAAATAGATAGATGATTCATGAATTATGTTTTTGGTTTTATGAATTATGCAAGATACAGTAGCTTTCCTTCTATAATTAGATTATCCCTTTTCTTTTCATGAAATGATTAATTAGCATCTACAAGTTGAGCAAGTGGCATTTCCACTTTCATAGATAGAATCAATTTTCAATTGTGCTTCCATTAGCAAGATTTCACTATAGCTCAATAGGAGGAATGATTACTGAACACCTTGGTCTAATGTCATGATTGAGGGTGGCATGAGTAGAATCTAACCTTCTATGAATATATCATTGTCACATATAAGTTTTTACGAACCTCAGGTTGATAATTTCAGTTGAGGAGCCCTTGGGAGTTATAGCATTCTTGGTACAATACCAGGGCTTACCACTTTTTGGCACCATTTTCGGGGAGGTGTCTAAGGAGACGTTGTTTCTACTTAAGGATTGTTTTATTTTTTGCATTCAGTTTTGAAGAGTGAAATGAATATTTCTTTCATGCCTCATAGGAGTAGGGATAATCAAGGAAAATTCTTACCAAAAACCCCCACACCCTCAACAATCAACCTTCAGTCTTCTTCAGTGACTATGAACTCCCCTCTCTGACTGCAAGGGAGTTAGAAGACCCTCTAGGTGAGAAACCTGAAATTTTTGAAGAGCATATTGGGGAAGAAGAAGAACCCACTTCAGCTACCCAAACTATGGCTGAAAACAGGAACAATGAGGTTTTCTCCATCATAGAAACCAATGGAGAGGCTATAATGAAAAATATAAACCTCCCTTCCCTTCCACACTTCCATGGCTTAACCTCTAAGGATCCTGACACCTTCATGTTTGAATTTCTTGTTGTTCGTAGGACCTATGACTATGCCTTTGATGAGTAGAAGGTGAATTTGTTCCCCTCTACCCTTAAAGATGTAGCCTTGTGCTAGTTTATGGATTTTCCTGGGGGTAGCATCACTACCTGGTGTTACAGGGAAAAGTGTCTATGCAGAACTTCTAATCCCACTAAGGCTGGTAGCTACCTTAGAAACAAACAAAGTAAAACTACTTTCGTTTTCCTTTATGAAAGATAGATGAGAGAAGAATAAAGGAGACCAACCTCTGTCTTGCACTTGGTTCCTTGCTCGATTCCTCTCTCTTCTAATAGTCCTTTGCTACTTGCTTTCTTGTATACCCAGCTTCACAGAGTACCTGTAGAATCAAAGCAACATAACACTATACGAGAACATGGATCTATTATCATAAACAATCTAGGATCAGATGTAAATTGACCATACAAATGCATAAAACATAAATCACACAAGAGTATGGAGGAAAACTTGAATAGCTTTATTGATAATCAAGAAAGAGCCAAGGGAGTTACAACCAATCGTTCTGACCCAGCATCATCCTCTCAGCAAGTGAGCCCTTCTTCACCTCATGAAAAGCTTAGATCACCCAACACTATGATGTTGCCTCAAGAAACCAATAGAAATTCCTTACAAGATGCAAAATTCCAGCCTCCGGATCTCTGGGATGAGGGATCCATATATAGATGTCTGCAAGGGAGATGAGTCAGCTTGTGATTTGATTAGTGTCTTCCCTCTAATAGTTCTTGATTCCACTTGGAGATTGATGATCTCTTACTCATCCCTGGTCGAATTCGGAGAGGCAAGTGTCACAGGAGAAGTTTCTGGAAGGTTCCATGCTTCTCCACCTCGCGGATTGACACTACCATTTGTCCCTTCTCGCCCATCGCACCCCATAGAAGGGCTTTTTTAAATGCAACGCACCTACTGTGTGTATTTAGGTGGGATGCAACGCACTTTGCCTATGGAGCAGGTGAAATGGTTCAGTTTTGACCAGTTCTGAGTGTTTTTCATGGAGAACTTCTGGGAGGAGCTGTAATCAGTTGGCCTTGTTCTTTTAGGGGTTGGAACAACACCTTTAGGGACTTAGGAGCCCTTATTTTATGGACATTTATGCTTTGGGTTGCAGTGCCCAAAAATGTCTATAACACCTGGGCCCAAATGTAGCAAGCCTTCAATATAAAGTCTAAGGACTATTGTAGGTCCAAAGAAAAGTAGGAAGAAATCTTTAGGATTACTCTTGGATCTGATGAATCCCTAGAGGACTATGAGGAGAGATTTCAACTCAATTATAGGAGGGCCAACTGTACGCTTGATCGTGAGCCACTTAATCTAGTTATTCTCCAAGGGATCAAGGAGCATATGCTGGAAACCTGCAACATGTTGTCTGGAGGAGATATCTATCAATTACCTATGATGACATCAAAACTATATTAAAGAATCACTCTAGGGATGCTAGGAAGAAGGGTATGGCTAGTCAAGGCTTGGTCAGTTCCTCTCCCTCCACAACATCCATCAAGAATGAGATAGGGAACATGTTGGAGGATTTCAAGAGTGAAACGTTGCATAAATTTGCATTGCAAATGGATACCACAGAAATCAAAAGAAAGGAGGAAGCAGAGAGGGAACTAGCTATTTTCTGCCCTAAATGCACTAAAAGACATCCTAGGAATGAATTTCCATTGAATGTCATAGAAGTATTCCTATTCTATGAATAAAATCATGCAAGAGATGAATTCCCCTCTTTTCCAGGCTTAAAATTGATATACCAAGGGGCAAAAGGTGGGTCAAAGCAATTGTGCTTCATGAATCAAAGAAGGCCTCAAGGACATCGACCATATCAACAGGGCATGCAAGCTACACATTACTCTTATTACACAACAAATCACAATGCACCTTTCCAGACTTGGTACCCTTCCACTCATCCATCATGTTCCACACCTCCTTCTTGGCCTTATGCCCCTCCATACCCTCCTTAGCCTGTTAACCATCCTTTTCAACCATATCCACCCAAATATTCTCAATGGATCCACTCATCACAAGGGTGGAGGCCTCAAGACAACTAGCCTCCTCCTTTACTGCCTCCACTCCAACCTCAACCACATCTCACTCACCCTACTCCACCTAAGCAACCTCAAATTACTACTTAACCCAATATGAACTTGAACACCAAGCAGGCACAACGGGTCTACAGTGGAGATGCATCATATCTTGCTTATGTTGTGGAAATCTAGGAGATCACCCTTCAGTCTGGGAGAGTGCTCCCAGATAATCATCCACCTTCTCCACCTGAAGAACTTGAAGAAGAAAAGGAAGAAAGTGTGCTTCAATTCAATCCACCTCCATTTCCTGAATGATTGATCCACCCTAGCTAGCACACCCCAAAAGAGGTTGAAATTCTAGGAGAATTGAAGAATTTATATGTTAAGATACCCCTTCTCTAAGCCATTAAAGATGTTCCAATCCATAATAATCTTATCAAGGAAAAAAATTTCAAAACTCCTGGGAGAAGAGAAAGAGACACCCCCACCATCAATGTTGTTGGCAAACTATCTGATCTAATGCTTGGGAGGGTGATCATCCTGAAATACCTAGACCTTAGTAACCCAGTAGTGGATGTGCACATTGATGGAATTATGGTCCCTGGTACGTTGATTGATCTTGGGGCTGCAATCAATTTGATGACTAGGGAAATCATGCTAAATATCAATCTCCAAGGGGCTTTTAGGAAGACAACCACAGTGCTACAGCTTGCAGACAGATCCACAATAGCTCTTGAGAGAATTGTTGAAGATGTTATGGTCTCAATTGACTCCTGGGAGTATCCTACTGATTTCCCAATTCTCCAAGCCAAAACTAATTTTAATGGCTATCCTCTCATCTTAGGAAGACCTTGGTTGGCCACTCTTGATGCTTACATTTGTTGTAGGTTTACAAACATGACTATCAAGAATGGACATTAATCCGAACAAATTGTTTTGTATCCTCCTGCTCAACCTTCTATTGAGCATGATTTACCCATATGATTGTAGGACGAGGAGGAGGATGAATTATATCATACAACCCCCTACCCAGTTTGCACTTTGGATACTATTATAGGAGGGGGACAGCTTGATGAAGATGACTTTATTGAGCATATTCTTTAGAATAAACCTCCCACTCCCATACCAATTGATGAGTTGATGAAAGAATTTGAGAGTAGTCCTTGGAATAACTTATTCTATGTTGACTCATTTCAAAAACATGTTTGGCCCATCTAGAACTTTGAAGATAAACCCCTATCTCGACCAAACAAGAAGAATAGTTGTGCAACGTACTGAGGCAACATCTAGATTCTTTTTCTTGGGATTATAAGGAAATGAAAGGTTTTCATCCCTCAGTGTTTACTCATCATATTTACATCAAGGAGGGATGTAAGCATGTGCGCCAACCCCAAATAAGAATGAACACATCTCTTAAGGACACTATGAAAGAATAATTACAAAACATATTGGATTCAAGTTTCATATACTCCATTTCAGATAGTGAGTGGGTGTCACCTTTGTTTTTAGTTCCGAAGAAGAATGGGAAGTAGATAATTTGTGTTAATTACCAGGAACTTAACAAGGCTACAAAGAAGGACCATTTTCTTTTTCCCTTCGCTAACCCAGTCCTAGATGGCCTTGGAGGGAAGAAATTCTTCTCCTTCCTAGATGGATTTAGTGGATAAAACCAAATATAGATCAGCCCTGAAGACCAAGTTAAGACCACATTTACATGTCCTTGGGGTACCTTTTCTTATAGCATTCTTCCATTCAGTCTGTTCAATTCCCCTGCTAATTTCCGAAGGGTAGTTTTGAGTATTTTTTTTGAACTTGTTCATGACTCTATTGAGATATACATGGATGATTTCACTCGTTATGGATGTGAATTCCATGAAGCTCTTTCCAATCTATGCAAAGTCTTGAAGAAATGTATTGAAATGAGTCTTTCATTGAGCCTTGGGAAATGTGAATTCTTTATGAATGAATGGATTGTCCTTGGCCATTCCATATCCAAGGAAGGGATACAGGTTGACCCAAACAATATCACCATCATCAAAAGGGTCCCTACCCTTCAAACGCAAAGAGATGTCAGGATTTTCTTGGGATTAACTGGGTATTATAGAAGGTTCATCAAGGATTTTAGTAAGATGGCCTCACCTTTGTTTGGATTATTGGCCAATGATTCAATTTTTTATTGGATAAAAAACTATCAAGAGGCCCTTGAAGTGTTGAAAGAAAATTTTACCATTGCACCCATCCTTAGGGGTCCCAACTGGGCATTTCCTTTCCATATCCACATTGATGCATCAGACAAAGTTGTGCGGGAAGCCTTAGGATTAGTAGAAGATAAATTACCTTATGCTATTTATTTCATTAGTAAGAATCTGTCCAAAGCTAAGTTGAATTACACTGTTAGCAAAAGAACTCTTAGATGTATTACATTCTTTAAATAATTTCAGGCATTGTATCACTGGGTATCAAACTTTTATTCATATTGATCATGCAACCATTAAGTATTTAATGAATAAGCCTGATGTCAATGCAAAGATAATTAGATGGGTTTTATTGCTACAACAGTTTGATTTGACTATTATTGAAAAACTAGGAAAAGAAAATATGGTTGAATATTTCATGTCAAGACTAACCTTGCCTATAGATAATGAGGAGATGGTGAATTATCAACTTCCACATGAACACATGTTTTCCATCTCAATGCTATCTACTTGGTTTGATGAAATAGCCAACTACTTTGTTGCTGGGAGGTTCCCTCCTAATCTGTCATTCAAGTAAAAAGCAATATTGTAAGGAAAAGTTCTCCTTTCACTTGGATTGGGGGAAATATTTTAAGATTGGGACCAGATCAGATCTTGAGGAAATGTGTAAGGGAAGGAAAGGTCTTTAGCATCCTCTTAGCATGCCATGATGGACCTTGTGGGGGTCATTTTGCTGCTAAGAGGACAAGCTTTAAATTTTTACAGGTTGGTTACTATTGGCCCACTCTACATCAAGATGCAAGGAGATACACCACTAGATGTGATCAGTGCCACAGGATGGGAAAGCCCACACTCACAAATGAAATACCCTTACAACCTCAAGTGGACTTAGATCCATTTAACAATTGGGGCATGGGTTTTTTTGGGCCAACTGATCCACCATCGGGACAGAGGAAGTACATCATTGTGTGCACTAATTACTTGACAAAGTGGGCTAAGACAAAGGAAGTTAAAGTAGCAACTGAGCAGAAGGTGGCTGAGTTTTAAAGATAAAACATCTTCTACAAGTTTGGGTATCCAAGAGAGGTAGTCACCGATCAAGGAGCACAATTCACATCAAATATAAGTGAATATCTCATGAGGCAACACCATATCAAGCACATGACATCCACTGCCTATCACCCTCAAGAAAATGGGCAGGTGCAAGTCACAAATAGAGCATTGGAGAACATTCTTACAAAGGTTGTTAGCAGCAATAGAAAGGATTTGGCAGACAAACTTGTGGAATCTATTTGAGCCTACAACACCACTTAGAATACCACAACTATATTCACTCCCTTTGAGTTGGTCTATGACAAGAAGGCCCTATTGTCTATTGAATTTGAGTACAATACCTTAAGGATGGAAGCTCAGTTAGACTTGGATCTCACTTCAACAAAACAGGAAAGGCTGCTCCAAATCAATGGTCTAAACAAATTCAGAATGAAAGCTCTCCTACACACTAAGGTAATCCAACTACAAAGGAAAATTTGGCATGCCAGATGTAGTGTTGTTTTAATCGATCCTAATTTGCCAAGACTGCAACATTTATTTTTCAACCCAGGGTAGGTCTTTCTATTTCAATGGAGTTCTCACTGTCTGTGCCGATACACTCCAACCAAGAAAAAAGAAATGCAGAAAATAGTAAAATATGTCGTTGAACCAAATTTTTGAATCAAACCATTCATATAGACATAAAAAAACACTCTATAGAATTTGTTACACAAAAATATCGTCACCATGACTATTTGCAGTTAGTATGGGTCTATCATCACTTTTATTGTCCTCCTAAACAAGTCTCAGACCTTAGCTCTTCAATTCAAGCTTTGAAAATGAGAGAAAGACATTGAAAATCAACAAAGCTCTGGTTCCGCACTTTCTCTCACTGTGGCCTGCGGTCCCGCACCCCCTTTTCACAATACCTGCAGACCTGCCCGCTCTGTCTCTAAAGGAGTGCGTGCGGACCCCTGTGAAAGTCAAAAAGACGCAAGTTTATTATAAAAAACTCACTTTGGGTTAATTCTAGATGATTCTAGAAGGAATTTTGACGTGGATTGTTCACTCTTAGGTGGTTCATGCATCCCAAAAGAGAAGGAGCTAATCCCTTGATGAGAGGAGTTATCCCTTTGAAGGAGGGCTTTATCCCTTTGAAGGAGGACCTAGCAACTTCCCTCCATTGCACTATAAATTAAGGCATTGGGCTGGTTGCTAGGGAGGTTAGAAGCTAAACATTTTTTAGGGTAAATGCTGGTGGAATTGAGACTTCCTAGTTAAGCTTGAGAGGAGAGATCACATACCTTTTTGGCTTCATTGGGAAGAGATTGAAACTTGTCAAAGTAGAGGAGACTTCTTGTTGGACCCTGGGAGGAGCTTGTACATCATCATGGCACAGGTTGTAAAGTTCTTCTTTGATTTGAATTAATACAATTAGATTCATTTTTCTCAACAAATTGTCTTATGTCATTTGTTTCATGAATTCCTTGATCATCATGATAAGTATGCTTTATGATATTGGCTTTTCAGGTGCTATTTAATTTGTTTGCTTGTTTGTGTTTGCAGATTCGCTACAAGGGAGCTCATTTGGATCAAAGAAGCGAGGCTTCCACAAACTTGCATTGGACCCAAGGTAGGCCTAAAACACTTGTTTGCCTTTGTTTATATATTACATATTTAGAGAAAGATAGTTTTTGATTGGCTTGCTTGTCACTAGATATCGTTAGATTCTAGGAAGGTCAATCTTCTCTGCAAGATCGACTCATTCCATGTGACAAAATGGCGACTCCGCTGGGGACTTGATTTTTTCTTTGTTTTTACTTTGACCTGAGAAACTGTGTTTTTGTTTCTGTTTTTGGCTTGTTGTGTGAGGAATTGGGTAGATTTAGTAGATCTAGGATTATTTTTTGTTTTTCATAACTTTGGGAGAGGACCGCACCCTCGGCTTGCAACATAGTGCGGACCTATTCGCACTTTTGCTTTTAGCACAGAGCGGTACCGCACCTGTGTGAACTGTGGGCCTGCGGACCCTGTCAAAATTTTGGAAAACCTAAGATTTTCTCTATTAGTCAGCTTAGTTTTTGTTTAGATGTTATTATCCCCTGCCCAGACCTGCATGTAACTTGTCAAAAGCTTTTCTTAGGTTAATTCCATTGGTGTTAGGGTTTTAGGTGAAATTCCTAGAAGTTTTGGTTGCCGAGCTTGGTTTTCATTTTGGTCTTGTAGTAGCTCAGAGCTTAGAAACTGTAGAAGCCTTAGATCACCTTGGTTTTTACTGGCCTTCTTATGAATCTGACCATTTGAAAAATCTACCTTTGTTGAGGAATCCACCTTGTGTTTTCTCTTTGCGAAACTTCGAAAAGGCTTGTGTTAAAAGTTTGGATTTCATTTTTAGAAGAGAAAACAAAAATTGGTTGTTTTTTGACTGATTTGTGATTCTGGACAAATTAGTCCTTAGTTTGTTTATAGCTAAGTAAAACATCCTTGAAAAAGACATATTGTAAGCTTTGACTTCAAATAGTTTTTTATAGTTTATAGATCTCAAGATTAGTTATTTCCATAGTTTTGAGTGTTTTATAAAAAATAAAAAATAAAATCTCTTTTGGAAAAAGTTTGTTTTTTAGTATTTGAGTGTTTGAAAGAAAAGGGAAGTTTTTGTGAAAATAACTAGTTGTCTTGTTTTGAGATGCATTGGAAAAGACAAAAAGCTCTTCTTTTAATTTGTTGGTTAAGAAAGATTTCTGTTTACAAGAATTTGCATTCTCAAACTCTTTCCTAGCTAGAAGTTCATTGAAGGGAAAAGATTGCTTAATCATCTTAAGTGCATTTTTTAGTGATTTCGAGTCGAGTCTTCACACCACAAGTTTTATCTCCGCACCTCTTGACTTAAACAAAAACCAATAAATATAACGCTTAAAGTAAAATCTGTCTAGTAATCTTTTTATTTCTAGGGCTCTATTACACCAACATAGCTTAGGCTAGTGTCTTGGAGTAGGGAGTAATTAACTCTCCAAGTCAATAAAACAAACAAGTAGTTGTATCTTGCGGTAGGAGAAAAATCCAATTGTTGCATCTATGCTCTGGAAAAGCTCCTCTTAAAGGAGAAGCACGAGATCATGTCCAAACCAGTGTGGGAATCAATCCTTCCTCATTGGGAACAATGCCAGATATTCACGTATTAAAAACGGTAAACCTCGGATTAACCATTGTCGAGGAGCCTGGGGTCACTTGTTGGTAAACCTTGGATTATGTCAAGGAGCTTTCAAGGGGATTGAGATTGTTACTCTGCCCTTGCATGCGTATCATATCGTAGACTGTTCCCCCAGGTATATTTGTTTCCGTTGGTAACCATAGTGACCATATTCTATAGGATTATTCCTAAGGTGACAGTGGTGGGAAGATCCCACTGTACCTGGAGCAGACGTCGACTAGACTCACTTGGATTTTCTGGGGCTTCTCTTCACTTGAGACGGTTTAGTGTAGGAACCTGTGCTAGTCTATTCATTAAGCAGGTTATCGGGGTAACTGTTCCAACCGCCATTTCCATATTGAACTCTGCGACGTTGGATTTCATCACCAACTAGTGTTTTCAGTACGGAAAGTTACTGTTTGTGTGTGGTTTGATCTCCTAGATTCTTTAGGCATGTGATTCAAATTTGTTTGGTTCTTTAGAGGCTTTAGGTGGTTTTCATTGATATTTTACTTTGTTTGCGTGTGAAGTAGTTAAAATTTTTAATCGTGGCTAAATTACTGAGGAAGTCTCGTAGACTTCGGGGCCAACCTCCTGAGTTTTCACCGAGCCAGCCTGAAGGGTTAAGAGCCCTCGTAACTCCAAGAGACAGTAGAGTTGGGTCACCTGAAGAAGGAGAGTCTTCTTTAGTGGTACATCCTAATTTTCAAGCTCTAGTAGCAGATTATAATCCACAATCTGTGTCTGTTTCCGAAATTACTGGTAGCTTTTCATCTACTAGCGATTTAGGTGAGGAACCTAAAATATCCGAACCTGAAAGTGAATTTGCTGCTACTCCAACATCGAGGTTTACCTCTCCAACTTCTAGTGGTCCTGGTTCACCCAAGGTAGAAAGAATAATTACCCAAAATCTTCCTTCTGGACTAATAGTTATTGAAGAACTTGCTACTCCGGAAGAAGACGTAAGCATCCCTATCCCTGAAAATTAACCTGTTATAGAACTTAGGGAGCGTGAATCAATCTTTTACAGTCCACCTAGGAGCAGTGCTTGGTATCTTTCATTTACCAATCTTTTAGAAAACCCGGGACTAAGTTTTTCACCACCTCGTATTCCTTATCACCCAACACCTAGAGGTTATTATCCTCCGTTAAATATGTCAAGACAGTCGTCCATGTTTTCTCAATCTCCAGAATCCTTTTTGTACGGCAGTCCTTCAGTTCCCTCTGGGTATCAGTCACTTACTGGTACTTTTTCGGGAGCATCTCCTCACACCATTGAACAAGGGTTATTAACTGGAAACAATGGTACTAAGCCGTTGAGTGTAGAAGATATTCTCATGATGTCAGGTACTATTCCTAATCCTCAACCTCAAGGTGGCCAGTTACAGCCTGGGGGGCAGCCTCAAAATCCTCAATTATCACCTGGGGGGCAACCTCAAGGACAATACATACCTACGGGGCAATACGTTCCTCAAGGTCAACCCCAGACTCAATATGTACCTCAGGGTCAACCCCAATATCAATATGTACCTCAGGGCCAACCCCAATATCAATATGTACCTCAAGGTCAACCCCAGTATCAGTACGTGCCTCAGGGCTATCAACCCTAAGGTCAGTACTCAAACCAAGATTTCCAACCACCTTCCGATCAATCATATGTTCAAGGAACTGGAAATGTACCTCTGAATTATCAACCCTACCCTCAACCTGGTTATGGTCCTCAATATTCTCAACCTGTTATGGGTCCGTACCCCAGAATGAACTTAGTGTGGGATCCATCTCAAACTCAATAGGTCTTGCAACCGAATCTACAGTTGTCATCTCAAACTAGACAACCCTTAGTTTCTGGTTCACCCCAGCAACCTGTCTAGTCTACTATTCAAACTTCTGCACCTTCGGTAGTTTCTCAGCCTGGGCCTAGTACGCCTCGTACTCCACCTCAAATGGCTGCTACAACTGCTGCAACATCTGTTCAATCTACCCCACCTACTTCTGGAGTATCGACAGCTCTGGTTTCTACTGTTCCTGTATCAACTCCTCAAACATCTTTACCTCAGTCTGGATCCACAATTCAAACTTCAGTTCAAATCCCTGTAGGACAACCTGGTTCAAGTACGGTTGTCACAAGTCAACCTCAATTTACTTATCAACCGTACCAAGGACAATACCAATTCAACCCAGTTGTGCAGTAGCCAGTCTATCAGTATCAACCATACCCTGGGTATACATATCAACAACCTCAACAACCCCAGTACGGTCTGGTTAATCCTGGTTTTCCAGGAGGATACAATATCCCAAATGAAATTCCAATTCCTAGTTATCCTGGATATCCTCCTCCTGGGGCTGGTCTCATGACCCAAAGTTTTAGGGAACCTAATCGTCAGTTACTGTTTATCGCAACTTTGGACTTGCATGGCTTGTCGCGCCTAATGAACGATCCCATTAACTATCTTCCGTTTTGGCCGCCAATGCCGAATAAGTTGCCTAGTGATATTCCTAAGTTTGAAGGCAAATCAAGAGAGGACCCGTCGAAACATGTGATGACTTATCACCTTTGGTGTGCGTCTAATTCCATTTCAGATGATTCAATCCGTTTAAGGCTTTTCCAGTGCACTCTAATTGGTCTTGCGGCCAAGTGGTACATTGAGTTACCACGAGCCACTTTTTATAACTTTAGTCAGTTAGCTACTTCGTTTTTAACTCATTTTCAGTTGCTAGTCAGATATGACAATGGCACAGAATTATTAACTTCGTTAAAGCAGTCTACGTCCACTTACATTTCAGATCACATTCATGAATGGAGACGTCGACGGCGTTTAGTGAAGGTTTTTATTTCGGATCAGATCTTAGCTGAATGGTTTGTAAAATATTTATTGCCAAAGATCACTGAGGATGTAGCTAAGGCCGAAGTCATTACTGAAGAGCAAGTAATTGCTCAAGCACAGTACCTTGACTTAGTTTATACTCAGTCAGGTACGTTACACGAGAAAATCCCCGATATTCCTAAGCAAAATCAAATCGCTGTAGCTCCTTCAGGGTCTCATGCTGCTGATGGTATGATTGGTACAGTTAATACCAAAAGTAAGAAGAAGTCTTCCAGGAATTCTTCTCCTATCATAACCTTGCTAGATTCCCCGACAGGAGATTCTTCCATGGAAATTTTTGCCGATATTCATGTTGTAGAGTCATCTACAGCCAAATCAAAATCCGGTGGTAAGAAGAAAGGGAAGAAGAAAAATAAAACAGATAAAAATTCGAAAGAGAAACCGGAAAAAGCAGAATCAAATGATGAAAAATGCAAACCTCTTTATCCTTGTCTAATTTGTGATGAAGAGCATTTCACAAGACACTGCCCTCATCGTGTAGAGGTTGCGAAAATTGTCAAAGGTTCCCAAACGCCTGCTGTTTTGAAGGATCCCTTTCCAAGTCAAGGCAGTAAGATGATAGGTTCTTCCTCAAATGCCAATGAAGAACCCATACTGATGATGTCCCATGTTAGGATTGCGACTCGATCGCATGATTATGGAAGTAAAAGTCATGTTGATGGTAAAGAAGAAAAATATTCTCATTCTAACCCATCAACCTCAGCTCCCGGTTCCGATCTGCTACAGATCGAGAAACCTAACCCAGACTTAGTAATCAAACCGCCCGCCAAGGGTATACTTCGAAAGTCAACTTTGAATCCACATGCAAGAGTGGCTCAGAACTATAACATTGTTGAAGATTTAGCTGTTTCACCTTCAACAATGTCAGCTTTGGAAGTGCTGCAATCATGTCCAGCACAACGTAAATTAATATTGTCGGCAATAGGAGATGTTGACGTTCAGGACTCGAACCTTATAATTTTCGATCTAGAAAATAGTACACTGCACTTACCTCATCAAATGGCTTTCCAGATCCCAGTGTTAGTAAAAAACAGAGCTATTTACAGGACTGTGATTGATGAGGGAGCCTCAACGTGTATTATGTCGATATAGTGTTGGAGATCGCTTGGTTCTCCTTCACTAAATCAATCCCCGACGATTCTAAAGGCCTTTGATGGCTGTGGGTTTCATCCTTTTGGCATTCTATAGGATCTACCTATAGGGGTTGAAGGCAAAACTGTTAATCTAGATGTGGAGGTGGTTGATGCCCCTCTAGATTACAACCTTCTCTTGGGTCGTAGTTGGTCTTACGCTATGACAGCTGTCGTTTCATCGGTCTTTCGGCTTATAAAGTTCCCTCATAATGGAAAGATCGTAACTATAGACCAGCTGACTTACTTTTCATCCGAACCAGCCTCTTCTAAAAGTATTCAGCATGTCGGCAAAACGACTATCCCGTATAAGGATGTTGGAGTAGGACTAGTTAAAGATGTCGGTTTACTGGGAACTTTTCCTTTTCCTCCTATCAACGCATCGTCTTCTACTGTAGCCATTCATATGATTTCGTCAGACACCATTGTTTATGATGATCCTTGGATCGTACCTTCCGAATCTGAGATAGACACATTTGGTGATGTTATGCCTTTGAGTCCATATGAAATTGTGTATCAGGCCGTGCAGTCGTTTTCCAACCCATCTTCAACCAAAATTGACTTAATGAATGTGGTCCATGAGGAATCACTTTCCACATCAAACTCGGATTCAACAACGGTTTCCGAACTTTTTCACACTGATGAGCAAATTCTTGAAATCCAATGTGTCGATGATTTACCATGGGAAGATCTTCATCATAGATCTTCGTTTTTACCTGAGAGTGATCGTTTTGAAAATGATTTTTCATCAATTTTTACAACTGAATATGTCAAGGAACCTCAGAATCCAATGAAAAATCCTGATTCATAGTTAAATTTGGGAAACATTTCTCAAACTATTCCTATTGACATTTCGGTTAAGCCTGGAATTGTTGAAAACATTCATATAGGTGCCTCGTGTACGGAAGATGAAATTCAAACATATAAGGCCCTATTTCAAGAATTCCGCGATGTGTTTCCCTGGTCATATGAGTAAATGCTAGGAATTGACCCCGCAATTGTTTTCCATGAAATCAAAACTTACCCGGACGCTAAACCCGTCTGGAAACGTTTGCGTCAGATTCACCCGAGAAAAGTTGCTGCTATTAAAGCAGAAGTTGAAAAATTACTCAAAGCAGGTTTCATTTATCCGATTCCGTTAGCGGATTGGGTATCGAATATTGTTCCTGTTAACAAAAAGCAAGGGACAATAAGAATATGTATCGATTATAGGGACATTAATCGAGCCTGTCCAAAAGACAATTACCCAACTCCCTATATCGATCAAATCATTGATGATTGTGCCGGCAATGAAATATTCTCCTTCATGGATGGTTTTTCCGGATACAATCAAATCAATATTCTACCTGCCGATCAACCAAAAACGGCTTTCATTTTTCCATGGGGGACATTTGCATACTAAAAATTACCTTTTGGGCTCAAGAACGCCGGGGCAATTTTTCAAAGGGCGATGTCTTACACGTTTCATGACATCAAGCACATTGTGCAACCCTATCTCGATGATTTGCCTACTCATTCATTACATCGAGCTGATCATCTCATCCATTTACGAGCAATCTTAATAAGGTGTACGCATTATCGGATTAGGTTGAATCCACACAAGTGTGTTTTCTGTATAGAAACGGGTCGGTTACTGGGGTTTGTTGTTTTGAAAGCCAGCATTCGCGTCGATCCCTCGAAGGTTGAAGCTATTGTCAAATTGCCTCCTCCTTCGAGTCTTTGCAAACTCCAAAGTTTGCAAGGGAAAGCAAACTTTTTACGTCAATTCATTCCTAACTACGCTGAGATCGCAAAGGGTTTTACCCGATTGTTGAAACAGAATACTCCATTCTTTTGGGATGAGATAGCTCAGAAATATTTTGATGCACTAAAACACGCGTTGACCCATGCACCGTTATTGCATCCTCCCAACTACAACAAGGACTACTTCTTGTATCTCGCCGCTTCCCATTCCACCATCGGAATGGTGTTAGTTCAGGAAGATGAAATCGGTACTGAACATGTGATATATTACCTTAGTCGAACTTTAAATCCAACTGAGCTAAAATACTCACATGTGGAGAAATTGGCATTGGCAGCTGTTCAAGCTGTCCAACGTTTTCGTCATTACATTTTACTACGTAAAACTACAGTAATTTCATATTGCAACCCTATGATCTATATTTTGACCAAGCAATTGCTAGGGGGTAAGTACTCCAAATGGATTGTGATCCTACAGGAGTTCGACTTAGAATTTGAAAAGTCTAAGTCGAAGAAATCTTTAGTTTTTGCAGAGTTAATGTGTGACTTCCCGCGTGCTAACACGGAAACTGTGGCAGAGGAGCCCATTATGGACGAATCCTTGTTTCTAATCAACACTTTAGATCCATGGTATGGGGATATCATCGTTTATCTCCAGACCCAAACCTTTCGGCTAGAAATTTCAAGGTTGGAACGTCGAAAAATACGATTCCAGTCCCAACAATTCAGAATTATTGGAGATGCTCTTTATCATCATGGGGCGGACTCTGTTTTTCGATGTTGTTTAACTCATGAGGAAGCTGAAAGGGTTCTAAATGACTATCACTCCGGAGCATGTGGCGGTCATATGTCTTGGTATGCCACAGCCCAAAAGATATTGCGCGCTAGCTACTTCTGGCCGTCTTTGTTTAAAGATTGTATTAATGCGGTCCGAAAATGCCACAACTGCCAAATTTTTTATCGAAAGATGCACGCTCCACCTGCTCCTCTCCACCCTATAATTTCCATCGGTCCGTTTGCAAAATGGGGTGTTGATTTTATTACATGTAACCCTCACTCGGTCGGGGGGCATGCGTATATCATCCTTGCGGTAGATTATTTTACCAAGTGGGCCAAGGCGATGCCTACATTTGAGGTAGACAGCAAAATAACTGCGATTTTCGTGTTCAATCATATAATTGCTAGGTTTGGTGTTCCACAAGCGATTATCACTGATCATGGGCATCATTTTCGAAACGTTATGATGACTAAACTTATAGGCCAGCTTGGCTTGTGTCACGATAGTTCAAATCCTTATTATCCACAAGCTAATGGTCTGGTTGAAGCCATCAACAAAGTTCTAGTCATCATGATCTGATGAATCATTGGGATTCACAGGTCAAATTGGCATAACATGTTATTTTTAGTGCTTTGGGCATATCGAACCTCAGTAAAAACATCAACAGGGTTCACTCCTTTCCAACTAGTTTATGGTCTAGAAGCTGTGTTACCCATTGAATGCGAAATCCCGTCATTGCAAATGGCCATCGAGTTACTTCCAGCCACTTCCGAAGAGGAAAAACTTTTGTTATACTTAGCTCAACTAGATGAGAATCGACGCGATGCTGCATTGGCGATCGAAACTCATGCAAAACGTATTAAAGCTCAGTATGATCGAAATGTGACCCCTCGAAATTTTTCGGAAGGAGACCTAGTCTTATTGTACGATCAAGCTAATGATAAATTATGCGCTGGAAAATTCGTTCCTATGTGGCATGGTCCCTATGTTGTCAAGCAAAAGCTAGCAAAAGGGGCCTATGAATTGGTAGACTTTGACGGGGACTCTTAAGGTAAACGCAGAAATGGTCTTTACCTGAAGAGGTATTATGCTTAAAATATGGGTGTGCAGATTTTTAGTTAGGTTAGTTTTCTTTCTAGTTGGTGTGTTTTAGTTTAAAAAGTGTGCTTAGCTTAGAGAGTGTTTTTCATCATTATTCCTGCTTATCTTGGTTTTACTATTGATATTGCAGATGTCGATGCCTCTCCAAACATACATTGGTTTTGCTGATGGTGCTTGTCGTAATACATGAAACATTTCTTCCGCAGCTTGGGCTATCTATTCGCCCTCTGACGAGTTGGTATCTATGCATGGGGTAAGCCTCGGTCAAAAAACGAACAACATTGTTGAGTATAGTGCAGTGATTGAGTTATTATCTGAATCTATTTCATTTGGGATTCAGAGTTTGATAGTGAGGTTAGATTCTCAATTTGTTGTATTACAGCTTAATAGAGTATATGCCATTAGAAATCCAGTGTTATTGAGTTTATTTTTGAGAGTGCGTCTCTTGGAACGTGAATTTGATTATATTGAATATCAGCATATTCCAAGATCTTTAAATACATTAGCAGATGCAATTGCTTCTCGAATGTTAAATAGACATTTGCAATAATCATACAAGTAAATTTAAAAACATTCCATAACATGTTTTACAAGATAAGCCGGTAATAGTGATATAGTATAATATAGGAGTGTGTCAAAATATACATCGTCCTCGATCATAGGTTGAAAAACACCTTATGATCGGCAAAAATGATATACAAAAAGCAAAAATGTCATATGTGTCTACAATAGGCGATCATCCTATCACTGGTGATGATCTCGATAAGAAACCACTGTACGGGCCACCTTACAAAGGAACCTCCTAAAAGGTCCTGGGACCCCAATCACATAGCGCTGTAGTCGACGAGGAATGTCATCTATGCCAGTCTTTGGAATGTCTCCTGTCAAACGCTCTAGATGGCTCTCCAATTCGGCCAAGGTCTCTACTGATTCGTCCTGTGGGGCTGGTGCCGCTGCAGCTGGTTGTTTCCTCTTGTAAGGCCGGAGAGTGGCTGGTCGCTGTGGACCCATGTCTGCATTTGAAACTTTTACTATCAGTTTTAGGACGAGATAAAAACAAAACAAAAAATTAAAATAGAAAAATGTTGAAAATGATTTTGCCTGAGTCATCCCATTGCTCTCCTGGTGGAAGAGCCATGTCTGGGTCACCGCGAAAATCTACCCCAGCGTAAGGAAAGTCCTGAATAGCAAAAACCTGGTTTTCCAACCAATGGAAATACTCAGGTTTGAATTGAACGACCTCTGTCCCCTCATCAGGATGACGGGCCATAACTGCAACTCATCGCATCATTTTGGGCTCTCGAGGAAGTCCAGCTCCAACAGTGAGGTGCTGTGGGACCAACATTGGGACCCTCTCCAAAGCTCACAACTAAAGCACCATATCCAAAGGTCTTCAGTTGTTCGTTCATGGCTCTGGTCAGTTGGCCTTTTACATTAGCCAACACAACATCACACCAGTTGAAGATGGTGCCTCGAAAGCAGTCAACTGCCATCCGCATCTGGGATCCAGTGGCTATATGTAGTGTGGCACTCCCACAAAGCCTGGTAACAGTAAACGCGATCACCATGAGTTCAGGATGGGATATGGTTTTGATTTCTATCCCTTTGTCTCTAGTCTGGTTGTTACAAAACTCTAGCCGGAGGCTATCGACAGACTGGCCACCTGGCCTAGTCCGGAATAGAGTCAAGTCTTCACCTCTCTTAGGCAAACCAGTCAAAAAGTATATGTCTGCCGGCTCCATTTCGAACTGGTGACCACCAATGAAGAAGCACTGGTCCTGTATGCTCTACCTGTCTACCAGCCACTACAAGAAGTCCACCTGGGCCCTCATGCCAGGTATGGCCCAGAATTTGTACAAGACGCATGCCTTCAATGCATCGATCGAAGGTTGGTGATTTAACGCGGCAAGATCTACGTCCTCATGCTCTTGTTCTCGCCAATCAAGCATGATGTATACTCTACATCCAACAAGAAGGCAAATTAGAATATAAAAAATTGAATTGTTTGGGTGAATTTTGAGAAATTTAGGGTTAAAAACCCTTGCTGCGGGGACCACACCCTCTATGTTAGAAACAGTGCGTGGGTCCGCACTTTGCCTTCACGGAATGTGCGGACCCCTGACTTTTTCCCCATTGTGAAAAAGTCGGGGTCTGTAGGTTACCTGTGTTGTGTCTGCGGGCCCCCGCGCGGGTTTCTAGCCTAAAAATCCTCTAAAAAATGAAATGAAACCCTAAAAAACAAATTGAAACAGATGAAATTGAAGAGTAGGATGATGTGGATTACCTGGAGGAGACGGCACTCGATTCTGACGAACGGATTTTCCGCAATCTTCACGGGAAGTTTCTGACCAAAAGCACTATTTTCTCACCCAAATCTCAAACGGTAAAAATGAATTGACGAAAGCCCTTTTTATAAGTTTTTTGAATAAATTAATTGTAAATTTGTTTATGTTTCACTTTAGAAAGGTAACTTTTGCAACATTTTTATCCATTTTAAACAGGTATGAGTAATGTTTGAGTTTTTGTTCAGGATAATGGATTTTTCAGGCGAAATCAGTCATTTTCGACGAAAAAACATTAGAGTCACCTTTAAACTCTTTTCTGACTCCTAAAACATGAAAAGATCGCCGAGTTTTTCTTTTTAAACTCGTTAAAATGGAACTAAAAAGACGGTCCACTTACATCTCTTTTTCTGACTGTAAAAACATGAAAAGATTGTCGGATTTTTTTCATTTCAAATTCGATATTGGTTATAAAACGACGTGTCATTGATTGTTTTTTTACTTTTTCGGATAAGAGGCACTAATTACGAAAAGTACTCCTTGGTCATAATGATCAGGCGGTTTTCTCAAGTATTATTTTATACTTTTTCGAGCTTGGGAGACACAAATTTATGAAAAAGGTCAACCTGGAGCCTTCTTAAGTTTTTTCAGACTCTAAAATTGAAAAACGTCGAGTTTCTCCTATACTGGACTCATTAAAAGTTAACAGTAAAGGACCTGTTCAATTACAAACAGGAATGAACCATCCTTCTTAGGGTTCGAATTTAAACTAAGTTGGACTCATCCGAAGGATGAGCTTATAATCAAGCAAATGTTATCCTCCTCAAGCTTGTCAAAAATAAAGAGGTACTTGCCAGAAATGGTGGGGGAAAAGAGAGAGAAATGAGCCTGTATGTCATACTTTGTAACCGCTCTTGAACACGACACTTTCATTCACCTAGGTTGGGAAATCCTTTGCCTAACAGTTGATCAAACCACATTGAAAGTCTTCAGCCAGTTTCTGGGTATTAACTTTGGGTCAATTGTCACCAAACCATCTGCTGTGTCGTTATGTTTTCAAGACGTCAGTGCCAATAAGCCATTCATCTGCAAAATATCTGTCATCCATCTTGACCATCGCTGAGTCAGTCCTTGCAACTAAATTTCTTCAAACTTGATTTATGATTTCGTGTTGTGAGCTTGCCTACAACGGATCACTTTCTATTGACTCGAGCTCATTATCTAGAAAGATGATCTAGAAATTGTCAGTACCTTAGGATCTGCATGCCTCAATGGCAGGTTTCTCGCCTTCGATGATAGGTTGCATCATTGACCTTCGATCAAAGGATTCTATGACATGTTCGATATCAACACATCTATTCACATCTCATGGATTGTACTGAGTACTTTGGGAGCCATTGACATTACTGGTGGTTTCTATCACACTTGTTAATAGTTTACATCATTGACTGGTAATCAAGTGGTTTCTACCATGTTCGACTTCAACACATTCATTCGCATGGTTAGAATCGTACTATTTCGGGAAGTAGAAATGAAGACCCTGGATCTAGTTTCTACCATCCAGGCTGCGAGGAATTTTGTATTCATTATATTGTAGACTATTCATAAACAGATGGCTGCGTCCATACTATGTCTACATGTGTCTATACTTGTGATGTATTACAAGATCATTCCTATATCAGAGCAGTAGTTAGTTTTCTAGTCAGTTTTGATCTGAGTATGGGAATGCCTACCTCAGCGATGATATGATCTCATATATATATTTTGCATTGAATGTTTTTACAGGTTCCAACCGGGCTCTCCATAAGATGATCCTCGAAATAATAAAGTACTTCACTCTTCCTAGATGATAAATGAAATCCTCATCTACTACAGACTTCGCACTTTAGGGGGCAATCTGTTACACAAAAATATCGTCACCATGACTATTTGTAGTCAGTATGGGTCTATCATCACTTGTACTGTCCTCCTAAGCAAGTCTCAGACCTTAGCTCTTCAAGTCAAGCTTTGAAAATGAGAGAAAGACATTGAAAATCAATAAAGCTCTAGTTTCACACTTTCTCTCACTGTGGCCTGCGGTCCCGCACCCCCTGTTCACAATACCTACAGACCTGCCTGCTCTGTCTCTAAAGGAGTGGATGCGGACCCCTGTGAAAGTCAAAAAGATGCAAGTTTATTCTAAAAAACTCACTTTGGGTTAATTCTATATGATTCTAGAAGGAATTTTGACGTGGATTGTTCACTCTTAGGTGGTTCATGCATCCCAAAAGAGAAGGAGCTAATCCCTTGATGAGAGGAGCTATCACTTTGAAGGAGGGCTTTATTCCTTTGAAGGATGACCTAGCAACTTCCCTCCATTGCACTATAAATTAAGGCATTGGGCTGGTTTCTAGGGAGGTTAGAAGCTGAACATTTTTTAGGGTAAATGCTGGTGGAATTGAGACTTCCTAGTTAAGCTTGAGAGGAGAGATCACATACCTTTTTGGCTTCATTGGGAGGAGAGTGAAACTTGTCAAAGTAGAGGAGACTTCTTGTTGGACACTTGGAGGAGCTTGTACAGCATCAAGGCACAAGTTGTAAAGTCCTTCTTTGATTTGAATTAATACAATCAGATTCATTTTTCTCAACAAATTGTCTTATGTCATTTGTTTCATGAATTCCTTGATCATCATGATAAGTATGCTTTATGATATTGGATTTTCAGGTGCTATTTAATTTGTTTGCTTGTTAGTGTTTGCAGATTCGCTACAAGGGAGCTCATTTGGATCAAAGGAGCGAGGCTTCCACAAACTTGCATTAGACCCAAGGTAGTCCTAAAACACTTGTTTGCCTTTGTTTATATATCACATATTTAGAGAAAGATAGCTTTTGATTGGCTTGCTTGTCACTAGATATCGTTAGATTCTAGGAAGGTCAATCTTGTCCGCAAGATCGACTCATTCCGTGTGACAGAATTAATCATACCTTGTAACTATCAAAGTAAAGGCATGCCACATAGGAACTAATATCTACTCCAGCTAGTTACTACCATTCTATTGATTAACTCAGTGTAAAAGCATAATGCAAATGGAAACAACAATGAATGTAATCCATAATTTGTACATCAACAACGAGAAACCATAAATCAATTAGCTAACTAGAATGTACACTACCTCTATCACTGCAACCCCTGCCAAAGAGGAGGGCCCTTCCTCCTCAATAGGGCGCAAGAATAACACAAAAGTAATTAACGAGTCAGTTGAAGAGCAACAATAACATCATTGTGCTGATTAATATTAAAAATAAACTCAGAATTACAGAAGTAGAGTAACATTACTTTTCTATATGCCATGTTCTTGTACATGAAAGATCGAGTTCCTTTATAGTTATTACATACCTGAAATTAGAAAAGATCAGTCATGAGAATCTCATGATTCTCATGCTGATCAAAAATAAAAGTAGTTACAACCTATTTCTAAATACAAATATACAGTAGTTAGGATTGCAACCACTTGGGTCTGTTGCTTCCAAAATAAACAATCCCTATTGTCGACAATTGTTATGTGGAATAGTACCCACATTTTCCATCTTTGGCGCAACAACATCGAGTGAATAGTGGTTCGGGATGTCACGGCATCACTGGCGACATCACTTTTGGTGTAACAATGGACTCTTGTATCAACGCGTAGTGTAACAGCATCATGTAACATCATCCAATGTGTAACGGCATCCAATGTGTAACAACAACCTGTGACAACATCTAAGGTGTAACAGTGAACTATTCTACCCTTCTCTATAGTTAATTCACGTGGCCTGTCTACTTCATAGCTTTGTTCTCGCGAGCAATCACCTGAAAAGAAGAAGAGTTTCCCAAAATACTTCTTCAATACTCTCCCAATTAGCCACAAAAAGGAATAAAGCATCATATTATTCAGTAAAATACAGAAAAGTAACATGACAGTAGAATAGGTTATAAAGGTGAGAAAACAAGGAAATTGATCATGTAAAGTCATAGGCCTGGAGGACAAAAGGGTCAAAACTGGGGAAAGAATGTGCAGAAAATAGGTAAAAAACCACACCCAACATCTCCCCCTGACTGAAGCAACTGCATGTCCCCATGCAGAATCTCAACTCCTCCTACTATACCCCCGATGCAAGTCTGTGAAATTGTAGGCACCAGCAGTGTCTTCACCTAGAGCTCTATACCCTTGAATGGCCATCAACTAACGTGGCCAAGATTCCTCTTCATAGTCACATAGGTGGTAGTCCGACTGATACTCCTCTACTAGCAACCAAATCAAAGGAAATTTGAATCTGAGCCCAATCCAAAACACCCCCAAGGTCTGCACGATCCGAGCATACTCAGGCACCCATGTAACAGCAGCCAAAAAGTTCTTGTACTCAAAAGGATCCCCTTCTTGTAGCTCAATACTACATGCCTCAGTTCACTTAAAACATTCTGCTAGCACTTGGATTTTCATATTTGCATACAGGTTGACGCAAATCCTCACGATCCTTTTCCTATAGGTGGTCGATTGTTCTTTGATTTCTGGAGTGCTCAGGAATAGCTTAAACTCACGCCTGAGTTCGTAAACCATCACTGGTTCAGCTCTGACCCACAATGTTGTTCTCTCCTCGTTAGCTTATGCTAATTTCATGGCGAGATGCCACTCAGTCTAATTCCTCATAAATGAAAGGAAGGCTCACAACTGCAAATCTCCCATATAGGAGAAGACACTCTCTACCATCTTCATGCTGACATATTCACACATGATATTATGCAAAAGCAGCTTGCATAACAATCTCTGGTCATCAAAGTCATAGGAGCAAAAAATCTCAAGAAAAGTACGGGTTGAAGAACCCAAATAGGACCTATTCTCAAAAATTGCTTTTAATTGAAATAAATAATAACGTTCCCAAAGGAACACTGGATATGACGGGGATGGCCGCTTGCATGCTAGCAGGTTTAGGGCAAGGTCACGAAGCTTGGTCTTATCATCCATTAGGTCCAGGACCTATCGATTTAGCTGATACAGCTATTCATCCTTCTTCTTCATAGCTTCCTTGTGCCTCCATGCTTCCCATTCTATTTTCCATTCTTCCTTTAGCCATTTCTCTCAAAGGGAATCCATCATCTTCTTGTGAGCATGGAGTGAGATCATCCCCTCTTTTAGAGAGAGTGCCTGTTGGTTCCATTTTTGTAGATCTGGTAACAACAACAACTTTTCAGAACACCATCCTTCATCAGGACCTGGTGTTCTCCCACATGCATTATCAATTGAGGGTGTAACAACCTCCTGAGGGTGAAATTGTTCCACTTCAGTTACTAGTTCTTGTCTAACAGCAATGTCAGTGGATTTTGTCACAGTTTCCTTATCTTCCTGATCAACTTCCATTTCCACTATTGGTTCTTGTGTAATAGCAGTGTCAACCACAGGCTCATGGGTGTTATCTTCTCCTTCCTTTCCTTAGCTGACTTCCTCCTCCACTGCTAGTTCTGGTGAAACAGTAGTGTCAGCCAAGGGCTCCTGTGTATCCATTACCTGATCACTTTCTGTGGATTTTGCCATCTCGGTTGCTGGTTCTTATGTAACAGCAATGTCCTCACCGGGTTCTTGTGTGTCAGCTTCCCATATTTCAATTTGTGTTTCCCTTGTGGTGGTATCTGTTGCATAGACTTTAAATCCTACTGCCACTAACTTCTCAGCACAACTTGCACACACAGTGCCTGAAACATCTCCCCTTATGGCCCTGTCCACAGCCTTAGCCAAAGTATCTAGCCCTAGGGCTCTTAGCTCTGCCTTTCCCTCTACTGTTGTTCCCTTAGCTCTCTATTTTCTTTTACTAAATTTTCAATTCTTAACAGCAAGGATTGGGTTTCGCTCTTAACAGGTGAAGAAGGTTTCTCTAGCTGAGTCTGCTCCTCTTCCTTCTACTCTGTTTCTTCTTTCTCCTTCCTTAACATGGATGGGGACATTGGGTGCCCACTAACCCTTATCCTCTACTCTGGCCACATATCACCAATTGGTTTATCAACTGGCCTATTACCAACCCTTACTGTCGAGGGTTGGGGCTGCTCCTTTTTCACTGCTGGAGCCTCCTCAGTCATCCTGGTTTTCCTCTTGCAGGTGGTCCTGGCCTTCTTCCTCATGAATTCTTCCCAATTCTTACCCTGGCAGCTCAAGACATCCAGCACAATGAGCTTGATAAGGCCATGGTTGGTGATGCACATTTCTGGATGTGCAGCTGTTTTCACAATTGCGGCCATATGTCTAATGTTTCCCAACAAGAAGTAAGGAAGATTGATCAGCTTCTAATGTCGAAGGTGGTTCAACAATGGAAAGTGGTTATTGAACACAATTGTTTCCCTTCCCTCGTAAGTAATGTACTTGATGAGGTAGAGGGCAACATCAACCCATGGCTGTCGAAGTGATAATCTATCAATTCCCATTCCTTTATTTACTAGCGACTCTTATTCTTAGAGGAAATCCCCTTTCAGGGAGGGGTCATTAACCTTCCTGTTGAACCACCTCTTTCCTTCCACTGGTAATCCTGTCACTCTAGCAATCACCTATTTCGTGACGTCCTACTTCAACCCTCTGACCTTTTTCTGGTTTCTCTCCAAATTCTTTAAAAATTCCATGGAAACATTGTCATCTAATCCCTGCAACCTTTGGAAGAATTCAAACCAGCCTGCGTCCTTGAAAATCTGACATGCTTCGGGGCAATTCTCCAAGGCTTTTGTGGATCCTAGCTCATGTCATACTGCAGCTCCACCCATTGCTTATGCAAATTTAGTGTTGTTTCACCTCCTTCTCCTTTCCTTTAGACGCTCTAGGGTAGTCGGCACACAACCTAGCTATTTCATCCTGCACTATTATTTTCCACTTCTCCAAGCACTCTGAATGGGGATTCAGTGCTTCTAGCAGGGATAAATGGTAGGGTGGTAGGGTGGCGTAGGTGAGGATTTCAAATTAGGATTTTTCACTCATGGTTCATACTGCACAGTAAATTTTCCTTATTAATGGTGAGTCATGGGAGGTCTCGTCGAAGGTACACTTCCCCTTTTTGGTATGATCGGCATTAAGTAACAATAACTACCAGGTCATCATGCCTTAATTGTAGGATTTTTTGAATAATCACAAATCATGCAATGATCATGTTGCAATATGATTCAATCCCCCCAGCTTAAATTTGGCAGCCATCCTCGGTTGTCAAAATTCATGTTAAGTTGCCATAATTACCAAATAAAGTGAATTCAATATTACCTTTTGATGACATACCTGGGTGACGTGGGGAGAAGTCATGGGTGGCACAACGCACGAACCAGGCTCTGGCATCGATACGCCTGAACTTAATTTTGATGACGAGGATCACAGTGATGCCTGGTATTTATTACAATAAATTATCTCATTCATTTCTTGAAAGTCGTCGAATGTTACAGGTGTAACAGCCAAGACAACTAATATATATATTATTTTGATTTCTACTAGAAAATAAAGAAGAAAAGATCATGTAACAGCACTTATCATAAGGTATGGTTTGAAATAACAGATGTTGTTATAGAGTATGTAACAACCACCACAAGGTGGTTTTCAACTACCACAAAAAGTGTCTGTCTGTGCCTAGGAAAGGTTTTCACGGCTAGATTTTTATTAATACTAATATTATTATTATATATTTAACAAGTTTGAAGGTGTAACAGCCACCAACTGTAGTTGATTTTCAGTTGTTACACTTATTAGAAAAAAGAGAATTTCTGCAGCACAAGGGGGCTTTACCCTATTCCCGTAATCTAAAGATCCGAATTTGTGACAATGTTGACGAATGAATCCCTTGAAGCAAGTTTGTGATATAATCAAAGACGGTTCCCATTTACAATAAATGGTGTCCTCACACTGTCAATGGTTACCAAATTTACAGTCCCATTGTCAAAGACTACATCTACCTCATAGGGACCTAGCCATCTGGTGCAGAGCATACCCTTGAAGTCTTTAAATCTTGAGTTGTATAAGAGAACCCAATACTCTTTCTGGAACTTCTTCTTCTTGATGAATCTTTCATGCCACTTAGCTCTCTGCTGCTCGATAATATCTGTTTGCTAGATAGAAGCTAACCGTTTCTCCTCCAATTCATTGAGTTGGTTCAATCTCTTCTTTTGTGTTGTAGCCAAATCCAAATTGACCTACAATGTTGTTCTTAATGTCTTGATTTCAAATTCAATGGGGAATAAAGGGTTTTTACCATACACAAGTTCATATGGTGAGAATCGAGTGGTATTCCTCCATGTAGTCATGTATGCCCACAACACTTTAGGAAGTTTATCAGCCCAATTTCTTCGGAAATTGGCCACAGATTTAGTAAGGATCCCCTCAATGACTTTGTTAGTGCTTTCCACTTGGCCATTTTCTTGTGGATGATAAAGTGTTGTGATTTTATGATGGATTTTATATTTTTCAACCAACCCCTAGATCTTATGAGATGTAAATTGGGGCCCTCCATCTATGACTATCTCCCTAGGTATGCCAAACCCGAAAAATATGTCTTCAAATAGAAATTCTAAGACAGCCTACTCCATGGCTCTGGTTAGTGCCTTTGCCTCAACCCATTTTGTGACATAGTCAGTGCAGACCAAGATGTAAGATTTCTGTCTAGATGAGGGATTAATTGGTCCCACAAAATCTAGAGCCCACTTCTCAAAAGGTTCTAAGATGATTTGGGGCTGTAACGACATCTCATCTTATTGCAGTAGTTGGCTCATCCTTTGACAACTATCACATCCTTTCACAAACTTCTTGGCATCCTGAAATATTGTTGGCCAATAATACCCTGTTGAAAGGACTTTGTATCATGTCCATTTGTCTGTAAAGTGCCCTCCACAAGGTTCTTTGTGATAGGCTTTAAGGATGTCAAAGACCTCATCTTCTCTAACACAGCGTCTTATCTGGAAATTTGGTCCAATGTGATAGAAGTTCCCATCTATCCAAGTATATGTAGCATTTTGTTGTATGTTATTTCTTTTCTCCTTCGAGGAAAAATATTGTGGAAACTTCCCTGCAACAAGATAATTGGCTATATCTACATACCAAGGTGAGTAGGTAGAAAGAGAAAAAAGATATTCATCTAGGAAAGAATCCTCAATAGGAATGCAATTGTCATCAATAGTTAACCTAGAAAGGAACTCAGCTACTACATTATCTTTTCCCGGTTTATCGACAATTCTGATATCAAATTCTTGTAACAACAATAACCACCGTGTAATCCTACCATTGGTAATTAGCTTATTCATTAAAAAATGAATTGCATAATGGTCAATGTGCACAAATACTTGATACCCGGTGATATAATGTCATAATTTATTGATGGCATGCACGACTACTAAGAACCCTTCTCGGTCACTGTGTAGTTGAGCTCAGTTGGGGTTAGATTTTTTCTTATGTAGTAAATAGCATAAGGTTTCTTATCCTCTAGTTGGCCCAAAACAGCACCTATGGAAATATCAGATGCATTTGTAGCTATGTGAAATGACAGTTCCCAATTAGGTCCTCGCAAGACCAGAGCTACTGATACACAACATTTCAATTTTAAAAAGGCCTGCTCACACTTCCCTGTCCAAAAAAAGTTGACATCCTTCATGAGTAAGGAAAATAATGGCGATGCAATTTTTGAAAAAAAATCTATAAATCTCCTGTAATACCCTGCATGCCCCAAGAAACTACGTACCTCTTTTTGCATTTTGGGGGTTGGGATATTCAAAATTACCTCTATTTTTGCAAGGTCTACCTTGATTCCTTTAGTAGAAATGTAGTGTCCAAGCACAATTCCTTCAGTCATCATCATGTGACATTTTTCAACGCCTAAAGCAACATTAGTCTGTACGCAGCGTTATAGAAATTTTTCCAGATTAACTAATGTTGTTTCAAAATCATCTCCATAAGGTGTAAAATTGTCCATGAAGATTTCAAGATAGTCATTCAACAAGTCAGAAAAATTCCCAATATTGGCCTTTGAAAGGTTGTTGGCACATTACAGAGTCCAAAAGGGAGCATCCTGTATGTGAAGGTTCCCCAAGGTAAAGTAAAGGTTGTTTTATCCTGATCCTCTAGGGCAATCTGTATCTAATTGTAGCCACTAAATCTGTCCAAGAATGAAAATAATTTCTTTCTGAAAAGGGTATCAAGGACCTGATCTATAAATGGTAGGGGAAAATGGTCCTTTTGAGTGGCTTTATTGAGTTCTCTGTAATCTACACAGACTCTCCACTTGCCATTATTTTTAGGAACGATGACAAGCGGGGACACCCACTGACTATCAGATATTGGGTAAATAAAATTAGCACTCAGGAGTTTCTGTAGTTCTTCCTTTACCACCTCCTTCAATGCAGGATTCATGTAGTGCTATGGTTGTCTAACTGGTTTGTAGCCATCCTTCAAATAAATCCGGTGAGTGCATAGTTTAGGGTGGATCCCTTTCATATCTTTTAGAAAATTATATATTACGGAGCAATGGAACACATAAAATATTGCAGAAATATAAACACAGAAAACGCACAAAACAAGAGAGACACAGATATACGTGGTTCACCCAGTTTGGGCTACGTCCACCCCAAATAGCCAGTCCTTCCTTTCTATTATCCAGCAAAATGAAGAGACACAACCTACAGCAAATCCGTTGTAATATCCTCTGTTTTCTCTGACAGTCTCACCTCTCTGTTTCTCGCTCACAGAATATACATCTATCTCACAGCCTCAAATACAATACCCTCATACAAAGAGAGGGGTCGCCTTCTAGGGCAAAAAACCCTAAACTAAACATAAGTTCTACCGTCAGATCATTCGCCTAATGAACGGCCTAGATTGACTAGAAATTACTATACTTTTACAAGGCAATTTTACAGTTGTTTTTAGCTTCGGGGGCGCTGCCCCCGAAACCCCCCGCCAGGGGGGGGCTCCCAAAGGTCGCAGCTGCCCCCCCCTGGACCCCCCCTGTAGCGAATATTTTACGGGTGGCGTTGCTGCCCCCATTTCGAACTGGGGTCCTATGTGGTGATACCTTTGAATATAGAAGATAATCAGCTCCACACCCAACAATCTCCCACTTGGAGACTGATTGTAGCAACTCCACCGCTGCTCCATTTACTGGACAATGACTCCTCTTTGGACCTGGCTGTTTCTCATCTTCATCGTCATCCTTGAAAACCAACTGAAACTGAGCATATTCTCAGTTTCTCCCTGGTTACAACTTTTGTTAGCATATCTGCAGGATTCTGGCTAGTGTGTATCTTTTCCAGCTTCAACTCTCCATTTTCCAACACTGATCGTATGAAATGGTACTTGAGCTGTATGTGTTTAGTCCTGGAATGAAATGCTGAGTTCTTTGCAAGATGAATGGCACTTTGGCTATCACTGTATAACGTGCCCATATCATGCTCCTTACCCAATTCACCCATAAACCTTTGTAACCAAATCATTTCTTTACTAGCCTCTGTAGCAGCAACATACTCTGCTTCTGTTGTTGAAAGTGCAACAACACTTTGGATTTTTGAAACCCAACTGACAGTTGTTCCTCCAACAGTAAATACATATCCTGTAGTGCTCCTCCTGTTATCTCTGTCACCTGCCATATCTGCATCAACATATCCTTGTAGGGAGATGTTTGAACCACCAAAGCATAATGCTTGATTTGTGGTACCTTTCAAATATTTGAGAATCCATTTCACTGCCATCCAATGTTCCTTTGCTGAATTGTTCATGTACCTGCTTACAACTTCCACTGCATGTGCAATATCAGGCCTTGTGCAGACCATTGCATACATTAAGCTTCCAACTGCTGATGCATATGGAACTTTAGACATATAATCCATGTCTTCTTGGGTCTTTGGGCACATTTCCTTGCTAAGTTTGAAATGGCTAGCAAAAGGTGTACTAACTGGTTTTGCATTGTGCATGTTAAATCTTTTCAACACCTTTTGTATGTACTCATTCTGAGACAATGTTAATTTACGATTTTTCCTGTCTCTAGTTATTCTCATACCAAGGATTTGTTTTGCAGCTCCCAAGTCCTTCATTGCAAATGAATTTGCCAATTTTCTTTTGAGCACATTTATTTCCTGCATGTTAGATCTTGCAACAAGCATGTCATCTACATACAATAACAATATAATATAGCTGCCATCATTTTTCTTTTTCAAATAAACACAATGATCAAAGTGACATCTAGTATAACCTTGTTCCGACATAAACTTGTCAAATTTTAGATACCACTGCCTTGGAGCCTGTTTTAAGCCATACAAGCTCTTCTTCAACCTGCACACTAGTTTCTCCTTCCCTTTCACCTCATATCCTTGTGGCTGCTGCATATATATCTCTTCCTCCAAATCCCCATGGAGAAAGGTTGTCTTTACATCTAACTGCTCAAGATGCAAATCTTCAGCTGCTACAAGACTTAAAATGGTTCTGATTGAAGTCATTTTAACAACAGGAGAAAATATTTCATCAAAATCAATACCTTTCTTTTATGCAAACCCCTTCACCACAAGTCTAGCTTTATACCTCTGTTTTCCTCCATCTTCTTCCTTCAGCCTGTAAACCCATTTATAGTTTTTCCTACAGGCAACCTGACTAAATCCCAAGTCTGGTTATGCATTAAGGAGTCCATCTCTTCTTCCATGGCTACCTCCCACTTCTTCCTGCTTTCAACCTGCATTGCTTCTTCATAACATTCAGGTTCACCGGAATCAGTCAACAATAAATAATATAATGAAGGAGAGTATCGTTTAGGGGGTCTACTTATCCTGGTAGATCTTCTAACACCACTTTCAGGTGTTTGGGGTGCCTGTTGCTGTTGTGGTGGTTGCTGTTGTTGATTATTATTATTTTCAGGCACCTTTACCTTTTCAGTGATGTCATCAAGAACTGCGTATTCCTTGTTTTCATTTTCTTTCTTCTTTTCTTGCAACTGATTCTTATACAAGACCTTTTCATTGAATATTACATCTCTGCTCCTAATGATTTTGTGATTTTCATAATCATATAAGTGATAGCCAAAATCATTAACACCATATCCAATAAAGGTACATTTCTTTGACTTTGCCTCAAGCTTTGTTCTATTTTCTTTATCAATATGGACAAAGACCTCACAACCAAAAGGCTTTAAAATAGAGTAGTTTACCTTTTTACCTGTCCATGCTTCCTCTGGAACACCACCATCCAAGGAACTTGAAGGCCCTCTGTTTATTAGATAAACAGCAGTATCTACAGCATCTGCCCAAAACTGTAAAGGCAATCCTGCATGCAATCTCATGCACCTTGCACGCTCCATGATTGTTCTGTTCATCCTTTCTGACACACCATTTTCTTGTGGTGTTCTTGGAACTGTCTTCTCTCTGCGAATTCCATGCTCTGAACAGTACCTATCAAACTCTTTGCTGCAATATTCACCTCCATTGTCTGATCTAAGACACTTCAATTTCTTTCCTGTCTCAATCTAAACCAAAGCTTTCCATTTCTTGAAAGTATCAAATACATCAGATTTATTCTTAATACAATAAATCCAAGTTTTTCTAGTTGCATCATCAATAAAGGTAACATAATAACGAGAGCCACCGAGAGATGATTCCTGAGCAGGTCCCCATACGTCTGTATGCACAAGCTCTAATTTTTCATTCTTCTTTTCTTTCCCAGCTCTGAGAAATCTGACTCTCTTCTGTTTTCCATAAATGTAGTTCTCGCAGAAGTCCAAATCAACATTCTTCAAACCCGGCAACAAATTCCTTGAGTGAAGAATCTTCATCCCCTTTTCACTCATGTGTCCGAGCCTATGATGCCATAATGCTGCATCTGCTCCTTTGGAAGTTAAAGCATTAACAGAGTTAGAAATACCATTGCATAAATACAATGTACCAACCTTTTCGCCTTTTGCTATTACCAGGGCTCCTTTGGTGACCTTCCAAGCTTTATCTGTGAAAGTTGTCACACAACCTTCACTGCCTAACTGCCCTGTTGAAATCAGATTTTTCTTTAGATCTGGAACATGCCTTACCTCCTTTAATAGCCATTGGTTTCCATTCTGCTGTTTTACAAGAACCTTACCCATTCCAACGATTTTACAGGGTTTATCATCACCCAGACGAACTTGTCCAAAATCTCCTTGAACATAATCATGAAAGTATTTCTTATCAGGTGTGGCATGGAATGAAGCCCCTGAATCTACCACCCAGGAATCAGTAATATTTTCGAAAGAAAGAATCAAAGCATCTTGTAACACCTCACCTGTCACATTTGCTTCATGATTGTTTTCTTGTTGTGCATCTCCTTCTTTTCCCTTCCGAGATCTACAGTCTTTCTTTAGGTGTCCTTTCTTTCCACATTTCCAGCACACTATCCCCGATCTGGACTTGGATCTGCCTTTCCTTGATTTACTGTGATATCTATAAGCTCTTTCCTCTTTCCATTTTTCTTCCTCTAGACTCTGCACTCAAAGCATTTCCTGATGTCTCACCGGAGCTTTTCTGTCGCATTTCCTTGCTAAGGATAGCACTGACAACATCATCAAACTTTAAAGTACTAGATCCAGAAACGGAGTTACTAATGGCCATTACCAAACCATTCCAACTTTCTGGTAATGAGCACAAGAATAACAGAGCTCTAACTTCATCATCAAAGTTTACCCCTACAGAACTTCACTGACTTGTAACTGTATTAAAATCATTTAAATGGTTTGCAACAGATCCACCTTCCAACATATTCATATTAAATAACCGTTTCATAAGAAATACCTTGTTTGAGGCCGAGAGATTTTCATATAGTTTCGACAACGTCTGCATCAAACCCTCTGTTGTGGTTTCCTTCGAAATGTTGAAGGCGACTGACGCAGCAAGGCACAACCATATTGTTCCGAGTGCCTTTCTATCGAGAAGGTTCCATTCTTCGTCTTTCATACCCGTCGGCATCTTTGTTTTTCTGCCCAATGGTAGGTATAGATCTTTCTGATACAGATAATCTTCCATCTGCATCTTCCACAACGAGAAGTTTTGGCCATTAAATTTCTCGACCCTAAACTTACCATCTTCCGCCATTGCTCCCACTCAAACCAGGAACCCTTCTTTCCTGCGAGTTTATCAGCCAAATAGACCTTCGGCTCTGATACCAGTTGTTAGAAAATTATATATTACGGAGCAATGGAACACATAAAATATTGCAGAAATATAAACACAGAAAACGCACAAAACAAGAGAGACACAGATATACATGGTTCACCCAGTTTGGGCTACATCCACCCCGAATAGCTAGTCCTTCCTTTCTATTATCCAGCAAAATGAAGAGACACAACCTACAGCAAATCTACTGTAATATCCTCTGTTTTCTCTCACAGTCTCACCTCTCTGTTTCTCGCTCACAGAATATACATCTATCTCACAGCCTCAAATACAATACCCTCATACAAAGAGAGGGGTCGCCTTGTAGGGCAAAAAACCCTAAACTAAACATAAGTTCTACCGTCAGATCATTCGCCTAATGAACGGCCCAGATTGACTAGAAATTACTATACTTTTACAAGGCAATTTTACAGTTGTTTTTAGCTTCGGGGGCGCTGCCCCCGAAACCCCCCGCCAGGGGGGGGTTCCCAAAGGTCGCAGCCGCCCCCCCCTGGACCCCCCCTGCAGCAAATATTTTACGGGCGGCGTTGCCGCCCCCATTTCAAACTGGGGTCCTATGTGGCGATACCTTTGAATATAGAAGATAATCAGGCTCCACACACAACAATATCCGTATAGTCCCATGAAAATTCCTTTTTGTATTTTTGTAACAGCTATAACATCAGTTGGTTTTCCTCAATAGTCAAGTTGGGGTTAATATTCAAAGACTTTCCAGTTTCTATCTCAATCGGACTACTGTCAATATTTGGAGCGGATCTCATTTGTTCAAAATATATATCTTCCACCTCTTCTTCCTCGTTCGCATTTTTAGCAAAAGTGACAGAAAGTGAGTTACTAATAAAACCATTAATGACATCATATTCTGTCTCATCCTTGAAATACTGGGCTTTCCCAAGAGTGAGGAGTGGTAGGGAAAGATCTGACTCAGTCTCAAACTCATCCCACGAAGGGTTGTATACATCCATTTGGTTTTGGGGGGTAAAGGCTAAGGTTCTTTGTTGCATGGCCATCCAATATCACCATATATCTCGATTTGTAGCCTATAAATGCATCCACAGTGGGTAGCCAAGGTCTTCCTAGGATCAAAGGATGCCCCCCCAAATTGGATTTGGGCTGCAAGATACGAAAGTCAGTCGGATACCTCTAGGAAGCTATTGTAATCATGATATCCTCCAACACCCCCTCGGGTTTGACACGGGACCTGTCCGCTAATTCAAGTACAGTAGGAGTATGTCTAAGTCCCTATAGCCCGAGAGTGGTAAAGAGGTCCTTTGTCATTACATTAATGATAGCCCCAAGATCGATCAATTTGTTAGCTATGGGCTGATCATTAATGTAGACAGTGACCGTAGAATTTCCTAGATCATTATACTTAGTTAGGAGAGGCTAAGAAAAAATTAATTCGGATAATCCCCATCACATGTATGGTGCCAGGGTCTTTAGGCTTCCTCCCAAGTTTCTTGATGCACAAATTGTGGCAAAGGAATTCATACATGCAAATTTTGCAACTCCCTAAGTGATCTAGATTTAAACAAGAACGCAATAAATTACAGAGATAACCATAAACACAGAGATGCAGTGGAAATAATACTTCATTTCATTAATGTAAAATACTGAAATATTCTTACAAACAACAATGGAAATAAACTGGCTAGGGCGATGGTAGCTTATCTCTGAGAAGAGATGTGGGGGCTACATGCCTCTGAACTATGTTACAATGAGGCTCAAAGGCCTATTTATTGTTGAGAAACAATGGAAAACCCTTAACATCCCAAAACCTAACCCTAGAAGATGAAATGCCAAATTGTGGGCCTCGTTTTGGGTAAGTTGGTACATCAACTTCCCGGGGTCGTAACTTTAGCACCCGATCTCTGTTTGACACGTACAATAGCTCGTTACAAAATATATGTCTGAGAACTATAACTTTGGGATGAGCAGCATCGGTCCATGGACCCATGTTTCTCCCAGATTTCCCAAAAAACGTCATTTAGGGCCTTAAAACGGCTCCGGAAGTTCAGGACCCGAAAAACTGCTAAAAATAGTAAATTGTGCTACAATTACGAAAACTGAAACATAAAGAGACAGTTGTGGGGGTCCAAGTGGGATAGTTGGGTGGCCAACAACATCCACCTGGATCACTAAGGAAATCAGATTCAGGTTGTGAAGTCATCCCAGGTTCAGCCAATCTCTGAGGATACGGAGGGTCCTGAGTTATGACAATTGAATCAGCTGTTACAGGTGTATCAGCCTTTCCCGAGTTGGTTGTTACAATAGTAACAGTCCTTCGCAGGTTGGCTATTATAGATGTAATTGCTTTTTCTATATCGATTGTTGTAGGAACAGTAGCCATCTCAGAGCCTCTAGCATATCTTTTGGATGGTTCACATTCCTCCTACATAATGATAGGGGAGTGACTTGGTTTAACTACCTTAACCGGTCACAATTGCATTTCATTACGTCCCACGGGGGTAATAAGGTAGGTTTGGAAGGTAGTCGGAGCCTCTATGCCCTGAGTTGTTTTATTTTTTGGGTTTGGGTTAGGTTGCATAGGTAGTTGGGGTTGCATAGGTGGTGGAAGAGTAGGGGTTTGGAAATTAGGTAACTACAGCTGTTGTTGCATGGGTAATCCAAGAAAAGCTCAATTCTGGGCATTTCATCTCCAGTTTTGGTTCCAAGGATATGGTTAAGATTGAGGATATTAGACAAAGGGAGATGGAGACCACTGGTTCCAGGGTGAAGGAAATTGTGTTGAAGGAGAAGTAGGATATTGCCATGGATATTATTGAGTATTATATGAATTGTTCCATGAATTGAAAGAGGAAAAATCTTGAGACATACCTGGAGGTTGTGGTTGCCATGGTCTCCTTGGTGTGATGAAATAAGAGGACTGCACTTCCTCACTTGACTCTCTGAAAACTTCCTTCAGTCTCGGAAGCTCTGGACATTGTCTTGTCGAATGTTCCAGCTCTCAAATATTACACAAGTTAATGCTATTAAATTCCCATTCCCTCAAAGGATGCTTCTTCCGGCAATTTGGACAGAAAATAGCCAAAGGTGTGTCAGCTTATGCTTGTGTCTTCTTGATCTACGTTGTTGTTATCTGGGTAGAGAGAGTACTGAGGATATCGGTCTTGAAATTTTCAAATAAATTCCTTATTTCTGCTCTGGTTACTCCCCGTCTTGCAGATTTTTGTATCCGGGCAGAGGCATCTCGAACTCTGCTTCTCCCCTTAGATGATCCTCTAGAGCATCTTAGACAGATATTTATAATTTCAGCGAATGGTTCCTACGATATATCCCCCTTCCCTAATAGGTTCAGGGTATTAAGGCAGTCATCCCTCATTCCTCTGATAAATATAGTCTTCAAGATTTCCTAGTCTAAATCACTATGTTTAGACCTCTGCAGATTATAGTGGAACCTCTCCACATAATATTCTAGGCTTTCATCCTCCTTTTGTTTCATTCGACATATCTCCTCCCTTAAGTCCCTAGTTCTGCAATAGTCTTGGTACTTTGATAAGAACATCTCCTTCATGTCATTCCATGTTTGAATAGAAGCGAAGCCCAATCCCATGAACCATCTCAAAGATTCCCCTTTTAAAGTAGCAAGAACTAATTTTAATTTATGTGCATCTGAGGTATAATCATAACTTCTGCATAAGACATCGAACTCAAATAAAAAGGTGTCTGGATCTTCCACAGCCATCACCTGGAAGGATGCAAAGGATGATAGAGGAATATTTTTCATAGGAGCTTCACCTATGATATCCCCAATTGGGAACTCAAAGGTGGTGATAGTAGCATTTGTTTTAGCATTGTTGTCATTGTTGTCCCCCATGACTAATCCTTCTAACCCTTGTTGTAGCAGACGTCCTTCAAACTGTTCTTGTGATGGTCTTGTAGATGTGATTAGTGGCTCAAATGTTCTTGGGGTTAGTTGTTTCACCACACTACCTGTATCTAGGTATTGATAAACCAACAGGTGTTCTTCCGTCTCAGGTGTTCGATGTTCCCCCTCAGTTTCCCCTTGCCCCTCGGTCCTCAAGTTCTGGCTACTAGCTTCCCCCTCCTACCCCTGAATCGGATTCTTGGTCTTGGGGGTATGGGTGCTAGCTTTAGAATGATATGGTCCCAAGATAGAGGAATCAAAGTTTTTTGCCTTTGCTATGGGAGTAACAGCTTTCTGCGGCCCTATTTTCCTTGCATCCCTTTGAGAGTTGGACTGTTCTTTTTCTGCCTTAGATATTAGTTCCTAGATGAATGTTTTCCTTCCCAAATCTACACTCTTCCTTTCCTTTTTATGACCTGTTTTTCCTATGAATAATTAGAGTGGGGGTAGTTTTGGTATTTCTATAATTCCTACAGTTGCACACATGGACCCTATGTGTATTAACTCACACCCTAAGTGTCTCAGTCTTCGATATTGGTGACCCTGTCCAGGTATGTTAGAGCGATGCGCAGGTTCTTACCTCTCGTTTTATCACCCAGCAATTGTGGACTAGGAACACTCTACATCAAAAAAACAGCTTGGATGATTGTATCATCAACTGCGCCAAAATGTAGTGTTTTTTAATCAATCCTAATTGACCAAGACTACAACATTTAGTTGTCAACCTAGGGTAGGTCTTGTTGTTTCAATGGAGTTCGCACTATCTGTGTCGATACACTCCAGCCAAGAATAAGGAAATGCAGAAAACAATAAAAGATGTTGTTGAACCAAATTGTTGAATCAAACCATTCATGTAGACATAAAAAAACACTCTACAAAATTAATCACACTTCACAACTATCAAAGTAAAGGCATGCCACATAGGAACTAATATCTACTCTAGCTGGTTACTACCATTATGTTGATTAACTTAGTGTAACAACATAATGCAAATGGAAACAACAACGAATGTAATCCACAATTTGTACAGCAACAACAAGAAACCATAAATCAATTAGCTAACTAGAATGTACACTACCTCTATCACTACAGTCCCTGCCAAAGAGGAGGGTCCTTCCTCCTCAGTAGGGCATAGGAATAACACAAAAGTAATTAATGAGTCAGCTGAAGAGCAGTAACAGCATCATTGTGTTGATTAATATTAAAAATAAACTCAGAATTACAGAAGCAGAGTAACAGTACTTTTCTATATGCCATGTTCTTGTACATCAAAGATCGAGTTCCTTTATAGTTATTACATACCCGAAATTAGAAAAGTTCAGTCATGAGAATCTCACGATTCTCATGTTGATCAAAAATAAAAGTAGTTACAACCTATTTCTAAATACAAATATATAGTAGTTAGGATTGCAACCGCTTGGGTTTGTTGCTTCCAAAATAAACAATCCCTATTGCCGACAACTGTTATGTGGAATAGTACCCACATTTTCTAGCTTTGGCGCAACAACATCAAGTGAATAGCGGTTTGGGATGTCACGACATCACTAGCAACAACACTTTTGGTGTAAAACCGGACTCTTGTATCAGTGCGTAGTGTAATAGCATTCTGTAACAACATCCAATGTGTAACAACAGACTATAACAGCATTCAATGTGTAACAACAACCTATGACAACATCCAGGGTGTAACAGTGAAATGTTCTACCCTTATCTGTAGTTAATCCATGCTTCCTATCTGCTTCATAGATTTGTTCTCGTGAGAAATCACCTAAAAAGAAGAAGAGATTCCCAAAATACTTCTTCAATACTCTCCCAGTTAGCCACAAAAAGGAATAAAGCATCGTATTATTCAGTAAAATATGGCAAAGTAACATGACAGTAGAATAGGTTATAAAGGTGAGAAAACAAGGAAATTGATCATGTAAAGTCATAGGCCTGGAGGACAGAAGGGTCAAAACTGGGAAAGAATGTGCAAAAAATACGTAAAAAACTACACCCAACAACAAACACAGCAGAGAGTGGACTTTCCAAGAAGGAGATTTGGCCGTGTTATATAATTCCAAATTTAAGGATTTCAAGGGGAAGTTGATGACAAGATGGTTGGGTTCCTATCTAATAGATAAGTTTCATGAGAATGGATCTTTCCAAATCAGAATCATCGATGAGGAAGGGATTTCTTTACTTGTCAAGGGTCATAGGTTGAAATTGTACACAAAACATCTATCCAAGGAAGAATTTGTCAGTTCAATCAGCAAAGAGTTAAATGTGATTGGGGGGTTCATAGCCATCAATCCACCAAATTTATATAAAAAATAAAATAAAAAATACTAATAAGAGGGCCTAGATGAAAACCTCCATGAGGCATCTGAGGCCCACAACTGAGTTGAAGACCTCTTTGAGGCAACCGACCAAAAAAAAGGAAAAGAAAAATAAAATATCCCCAGGTGAAAACCTCCTCTAAGGCACCTAGGGGGGGCATGAAAGATGAAAACTTCTAAGAAGGAAACCTGCTTGTCTCGAAAAAAAAAAAAAAAAAAAAATGAGAAAAAAACAAAAGAGAAAAGAGAAACACATGGAAAGAGCTCTTACACCATTTTTTCTAACATTCTTTTTCTTTTGTAGGACTACACACAGTTGGCATATTTTCTAGCTACAAGACTAAACCTACAAGTTTCCATCCATCCTCCCATCCACACACCTCATCTCCATACTCTCCACTCATATAACCATATCTCTCCACCATCCAATCAACAAGGAACTCGAATTTTACCTCCTCTTTATGATGCTACAGGAGGTTCTATAATGCTACAAGAGGAGACTATGAAGCTACAGGAGGGGGATCCAATGAGAATAATAGACATGAAGGCCATGCTACCTCTAGGAAATGATAAAAGGGGGTCCTCCATTGATTATTTCATCACCCATCCATTCCATTTATCCAAAACTTTCTCAAAATTTCCACCTTGTCCTTCCTCTAAAAACAAAAAACAAAAAACATAGAAACACCTATTTTCCATTCCTCCAACTTCTACACCACTTCATCATGACTCTAACCATGTCCTCATGACCTATCATCACTTCCCCTCAACACCAACATGCAATATGAGGACTTCAAGGGAGGATTAAATGACCGCTACAGAGAGAAAACTACTCCTATAGCAGCTCGTGCAGTCACAACAAAAATCCCTGAGATACTTTTTCCCACCCACAAAAAGCATGATGGAGCCATGTCCGTAACCATGAAGGGACACATCATCCTCGGGAAGAAATTCCACCAATAACATCAGCTTGGACAACCAGGAGGCACCTGCACACACACAAGTTATCAGTCAGGGTATCATCAAGTTATAAAGACATGTACAAGAAACAAGAAAAAGATTCAACTCCCTATGAGATCATGATGTTATATGGCCCAACTCCAGCATGCAACCATCTCCAACAATTTTATCCACAAGTAGGCTCAGGTATGGCAACCCTCACCTCTTCCCTATGCATAAAATGACTAAAATGTGTAATGGTCGAGAAAGGAGTTTTAATAGGTTGGAGGTGGCCAATGAACTTGGCCAACCTCAGCTAGTGAACTTAAGTTTGTATTAGTCACCCATGCAACATGGATATGTCAAATCAAAGTGAGGTGGTGTTCATGGAGCATGGGTGATAATCACGAGGATAGATGAAATGATTACAAGGAGTGGGGACAACGGTCCAAAAAAGGAAACTCGTGTATATGCCATGTCACCAAAGCGCTCTGAGATTTTACCCCAAAGATAATACTTTGTGTTGAGCTCAAATTCATTTGCACCATCACTCATTCCAAAAATAGGTAGGGGAAGGATGAGCTATTATATCAGACTACATAGGGTGCACCAAGAAGTTTCGAACCTTGTCTGCAGATGCTACAGGAAGAAGCCTACAGGAAGGTTTGAGATGCTACTGGAGGGTTGAGGAGCTACAGGAGAAAATTGAAAGGTGAAAAAGTAGCCACAATGGTTCGAAATTGTCTCAAAACCATCATACACACATAGAGGTGCTTTGATAAGAAGTAAGTGTCGTCATCCTTCCTTGCTTTTACATCCATTTACATGGTAAGTCTGCTTGAAATTGATAACATGTAACAGTCAATTAAGCAGTAGGAGATCATTTTAGAAATTTTTGTGGTTAGAAGTAGAGAAAACGAGTTTGGTTGATATCAATTATAGCATCTTTCTCCTTCATTTCTACCAAGGAATTTAACATTGTTTCACCACTGATATTTTTTAAAAATATTTTGAATTCCACACCTAAGTGGCACCAAGGAGGGACAGTAGAAGAAATGGGGGAAGGATTTAATAGAATAGAACCATCAGACACCAATAGGATTCACCAACACCCTCTTGTAGTGGACATATTCATAATACACCAATGGTCAGGTTTTTTTGAGTTGTTAAATGGATATGATGATGATCTCACTCATGAATTTTCCACGGCATTACATTCTCAAACAGAAGACAGTGCAACTACTATTTTCAGAGGCTTGGCCATCTCTCTAAGTCCTAAAACTATAATCATAGTGACCACCTTACCGCTAGGAATTTGGTGGAGCAAAGAAGACAAGGTAGTGAGTGTCACAGCTAGGAAAAACTTCTTCACTTTGAAAGGGAATCCTATAGAAGATAAGAATGGAGTAACAAGAGAAATCCTACCTTACCCTTAGGATGAGGTAGCTTACCATATCCTCAAGTATATATCTTGTGAAGGGAGATTGAGTGTGGTTTATGCCTACCACTTTAGATTTCTCCATGAACTGGGAATCAAGGTAGAATTGACTCTCCCTCAGAGACTTAGAGTTCCCCATTTCCTCCTATAATAAATCATGGATATGATTCAAAAGGTGAGAGAAGAAAAGCACCAACACTTAGCTCACCATTGCCTCATTAAGTTGATTTTTATGGATGCTTTGAGCCACTTAAGGATCCTTGTCCTGTGGACTAAATTTTTGGACATGGGCAAGGAAAATTTCATAGAAACCCAAGCCATAGCACCTAGAGAAACACCAACCTCTAGCATTGGAGGTAAATAATGAAAAATAGAGGAAGAAGATGGAGCAAAAACGGAGGAATAGTAGGAAACAAAAACAGAAGAAGAGGAAATAAAAATAGAGGAAGAGGAGGCAACAAAGAAAGAGAAAGGAGAAAAAAAATTAAATGAGAAGCCAAAATTAAAGAAGAAGAGGAGAAGAAATAAGTAGAAGGAACAATAAGCCCTAAGGAGACTTCTAGACCCCACGAAGCAGAGAAACAACCACATCAAACAAGTCTATCTCCAGGGGATATTCAACAAGAAGTAGTTGTAACATTGACTACATTAGGTACTCATGTCAAGCCCAAGAGGAGGCAACCAAGACAAGGTCCCCTATATTTCAAAACTAGGAAGAGCACCAGAATTAGACAAGGTAAACCACAAACTCCCACAAGGGTCCCTATCATTATTGATGAATTTCCAAGTAAAAAGGAAGAAGTAGGACCCAGGGAGGGAAATATTGAGGAGGTCACTTCTCCTAAAACCAAAACCAAGTCACTTGTAGAATTTTTGGGTAGACCCACAATTAGGTCAATGACCTTTAAGAAACCCAAGATACAAGCTACCTTTGAGAAAGCAAAAGAAGAGAATCTACAGGAGAGACATGGATTTCTACAGGAGAGGCAGAGTTTTCTACAGGAGGAACAGGGGAATCTATGAGAGCATAAAAACAAGCTATAGAAATAATCAACCACATCAAATTCAGTTGGAAAGGACCTCCAAGAGTTCCAAGAGCGTGATCCATAGCCTAGCTTGTGGTCCTACTACAAATTTATTGAAGGAGGATGGATTATCCCTGAAAATTTGTGGTCCCACTCTTCTATGAGCTGGAGATAGAGAGCGAAAGAACTCACAAGTGGATACAAATTTCCAAATCCAAGAATGTGGAAGATCTGGGCCTCATGGATGATAAATTCATTGAAATGGGTAAGGAATTCAGTGATTTTAGACTAAGGGAGTCTATTATGAAGGAGCAGCTACAAGCAGAAAACACAAGGTTGAGAGAGAGGTTGCATAACAAAGAAACACAACTTGCTACCATGGAAAGTCTCTCTATGGAAGCCCTGAAATGCAGGAAACCATCAAAATATTATGCTCTCTTCCTCAAATAATAGTGGTTGTAGTTCTAAATAAAAACTCTAGAATAATATGGGTCTTTTCCTTTTTAGGACTATAGGCAGTTTATTGAGTTTTGCAAACAAAATAGTATGGAATACAAGGCCAAGTTAGTTGAATTCTACATGCACAATTTCACTTTGACAAATCTGAAATTTTGGGATCCCAATTCAAGATTTGGAGACATGTAGCTAATGGCCTTAGCATCTTGGTTCACTCATGAGGACACAAGGGCTGAGGAGGTGAAAAAGGTATTGACAAAAGAGGAGAAGGATCCCTTGTATATCAGAGCAGAGCTAGTGAGCCCTAAGGTTGTCATCAGCAATCATAACATCATCTCCTCTTATCCTACTTTAGCTCCCAAATACATTGCAACTAATGGGAAATTCATTATACACTTTGAATACACCTTTAGAATTTTGGGAACAGAAAGTATGCAAGCTTGCTAGAGAACATGGCATGCCTTACCCTACAATCTATAAGTCAGAGAATATCACTCTCCTGAAAGGCTAAAGAATTCCTTGGAGAGAATACCATTGTACAAGAAAGTCATGCAGAGGATGAAGATCAGATGGATAGGACTCAAAATCAGTCAACCCTTACTTCTAAGCTTATAATAAGGAAGAGACCAAACATAAGAGAAAAAGGAATGGAATGAGATAGAAGAAAATGTAGGTTTTTACCCACAAGAAGGCACACCATATGAGGTTCACTAGGATGTCAAAGAGGAAACCAAGGCCATCGAAGATCTTAACATGGATGACCCATAAGCTTCTACATCACCTCACTTGTGGAAGAATGGTTGGAAGGATTCACAATCTCAGCCCAAAAACATTGTGTTTATGATTTATTGGAAATAGATAGATGTTATTTTTTCTTCTTCATATTTACTTTCTGTAACTTAGGATTCAGTACAGTGGTCAAAGTAGTGTTATGGCATGAAATAAATGTTATTCAAATTCAACTCATATTTTCCAGCATAATTTATATCACTATGTCAATGATCAATGCATGTATATATGTGGTTGGTTGCAGGGTTTTGTTGATATGCAGGGGAGGGAACCTCTTTCACCTCCATTTTGGACTTCTCAATTTTCTCTTTACATCCCTCAATTCTACCCCAAAACTTTATTTCCACAGTCACTTTGCCTAGGAAATTTAGGACACCATGGGCATTCATCCTGGTCCAAGACAAATTTATGAGAGGGTTGGGCTTATCTAGGAGGCTTCCCCAACCTTCGTTCACTCTCTCCAACCTTCATATACCTCTTCATGCCCTCAAGACATCATCTCCACCCTAAAAAGGCTCTTGAAACCCCTCCTGTAGCATTACATGTCCTCCTATAGCAATACATGACCTCCTGTAGCACTACTTTTCTTCACCTGCTTTGCTCTTGACTTCAACATTAGATAAGTAAAGATGAATAATGACCCCAAGTTTTTATTTGATGATCAAGAGAAACTCCCAGACCACTCCAGTCATTCCTTTTACTCACTGCTAAACAGAGTAGAATTGGCGTTTTTCAATCACAAGCATGATGCAAGTTAGATTTTTTATTTTCAAGCAAGTGTGAAATAGATAGATGATTCATAAAATTATGTTTTTGGTTTGATGAAGTATGAAAGATAGAGTAGCTTTCCTTCTGCGAGTAGATTATCCCTTTTCTTTTCGTGAAATGATTAATTAGCATCTACAAATTGAGCAAATGGCATTTCCACTTTCATAGCTAGAATCAATTCAATTGTGCTTTCATCAACAAGCTTTCACTACAGTTCAGTAGGATGAATGTTCTTTGAACACCTTAATCTAATTTTATGATTGAGGGTGGCATGAGTATAATATAACCTAATGTTCATATATCACTATCACCTCTAAGTTTGTACGAACCCCAGGTTGATAATTTGAGTTGAGGATCCCTTGAGAGTTACAACATTCTTGGTGCAATAACAAGGCTCACCATGCTCCCCAATTCTTCTCTATTCACTAACCTTGGGAGTTTCTACCATGAGTCGTCCCAAATCTAGGCAATATCCCCATTTCAAATTTCCCAGAAGATACGGTCTTAAATAAATTTCCTTTGGGCCTTCGCCATATTCTAGATTGATGACACCTCTGGGAAGTCCTGATGTTTGTGATCGCTTCCTGTTATCTTACTGAGAAGTATTCCCTTTGCCAAATCATTTTCCAAAGTTTCATGCCACCCTTCAACCATGGCCACCATATCTTGGCTACCATGACATGGCTAAGAAGCTTTGGGCCCCTCATCCCTAGACCACCGTTGGCCTTAGGGAAGCATACCTTTCCACAAGCCAAAAAAGGTCATTTCCTAGCTTGTTGAAATCCTTGCTATAGAAATTTATGTAAGGTAGCAACTATGTCTTTGTAAACCACTTTTGGTGTATAGAGCACCATTAATTTATAGTATGACATGGCTTGGAGCACTAGTTTTAATAAAGCAATACAACTAGGGAGGTTAAGAGCTCTGAAAGTCCAGTTGGAAAAATATGTTGGCTATTTTTTCCTTGAGTTTTGTCCATATAGAGGCCTTTAATGAACTTTTCGCCCAGGGGATTCCAAAGTATTTAGGTAGAAGAATAACAATACAAAAACCCATACTTTTTTTCTAGATTTCTTTGCACCATTTTGTTTTTATTGAAAAAATACATATTTGATTTTTTCACATTCATCTACATGCCAAAAGAATTTTTGAATTCAACAATGTGAACTTTGAAACGGGAACTATAAACTCAAAACGGGAATTTTGGCCAAAAAAACCCCATAAAAACATCAAAAACAGTGCTAAAACGAAAATTGTCAATGCTGGAATAACACCTTTTTTTCCTAGGGTAAATTTTCAACATGTTTTAAAAATGGCGGTGAAAACCAACTTTTTGTGAAAAAATTGTCCCAAAAACACCCTTAAAACGAAGTGTTGATGTTCGAATAACAATTTCTTTTCAATGGTAAATTTTGTGCAAAGAACACCCTCAAAACGAAAAGTGTTGATGTTGGGATAACAAAAAAAAATTCAAGGGTAAAATTTCAACATTTCGAAATAATGGCGTAAAATATTTTATCATGACCCCGAAAAACATTAAAATTTCAAAAAAATAATGAAAACATAAAATTAAAATTAAAATTAAAAAATTAAAACAATAAAAAAACACAAAACAAAAAAAAAGTAAAAAAGAAATAACAAAACATAAATTAAAATATATACTAAAAACAAAACATAAAATAAAAATAAAAAACAAACAAAAATCAAACATAAAAAAAAAAATCAATCATAAAAATGTAAAAAACGAAAAAACAAAATTAACCTATAAAAGATAAGAATTAAAAACTAAAAAAAAATTACAAACTATAAACAAATAAATAGTAAAAAAAAACATATTTAAAAAAAATGGATATATATATATATATATATATATATATATATATATATATACAATTAAAAAAACATCAACAAAAAACTAAAAAAAATAAAATTGAAAATTAAAAACAAACTAGATTTAAAAAAAAAAAATTGGAAAATTAACAAACAAAAAAATTAAAAACTAGTGAAATTAAGAGTAAAATGGTGATTACTTAAAAAAACAAATATAAAAATATATATAAAAAGGACAAAAAAATAATAATAAATATTAAAAAAAGAATTATAAACCATAAAAAAAAATTGGAAAAAAATAAATAAATAAATATATATATACACACATAAAATTAAGTAAGTAAAAATAGAAAGATTAAAAAATACATAAACAAAAACTTGGAAAAAAAAAAAAAATAAAAAAATAAAAAATAAATTGAAACAAACTAGATTAAACAAAAATAGAAAATTAACAAAAAAAAAAAACTAGTAAAATTAATATTAAAAGCATTTAAAAAAACAAAAATAAACTCAAATTTAAAATATATATATATATATATATATATGAAAATTTTCAAAATATGTATTTTCAAAAAAAAAGAAAAAATTAAACTAATAAAAAGTGTGTTTTTTATTTAAAAAGTAAAAAATAAAAAACATTTATTAAACTTTCATTATTTATTTAAAAACAAACAAATAAAAAAAAATTATGTTAGCCTCTCTCATAAAACAATAATAAATCCAAAAATAAATAAATTAATTAAATATTCCAAGTTAGGAATTTGTGCCTAACTCTTGGGTTGTTCCTCTAAGATAGGAGTTAGTTTAGGTAACTCCTATATTGGTGTGTGTCTGGTGAGAAATTATCTCAACCAAAGGAGAAATTATCTCAACCAAAAGTGTCTAAGATAGCATGCACTATCTTGAGAACACTATCTCTCATCTATTTATTTGTAACACTATTATTTAAAAATGTATGAAAGTGAGAGAGAAGCATGAGGCTTCAGCCTTTTTCCGCCAATATTTTGTGTGTAGTTTTTATGTGTGCTTAATCTTTTGTCTGAGTTAATTTCTTTTTTCAATATGTGGTATCAGAGCTAAGGTATTTGGTGTCTGATCATTCCATGGTAGTTTCCATGGAATATTGTGTGTGTATAGTTTCTCTGTGTGAAATAGTTGTGGAATTACCAGTGCATGGAATTCTTTTTTGATGAGAGGTGGAGATCACAGAAGCGAAAGGCCTGTGTTTGCAGAGTTACTACTTTATTTGAAACAAATTTATTTATGTCAAATTATCGTTCATAAACGCTGGAAAATATGTGTAACCCATTATTCTAGTTCATCAGCGTTCAAAACCTGCAATGTGCTCTGTTCGGCTTGGGTTTTGCAAAGCGAGGCACGAAAATGGCTTAAAATCAAACTGATGCGTGCACCATCAGAGTTTATACGGTGTTGAGCAGTCCTTCGAAACTTTTAGTAGAGGGCTCGATAGCCCGTGTATGGAGTTTCTACTGCGTCTTGTGAATATCGTGCAGTGCATAGAAACACGCGACTGCAGGATATTGTGGAAGTTTTTTGAAAGCTGAATGGAAGAGCCGTGTATACCTTGCAGCGATACAATAATGCAGATGATGCAAAGGTGGAGATTTCAGCTATGCAGGCTTTTGGAAAATTCTACCAAACAATTAATTGGTATGCAATTTGTTTAGCTCATTATAATAGGAAAATAAATTTATCAATTTTTTAAATCTCGAGATTCCATGTTCACTATTGGCATATTTCAACCTTCTACTTTCGTGGCTGCCTTTGTTCTACTTTGCCCGCCTACGCTCCTGATTTGAGCTTTTGAATCAAACCAATCTTCACTGCGTATAAAGATTTCTTTGCATCGGTTATTGCACTATTACCATAGTAAGTAACAACTCTGTTTCTTCCATGATGAGATTGTGTGGGGAGGTCTAGTGACTTCACCGCTGGTGGTTACTCTGCCTAACAGAAATAAGTTGCAACCACATGCGTAAACAATTGATAAAGTTGATCACCAGAGCCAAGGCCGATAAACTGGAAAGTGCGCACCAGAATTCGTATTTTTGTGTTTCTTCAAGCGAACTACAGCCACATTTGTTTATCCTTTTTGCTCAACGAGTTGTAGTATTAACTTTGACATTTCCAGTAGTTTTCTTGAACAAAATTATACGGCTTCCTTCAATTTCCTCTGTTTATGGAGTGTGGCTCACCTGAAACAATCGTTGAAGAAAATTCCACCAAGAAATTGCTGCAAATGAAATCAAATCATTGAAGAGAACACTTAATTGCTGCGGATGAGATCGAACCATTAAGGAGACCACGGAATTGCTGTGATTGGCAAGATCCGCATTACCCATGGAAGCTACATATCAGTAACCACTGTGCAGATCTTACGCAATTTTCTCAACAAGCTAAAGCCATTAGCGTGAAGAACAAGTGAAGCGTTGAAAAAATTTAGTAATTTTATGAATTAGCTTTCAAAATGGAGTGCGTTGAGCCAGCTCGGAGGTTTTCAGTGCGTTGAGCCAGGTTAAAGGGCAGTCTTCACTTACAATTTCGAATTGGTAATTTTTTTCTCTGCGCAAAATGACCAAAATGATGTGCGTTGAATTTTTTTTATGTTGTTCTACATAACTTCTCCACATGAAATTTTTTAAAAAAATGTGATTTGACTTTGTTAAAGGAGATCTTTCATTTTTAAAGTGAATCCATAAAGTTCACTTTTTAATTCACTTCATTCAAAAAGGAACTTCATGAAATTCGTTCACTTTTTAATTCACTTCTTTAAAAGGGAATTCATGAAATTCTTTTAAGGGATGTTTTCGTAATGGAGTGATAAGGTGTGACTTTAAATTTGTAAAACTTTTTTGGAGTGATAAGTGGTGGATAATTTTGGGAGATATAAGGAGTGAATAGGAAAGAGGATTATTGCATTAGGTGTATATTTTGTACTTTTGGAGTGATGAGTGAAGATTTTTTTAAAAAAAGGAAGCTCATTGTTGTATTTTTGAAGAAAGCTTTTTAGCAGAGTATACTTTTATTTTTGAAGACAAGGGGTTGTGTGAAGGTGAAGGTTGATGTAATTCACTATTTAATAAAGACATATTTTTTTTGTGGTGTTTGTGTCCTAGATCCACCCGAAATTGAATAAGGGGATCTTAGGTACACGAAGAGTGTGTTGATGATGGCGCATGCTTCATGTTGTTGCTTTTTGATTTGTGTCTAGTTTTGACACATAAATGATCTCATTTAACACACATAAAGTTCAATGCAAGCAAGCACAACACTTGTAACAAAATAGCTTAAAGGAAGGATAACTAAACTCAACACATGCATCTGCGCAACTACAACTCATTGTCAACATCAACATTCTACCTCAACAAGCAAATTCCCTTAATCAAGTTTTAGCATTTCAAAGCAAAGTCTACATCAACATTATTGAACTTGTAATCAAACTCAAATTACATTAAATTGTAAGGGTGCATTCTCGGTTGAAACCGACACCCAAGTCTTCCATCAAGTCAAATTGAATTCATTGTAGTGAGTCATTGAAATCATTGTAAGCTTTTTGGGTGCATTTTCGACAGTGTTCGACACTCAAGTGAGTCCATGAATTTTAACTCTAAAGCAAACAAGCAACAAGTTCACATCTCCTGCAAGCAAGCGTGAGTATTCATTCAAGAAATTTGCGTCAAAATAGTACAAAGTTCAAACCTTCAAGCGAGCCAGAGTGAAGTTCATTACAGCAACAATCAAAGCAACCAAGCAAGTTCCACTCTAACACCAATCAAACAAGTTGAGATCGACATCAAGCGAGCGTGGCTATTCCTTCAAGTAAGGCAAGTGAGCATTTATGCAAACACGATCATCATCAAGCGAGCGTGAATTCCAGAGTTTAGGCAAGAAAGTTCTACAACTCTAGCAAGTGTTCTCAGCAAGTACAATAAGCAACAAATCAAGCGAGCGTGCCATTCAAGTCCCATAGCAAGCGAGCCTGTCATTCAAGTAACAAAATCAAGTGAAACAGTTCAAAGCACGACATCTACGACAAGAGAGCCTGATTTCAAGTGAGCAAGTTCAGATGGCGCAACATATTCAGTTGTTACACATTCTTCACAGTTTGCTCATCTCCAGTGATGAAGACATGGTGCACATCAGCAAAGAAACTCTTGCTGATCTTTCACGGCATCTACGACAAACACATGAAACCATTGAGTTTCTTCAACTAAAGTCGCAACTACAAAGAGATGAGCTGCAACAAAAGAGTGCTTCTTCTAAGTCATTCAACCATATAGATGAAGATAAAGATGTTGATTCCAAATCACTCATCCAAACAACTTCAAGTGTCGAAGTTGTTCATGATCAAATTCAAATTTCTTCCAAACCCATCATCAAGCCCTGGGAAGAGATTGAAAATAACAAGAATCGACGAGGCTTAGGATATGTCACTGATGACATCAACTTACATATCCCAGATTATTCCAAGCCAATTCAATTCGTGAGTGTAGGATTTCTTGAACCACTCACCTCAGTAGGTTCTGAGAAAGTTCCAGACAAACAGAATTGCACGCAACTTGAAATTGAAGTCCAACCGAAATGTTCTCATTGTCAAAGAACTGGTCATATGGAAGATCAGTGTTTTGATCTCCATCCTTGTTGCCATTGTGGCAAGCCCAATCATTCCTCAGAAAAATGTCGCAACCAACAAAAATCAGCCAGATTGAAGATACATTATGAATGGATCGATCCTTGGGAATGGTCATCCACAGTCAAAAGATTGTCTCAGTTCTACAATCGACTACAATCACACATAGTGCAGCCAGCAATGAACCGATGATGGTACTCTCATGCAGTTGAACGAGGGAGTACAACAGTGAAACTCTCCTACACCTGAAGGGGGGGAGTTCAAATATATTTTGGAGAAGATTGTCTCTCCTTTCAGCTGACAAAGGGGGGAAAATGTCAATGAAATTGACAAGTGGTTGTCAAACTGAAAGTCTCGACAACATCAGCAAAGCAGCCAGTGGGCATCTTCATCAGCCAGTGGGCATTTGTCATCAGCAGTGAGCGTCAGCAAATTCGCCAGTGGGCGATCAACAGCCAAAGCAGCAGTGAGCAGCTTTCATCATAGCAAAAGCAACATTGAGTTGTTTTTCGACATCTTCAGCCAATGGGCGATCATCATCAGCAAATATGCCAGTGGGCATTCATCAAATTGTGTCAGTGGACACCGGATGCTGTTTTCAAGCGAAGGACAGTTGGATCCTTTTGTGGCTTGGCACATGATGAAGTTGTCAAGCGTCCTTCTGAGATGAATCAGTCATGCAGCTGACTCAGTCTCTTCATATTGCAGTTTCTTCAGCATCCAGATTTGGTAGTTTCTTCCGAGCAATGTTTTTGAGGATCAACATGAGAACTTGGAAGATGGTTCCTCGTTCTTATTTTGGATTTATCATTGAAGGGGGGAATGTTAGCCTCTCTCATAAAACAATAATAAATCCAAAAATAAATTAATTAATTAAATATTCCAAGTTAGGAATTTGTGCCTAACTCTTGGGTTGTTCCTCTAAGATAGGAGTTAGTTTAGGTAACTCCTATATTGGTGTGTGTCTGGTGAGAAATTATCTCAACCAAAGGAGAAATTATCTCAACCAAAAGTGTCTAAGATAGCACGCACTATCTTGAGAACACTATCTCTCATCTATTTATTTGTAACACTATTATTTAAAAATGTATGAAAGTGAGAGAGAAGCATGAGGCTTCAGCCTTTTTCCGCCAATATTTTGTGTGTAGTTTTTATGTGTGCTTAATATTTTGTCTGAGTTAATTTCTTTTTTCAATAATTTAAAATTTAAATTTTTTTTTTAATTTAAAAATAAAAAATTTTAAATTTTAATTTTTTTTTTAATTTTGTTTTTATTTAAAAAAATAAAAATAAAATAAAATTTCTTAACGCCCACAGCCCGCCTGTCGCCCGGTGGTGGCGCGGTCGTGGGTGGATGGGTTACACGCAACCCTCCGCCCACAACCGGCCAATGGCCCACCACCCTATGGTGGCGCGGCCGTGGGCGTTAAGAATTTTTTTTTTTTTAAATAAAAACAAAATTAAAAAATAAAATAAAATAAAAAATAAAAAAATTGAAAATTGAAAATTTTTTTAATAATTTTTTTTTAAATAAAAAAACAAAATTTTATTTAAAAGAAAAAAAAAAATTTTAAATTCTTTTATTTGTTTGTTTTTAAATAAACAATGAAAGTTTAATAAATAAATAATTATATTTTTTTTTAAATCAAAAACACATTTTTTTTATAAGTTTAAAATGCTTTTTAATTATTTTTTGTTTTAATTTGAAAAGACATATTTTTTATTTTATTTTTATTTTTTTAATTTGAATTTATTTTTGTTTTTTTTAGTTTTTTTCAAATGTTTTTAATATTAATTTTGCTAGTTTTTAAATTTTTTTTGTTAATTTTCTATTTTTGTTTAATCTAGTTTGTTTTTAAATTTTTAATTTTTTTTCCTAGTTTTTGTTAATGTTTTTTTAATTTTTCTTTTTTTACTTACTTAACTTTATATATATATATATATATATATATATATATATATATATATATATATATATATATATATATATATATATTTATTTTTTTTATTTTTTTCCAATTTCTTTTATGGTTTATGAGATTTTTTTTTAACATTTTTAATATTTTTGTTTGTCTTTTTTTATATATATTTTTATATTTGTTTTTTTTAACTAATCAGTATTTAAAAAAAGAAAAATAAAACAACTTGAAAATTCATTAAGTAATCATAATTTAAAAAAAAAATTGGACATAATAAATTTTAAAGTGTGAAAAATAAGTCCTCTAAAAAAAGGTATGTTGCATCAACACGTTGCATCTACACGTTTCAAAATCAGCATGAAAATCACTAATATTTAAAAAAAAATATTTATATTTGATACATAAGAAAATTTAAATTGTCAGAAATATGCTCCCAACAAAAAGAAGTGTATTCTGCTTAACCACTTTTGAAAATCAGGTCACGTTTTTACTACCCCTACGAAACAGGTAATCGTATCGGTTATTTAAAGTGCCAAAAACTATGCTCTAAAAAAAATGTGTGTGTTTTGCATCACCTCTTTTCCAAATCGGGTCAATTTTTTGCTATCTCTATGAAATGGGTAACAGTATCAGTTCCCGTTTCAAAGTTTACGTTGTTATTCCCTAATAATTTTTCCCAACACCCTTAACTCTTGGATTGAAGGTTCTCTGAATAACATAATGTGATCACTGAATTCTTGATTGTTCAATGGAAGATCTTGTCCCCATATTCAAAGCCATTTCATGATGCCTTGGTTAACAACATCTTTGATATATTTTCTAAGTCCTTCTACCACTAGAATGAAGAGAAAAGGGGACAAAGGATCCCCCTAATAGAGACCATGAGAATCCCTAAAAGTTTGAAAGGGTAACCCCTTTATTAGAACTGAGAATAACAAAGGTGAAATAAGAGACTAAATCTATTGCACCCATTACAGAGAGAAACCGAAAGACTATAAGGTTCTGAGAAGAAACTCCCAATTTAGGAAATCATATGTTTTAAATAGTTCTAGCTTAGTAATCATTCCCAAATTCCTACTTTTCTTCAGGGAGTGCACCACTTCATGAGTAGTGATAACTCCATCCATGATCTGGCATCCTTCAACAAAGCTAAATTTCTCTAGAGAGATCATAAGATTGAGAAGGGGCTTAAGTCTTCTAACAATGACAGCTGAGATAATATTGTATATGACATTACAGAGAGCTATTGGGCAGAAATCACTAGCATCCTTAAATTGGTTAGATTTTGGGATCAAGTTGAGAAAGGTAGCATTCAAAATTGACCACACCTATTGGGAGTAGCGTGAATCCTCAACTATAACATGCACATCATTACTAATAAAAGGCCAGCATACCTTGAGACTATTATTGGTGAACCCATCTGGCCCAGGAGCCTTGTTGCTTGGCATTTCTTTAACCACCTTCTCCATCTCCACAAATAAAATATCACACATGAGGGCCTCATTCTACTCCTAATTGATCAACCTAGGGATGTGATTGAGGATACCCTCAATAGCACTAGATTTTTTAGACTTGTCCTTAGTTAGAAGGTTCATGTAGAAATCCACCAATTCCTCCTTGATCTCTTCATGCTCCACAAGTATATTGTCATCCCGTGAGTTTAGAGAATAAATGTTGTTATTATGTCGATGCTTGATTAGGGATTTATGGAAAAAGTGAGTATTCTTTTCTCCATCCCTCAACCATTAAATTCTTGACTTCTGCTACTAAAAGGTCTCTTCTTGATTTCGTCCAGTCTCCAACTCGAGAAGAGGATTTCCTTTCTCTTCTATCAATTCCTTTAACCACCCTTGTTGAATAATAGTTGATTGAATGACATCCATCCTGTCCTCCATCTTTCCTTTTTCCTTGAAGTTATCACCAAATTCAAAACTATTCCATTTTTTAAGATGTTTCTTTACTTCTTTTAGCTTGAGGTACACAATGTGCCTCAGATTTTGACCTTGGACCTGGATGTCTTTCCACCATGCTTCCAGTAGGGGAATGAGGTCAAGATCCAGAAGCCAAAAGTTTTCGAATCAAAATGGTCCTTTGTGTGTGGTTTTCTTTAAATCCATCTCTAGACAGATATGCCAATGATATGACCCCAAACTAGGGAGGATTGCAGCTTCTATGAATATGAATTTTGCTAGAAACCCTTTAGTAAGAAAGAATTGATCCATAAGTTATGTAATATGATGTGATACCCCACTTTGGTTGTGTTAGAAATTAATTAACGGAGAAATGAAATACACAAAATATTGCAGAAACACAAATACATAAACACATAAAACAAGAGAGACACAAATATACATGCTTCACCCATTTTGGGCTATGTCCATGGAGAAACAACTAGTCATTCTTTTTATATTATCCAGCAAAATGAAGAGATACAGCCTATAGTAGATCCATTGTAATTTCCTCTTCTCTCACAGACAGACTCCTCTCTCTTTCTCGCTCAGAATAATAATACATATCTGCAATACAATTCCCTCATATAAACCAAGGGATTTCCTTCTAGGGAAAAAAACCTATATTAAAAATAACTTCTATCGTCAGATCATTCACCTAATGAATGACCCAGATTGACTACGAAATTACAATATTTTACAATGTAATTTTTCATCTATTTTTAGCTTCGGGGTGTTGCCCCCGTACCCCCATCACAAGGGGCTCCAAGCATGCATCTGCCCTCCCCTTGACCCTCCACGAAGTAATAGTGGGGGGGAAATACCCCCCACATCCACCCTTCAGGGATTGGGATCCAAACACGGTTGACATTAGACCTTTGAATCAAGAAGATAATCAAGCTCCACATCCATTAGTTTTTTCAAAGTGTATATGACATTAGTTTATCAACGTCTACTGTTCTTAGATTTTGGATCATATCTTGAAATGGAGTTACTACTGCTTCTAGGCATCAAATACTTCCCTCCATCTCCTCTAGGTTCCTGACCATGTTAAATCACCACCCATGATCCAACCTTCTTCATGAACTTATTTGTGCATTACCCATATTTCCTCCAAAAAATGCCTCTTTGCCTCCTGGATTAGAAAGACCATTCCCCACTGAGACCCATATCCACTCTCTAGATCCCAAACATCAGAAGCATCCATACAAAAAGTTTGGGCGAGCAACTCATTTATCTAAAGAAACCCATCTATGGTATGAGATTATTGTGATCCCCCTTGCTCTTCCCTGAGGATCAATAATCATTGTTTCACACACCCTCCAACATTGATGTAACGTTTGTTTCTTGCAACAATATAATCTCTAGTTTCTCTCTCTCTCTATTCACAACCTTAGGTATCATTGTTTACCTTTACTTTGGAAGCCCCAAATGTTCTACGAAACTATTTTCATGGGTTAACAGGGAAAGGGGAGAGAAGATACTTATTTATCTTATTAATCTTCCCTTAGTTGAGAAGAAATTACCTGTAGATCAAATAACCTCCTAGGTGGTTTCTCTTCCCTTGCAACTCTTATCACTGGTGGTTTGTTCCTTGACTTTCAGCATCTGGGCCAATCCCTTTCAATGAGAACTTGAGGATGTCAATCCCCCTTCCTAGGTTGGATTGACTTTTCTCCAATGGGCATACAAATGGAGGAAGTAATTAGGGGAAATTTGAGGTCTACAATGGGCCTCCTAAGAAAATTATAAAATATTAGTGGAAATAATAAAATAAGATTACATTACATAATCAAATTTTTGAGGGAAAAAGGAAAAAACTATTTTTTCAACTCGTATTTTCAACTTATCTCCCTATGGGTTTACTCAAATTTCGAGCAGAAACACTCGTTGGATGCAAATTTTGATTCCTCATCCAAGGAGTACCCATGTATGTTTGATGGACTCTAATACACGAAAAATGAGAAATACATGAAAAATGTGATTGTGCTCACATTTTTTCATGTATTTTTCATTTTTCATGTAGCAAGGTCCATCAAAAGTATGGAACATGAGTATTCCTTGGATGAGGAATTAATTTTTTCATCCAACGAGTAATCTCACTTGAAATTTGAGTAAAACCTTAGGGAGATAAGTTGAAAATATGAGTTGAAAAAAGTAGTTTTATTATTTTAATCTTTTTTAATATTTTTACGTTTTTACTCCAAAAATGGTGAATCACCCCCCATGGTTGACGTCATCATCTTGAATCCTATTGGTTCTTATAAATTTTATTTTGGTTTTACATTTTTCTTATGAGGCCCATTTTAGACATTAAAATTTCCCTAATGGGTGTAGTTTCTCTACAAGTATCGATTGCTCCTCTGTGTGGGACCATGTGCATAAAAACTCTAACATTGTCACTTCATCTACATATAAATTGTCCTTCCTATATTCTACCTCTAGAATGGAGGGTGTGCTTTCCAATAGCTCCTTCAAGTTGGAGTCACCACACGGTTCCTCAGTTGGTTTTCTTTTCATTTGACTATTGCTTATTGGGGTTTCTACTTCCATAATGTGTTCATTCGAATGTATTTCTGCCTATTCTCAGGGCTCCTCGTCAAATCTCATATTGAGTGAGGATCAAGAATGGGTTCTTGTTAGCGAGCGATTTTGACAACTCTACCTTCTTCTCTGATTTCCCTTGATTCGATTGAGCGTTATTCTCTAGTCCCAATCTTCCTAGATTTAATTGGTTTGTTTTCCCTGGTCTTCTAGAGACATCCCAAAAACCCTCAAAGTTTTCCTATTTTTGGTCCAATTATTGTTCAGTAATTGTAAAGAGGAGAATTTCTGATCCAGTGTCCATACTCATGGCATTTGAGGAATTTAAACAACACATGCTTGTAATCCAAGGTTTGGACCCAAACCTCATCTTGATATTCTACATTTATTGATTTTGGCAAGGGTTTCGAGATGTTCATGTAAACACAAATCCAAGCATAGGAGATTTTCTATATGCATTTGGTAATTTATGAGATCTTAACAAAATCAGCAATGGCATTTCCAACCCTTCTAAAATATATGGTTCCCAAAATTATCTGGGAGTGAGAAGGGTTGAACCCAAACCGGGGCTGCAAGAAATTTCTCCTTCTCCAGGTTGTAACATTCTTCTCAAAGTCGCACGAACAAGCTTGCAGTGTTCATAAAATAGGGACCTTTTTCGAAGACATGCTTCTGATTAGCAAGATCCTCGAAAATGACCATGAAAAAGCCCTTGGCTCATAATCATAGCTCTACAACACCCTGGGGTTTCCATTTAAGTTGGATCCAATTGAAAATGTCCTGCTCTTTAGGCCAAATGCCCATAAATTTGTAGATGAGAGCATGATCCTTCATGTAACTGCAAGATTGCTCCAAGCTATTGTGCGGGATCACAAATTTAGGGTTTTTAGGAGCCTTCGAAAGGCATTTTCATTCGAAGCGGGCCTGTCATTGGGCTGCAAATACCGGTCTATCTACATCTCCACCCTAACCATCAGATGAAGCCTCACCACCTCTAAGCCACAATGATTGACCTTTGACGATGCTATTATAGGAGGTGGTTTCCCCCCTCCCTGTGGGAACACTCATGTGGCAAATCGGTAACGCTAAATTTTAGAAAGCATCAAGTTTTATCAGCACAAACCTATGGTTGAGCTACCCAAGTTTAAAATTCTAATAGCCACCTACAAAACCCTAATTCACAAAGTAAAAAACATTTCCAAAAATATCATAATTTTTATCAAAACCATAACCTTATTATAATTTTTCCCAAGTTATATGTCATCAAATTTATTTTCCCTATAATATTGAAAATGTGAACATTCTCCAAAAGTAGTAATGTTTTAAGTTATATGTCATCAAATTTATTTTCCATATAATATTGAAAATGTGAACATGGTTGAATTAAATTAAATCACATGGGGAGGGACTAGGGTTTTGAACAGGGGGCGACAGGAGCGAGCTGGTAACAATGGAGGGGCATGGGGGGGGAGATCCACTCCCTCCTACAATAACATGGTATCAAACAGAAGCAAGGAGGCAAGTCAAAACAAATTCCAAAAACCAACAGATGCAGAGACAAAGACGACAGGCACTCAAAAGCCGAAAAGTAGCAAATCCCTTGAACCGGAAGGGATCCACGAGGAAGTAAGGAGAGAAACGAAATCAGGAGATAGCAGTCAGAGAACTAAGAACATATCTACGACCTGCAAGCCCAAGACAAACATTAAACCTTGGGTGGTATTAAATGATCCTGCACTACAGGTGCATAGAGATCACATGGCAACTTACACGGTCATATGTGAGTTTATGGGTATATGGCCCACGGAGAAAGCGTTGTACACATGGATAAGAAACAATTGGAAACTGAAGGGAGAAATAAATCTACATCTTGGGTCCAAGGGTTTCTTCACAGTGTTTTTTACTAACCTAGAGGACAAAGACAGAGTATTCGAAGGAGTACCCTACTTCTATGCTGCCGCAGGCCTTTATATGCGACCTTGGGTGATGAACTTTTTCTCGGAGTGAGAAACGTTCACATCAGTCCCAGTATGGATTAGAATATACTCCTTACCTTTAGATTATTCGCTGAATCAATCCTTAAAAGCTATAGGCAATAAATTAGGGCATTTTATAAAGTTATCAAAGGAGACTCTACGAGGTAAATATACCTCCTTCACCCGCATATGTGTAGAAATGGACTTATCAGGAGCACTCCCGGATGAATTCATCCTAGAAGTATATGATGAGCAATAGGTACAGGCGGTCGACTATGAACACATCCTGTTCAAATGCCATAAATTCCATGAACATGGGCACCTCTTCAGAGATTTCCCACTAAACAAAGAGGAGGACGACCTGAAAACCAACACAGGAAAAGACCCTGAAGGTTTCACCAAAGTGGGAGGCAGAGGGAAAGGAGGGGGAAAAAGTACCAAAATAAACCTAGCGAGAACAAGCTACCAAGTCTTAACAATTTCGAGCTTTTAGAAGAAGAAGGGGGAAAAAATGGAACAAACGAGGAACCGGAGGACAATCATGCAGAGAAGGAAAAAGAGGATAACATGGAAATCATACAGGAAAACAATGAACAAAAGGAGGACCTACCAAGCACTATGGAACTTGGCAGGGACCATGAGATGACCCCAAGTGAAGGCGGTACGAAGGACCACGACCTTCAGGAGATTCTTGAGAGGGAGAATCTTGATCTAGAAAAGTTTCTAGAGTAGGGAACCAACAAAGGGATTGACTCTCTACCACAAGAGGAGTTTGACAGAGTACAACCACTATTCCTCCGAAGGTCTCAAACAAAGGCCGCAGGAGTCAAAAGGAACCACGACAGCCAGGAGAATGGAGCGGTTAAATCAATGGAGATAACATTATGACACTCCACCAAAAACCCAAGCAAGAAAAGAGGAAGGAAGAGACATAATGAACTGTTCATAGAGTGTGGGAAACTCATGATTAATTCAGATAAGATGAAAGATGTCACCAGTTACTCTTTTACAAACCCATCATTATGAAGCTTACAACCAGGAACATTAGGGGTCTAAGAAGTAAAAGAAAACAAAGAAATCTCAGTAACAAAATAAAAGAATAAAAACCAGATATGGTGTTTATACAGGAAACAAAATGCTCAGTAGACAAAATCAAAGAAATACATAGCAAATGGCTTATTAAATATGATTACCTAGAAGTCAAAGCAAATAATACAGCGGGAGGAATTCTCACTCTATGGAATCCTCAGAAGTTTGGAATCTTGGATACTGAGGCATCCAAGAACCACCTTTCAATGGTTGTCCAACCTTTGGGGGATAAGGAATGTTACATGATCACAAATGTCTATGGTCCTCAACATCTTGAAGACAAACTCAGGCTCCTCACCTCCCTGGAGGAGCTGAGAGAGAGACACCTAGTAATGCTTTGGATTCTAGGAGGGGACTTCAACATGATCAGAATTCTCGCAGAGAAAAAAGGAGGGACCAGAACACTTGGAAGAGACTCAATTTCCTTCTAGAACTTTCTAAACAACATGATACTGGTGGATATGGAAACAATAAATGGTAGCTTCACATGGAACAACAAGAGAGGAGGAGCTTCTCAAGTTGCCTCGAAAATAGACAGATGCATAATCTCGGAGGACCTCCTTCTCACTGGCCGTATCATGACAGCTTTTATCCTCCCTTTTGGAGGCACGGACCACTGGCCTATTCAGCTAGAAGCTTCATTCATTGGCACTTCAAGGAACAGACCTTACAAGTTTGTAAATGTCTAGCTCACTCACCATGACTTCATCACTAATATTAGAAAATGGTGGGTGGAAGACATGCCCACTCAAGGCACAAAAATATTCCTCCTACAACAAAGACTCAAACACATCAAGCTAAGGCTTAAAGAATGGAAAAAAAATGAGTTTGGCAATATTTTTAAAGCCAAAACAGAAGTGGAAAAAAATTACAAGAAACTAAACAAATTCTCATCACAGAAGGCTTCACAGAGGAAATTAAAATGCAAGCGGACTCTCTTCAACAAGAATGGGACAACAGATGCCAGCATGAGGAAATCTTCTGGTGATAGAAATCAAGAGTGCAATGGATTAAAGAAGGGGAAAGAAATACTAGATTCTTTCACAATTCTACCATGGAACACGGGGCACATAATCAGATCATAAAACTCATAGATCCTCAAGGGAAAGAGCTAAATACTCACAAAGAAATGGAATCTATTCTGGTACAACATTCTCAAAGCATAGCAGAGAAGACCATTGCAGATAGATCTTAATTTATTAACAACTTCACTTAGCATATTCTAAAACTGGTAACCAAGGAAGATAATTATAATCTCAATAGGCCAGTGATGGAAGAAGAGGTCAATGAAGTAATCAAAGAGATGCACAATGGGAAATCTCTAGGCTCAGATGGTTTCAATGTAGGCTTCTTCAAAACATGCTGGGAAACAGTCAAACATGATATTCTTGATGTGGTGGAGGATTCGAGCAAATCAAGAACAGTTCTAAGAGTGCTTAATGCATCCTTCATAGCCTTAATCCCTAAACAGGAAAAAGCCATGACACCAAACAGATTTAGACCCATAGCTTTATGCAATGTGGTGTACACAATAATTTCCAAAGTTATTGCTAACAGACTCAAACCCCTTCTTCCAATGCTCATGTGAGAGGAGCAGACTAGATATGTGGAAGGTAGACAAATTCTCGATAATATCATTCAAGATCACAAAGTGGTACATTCCCTCAAGACTAATAAGCAAGCAGGTATGATAATACAACTTTACATAGAAAAAGCTTATGATAAGCTAAGCTGGTCATACATCAGGGAAGTTCTAAAAGCGTATGGCTTTGACCACAACTGGATAAGATGGGTCATGGTCCTAGTTAACATAGCCATTTGTTCAATCCTTCTTAATGGCTCTCCATCCAGAACCTTCAGGCCATCAAGAGGTCTCAAGCAAGGAGATCCGCTCTCCCCCTTCCTCTTCATTCTCATGATGGAAGGATTGGACAAAGTGATCAATTCAGCCAAGGCGAAAGGAAGAATCTAGTGACTCAAACTAACTCAAAATGGGGACACATTGACTCATCAGCAATTTGTGGATGACACTATGTTGTAGGGCACACCCACAGTCAAGGAAGCCAAAGCTTTCAAACAAATCCTGCACGATTTCGCTATGGCTACTGGTACAAAGGTAAGCCTTACAAAATCAAAAGTTTTCTTTTTCAATACTGATATTTATTCAAAGAAATCTCTCCAGAATTCTCAGCTTTCAAAGAGATCATCTTCCCTCCAAATATCTGGGAATGCCTCTCACTGACAAACATCTGAGTAAGGAAGTTTGGGAGCCAGTAACTAATCAACTGAAGGAAAAAATCAATAAGTGGACAAGTAGATCTTTGAATTTAGTAGGCAGACTAGTTCTTACAAAGACTGTCCTACAAACCATTCCAATTTTCATGTTTTTAGCTCTTCCTATCCCAATAGGAGTTTCACAACAAATTAGGAACATCCAAAGAGATTTTCTTTGGGGTAAAGGGGAAGAGAAAAAGAAATGGGCTCTAGTAGCTTGGGACAAGCTATGCAAACCCAAAACCCATGGTGGTTTGGGTCTCCATGACCCAGACACTCTAAGCAAAGTTTTGGGGGCAAAACTTTGGTGGAGATGGCTAAAGGAAACGAGAAACCCCTGGGCTAAGCTCTGGAAACATAAATATGCAAAGGATTGGCAAGAAAGGGACCACATTCGAATGACAAGACACATCAGGGGTTCCCATATTTGGAACAATGCTTGGGAGAACAGAGCCTTAGTTCAGAAACATAGTTTTTGGGAGAGCAAAAGTGGGAATCTAGCCTGGTATTGGGAGGATGACTGGCAGCAGGAACCTAACCTATGCAGAGAAGTACTGGACATTATCAAAGAGGATACCATCAATAAAGGACTGAAAAGGGTAAGTGACTTTTGGGATCAGACAAGGGACAATGGTAAATGGAGAATATGGAAGGTACCAGTTTACAGTGAAGAGACCCCTTTGAAGGCCCAAGCTGAAGTTCTTGAAGCGATTCTGGAAAAGAGAAAAATTTTGACTTCAACCTCAAATGACCAACTAAGATGGGGGAGAAACAATGAGGGCATCTTCAACCTTAAAGAAGCCAAAAGAATAGCCACTGGACTTAACTATCCAAGCCCTGATAAGATATGGAAGGACCTATGGCACAACCCACACTGGATGAAGATCAAACTATTCATGTGGCTGGTACAGCATAAAAAGATTCTGACTTGGGAAAATCTTAGAAAGAGAGGTTTTTTTGGTCCATCAAGATGCCAGTTATGTGGTCTGCAGGAAGAAACTATGGATCACCTTCTCAACCTCTGCTCATTCACCTCCACCTTATGGAACTGGGTGGCCTCAATATTCAAACAAACGGACAGGAATGAAAATGACATCACTGAAACTTTAAAGAATTGGAGGAAAGACTTCTCAGATAATGAGACAGTCAACACAGCCTGGACTCTGATTCCAGGATTTTTGATCTGGGATGTTTGGAAAGAACGTAACAACAAGATTTTCAAGGACAAATCTGGCTCAACCCAAAGCATCATGGCACAAATCTTAAGACAGCTCAAAGAAACTGTTAATGCCCTTCTGAAGCAACCCCCTGAGAAACCCCCTTGTCACCAGGATGCTCACATTCTTGGATTTTTGGGGCTCCAGCCGCCTGTTCCTCAGGGCATAAACAAGATCGCAAGGCACACATCAGAAGGAAAGGCTTTCTAGCAACCCCCTCCCCATGGATTTTTTAAATTCAATATAGATGGAGCCTCAAAAGGAAACCCTGAGGATGTTGGTTACGGAGGAGTCATAAGAGATGAAGAGGGCAATATCAAATTCTTCTTTTACAGTCATCTGGGGAATTCCACTAACAATATGGCAGAACTCATGGCCATTGAGCAATGCTTAGAAATTCTGATTGATTAAAATTTACATAACAAAATCATAGAGGTAGACTCGAAATTAACAATTAATTCGATTAAAAAGATAGGCACTGGCACAGTGCCAGATAAAGTTTCGAACCACTGGAGACTTTTGCAGGTTTATCACCAAATTCAATCTCACCTAAGAATACTAAGAACACTTAGATTTGTTCATGTGGGCAGAAATGCCAACGGAGTGGTTGACCGGATGGCTAATGACGGGGTGCTATGTACAAGAGACAACAAGAGTTGCTCGTGGGAGTCGCTACCCGCAGAAAAACTGCATGAGGACTGCCACACTCTGGCTAGCATAGACAAGGAGCATTATCAGTGCATGAAGGAGAAGCAACCAGTTGAAAATTAAGCGGATGGATGATAAGGGTTCAACAAACAGAAGACCCGAGAATCAGCACAATTGTGTCTCGCAGTCGGATGGATGGTAGTGGGAGAAGAGCATGAAGCTAAATCGCAGCACCAAGAGTTTTGCCACAGGACAAGGAGTTTTCGCTAACGTTAAAGTGGTTTTCGGGCATCCTCAATACCCTAAGCGGTTTAATAGAAATGCTCCCGATGCCACTAACCGATCAACACGTGGCTCAAGGAGGAGAGAGAAAACCGCCTTCATTGGGCAGGTATTCCTCGCTCTTCTTTTCAGCCCGATATCCTTTACAGCCGTAGGATCTAGTATAAGCAGATCTACAGCTAAGGTTTATTGTGCAAGTTGGCGGGACCAGGATATCTTCCTTGCATGTTTCTCCTCAGGGTCAGGATCGGGGAATTTCGGGTGGAACACCTGCTCAAGGGTTATCCCCCTAGCGGACCCGAAATCTTTTCACCACAATCTCTATTTCCTCATCGGGTCCGCTTAAAGACTTCTTGAGCTTTTTTTATTTCGTTCAGATATAGATTCTTTTCCGTTAGACAGATCGAATGGTTTAGGAGGTTTGTTTTGTTTTGTGGGCCCTTGGCCCAAATCTTGAGCCGTTGGCTCAAGACCCAAAGCTCAGGGCGCTAGTTAACTCTATGGTACTCTTCTCCTCTGGGTTTGTTGTATTTTATGTAACCTATTTTTCAACTACAAGTGAATAGAAAGACCGATTCTTGCTTCAGCAAAAAAAGAAAATGTGAACATTCTCCAAAAGTAGTAATGTTTTAAATTATATTATCAAACATATATTTACATTGATGAGTTCGATTTACATATGATCTAAATGTTTATGTATTAGTGTTTCTCACTTGCTTTTAATAAACAATTCTTAGTGAGATAGAAAAAATCCATTTTTTAAATTTATTTTTTAATGTCATAAAAACCTTTAGAACATTAAAACTCCTTAGATTTAACAGCTTAAATAAAAAATTCTAAACAATTAAATAAAAAATTCTAAGCAATTTCAACAATATTTCGAACCAAAAAGAAATTAGAAAAAAATAATAATTAAAACTTAACCATATAAACTATATTAATCTATTTTTTTCATCTAATCTTGACAATATTTTAAACAAAATTTATATCTCATCTGATTCTAACAATATTTTAAACAATATTAATTTAAAAATACAATAAAAAAGTAACTTAAAATATTTAAACCATACTTTTAATTTGTATCTTATTTAGTAATTTTTATTTTATTTTAAACCAGATTCATTTTGACATTAAATTTATATTTTATTTAATAATTTTCTCACCCAGAAAAAACTTATTTGGAATCTTTAAAACATGTGTCATTATATAGTTTCCATTTTTTTTAACTTTTGTAGAATCTTACTTCTTTTATTTAATCTTTGAATAAGATCAAACAAAAATTATAATAAATAGTATAATATTAACCCATTTGCAATACTCATAATGTAGGATTGTCCCACTTGCAACCTTTATGGAAGAGGAAAAAACGCTTTTATAACTTTGAATTGGTAAATTATTTTAATAGAATAAATCATGGATTCTGTCCCTCCTTGAGATAGTATTAATATTTAACCATCTACCTTTTTCTTAAACTTTTTTCTATAGAAGAATAATACTATTTTAAGATCTATCTAACATTTCGTGTTTTCCGTTGCTTTGATTTATTCTCGAACAAAAGTCAACTACTCTTTCCATTAATAAAATAAAAAGGGTTATAAAGTATTATTCCATACGACTCACCTCTCTATTTAATAAAATAAAAGGATTATAACACATTAGTTCATACAAGTCATTGGGTCATTGCTTTAGGACAAATTGTGCTGACAAATAGCATGACCATTCATTATAAATAGAGGAATGGACTTCATATCCATATCTTATTATAACTGGTTATTACTTCCTGTTACAATAGGGAATACATAAATTGATTTGAATTTTGTTTTAAAAAAAAAAAATCAATGTTTTGGATTATTTATTTTATTAAATTGATTTTTGTTAAATTCAAAATTAGTTCTTGGATTTTTGTTAAATTCAAAATTAGTTCTTGGAATAAAAAAAAAAAAAAAAAAAAAACTATTTTTTTTATGGGTTATAAAGGAGAATGGAATTAATTATTTATGTGATATCCATTAAAAATTTTAATAATAAAATGAAATAATAACATAAAATAAAAAAATTGACACAAGCATGATTGGATTTCACAATATAGAAAAAAAAAATATAAATATATTTTTTTAATTAGAAAAAAATTAAAATGTGCCAAAAATAAATGCAAATATATCATGTCCTCTCAAAAAATAAATACAAAACTATAATAATATAAGTTTATTGTACAAAAACATGGGCTTATTGTACTAAAAAAACACTTCAGTCGTTTTTTTGTCACTTCCAAAATTGGTGATGAGATTGATGGTATTGGTTAATTCATGTAGGTGGCAGCATGTAAAGAGGAAAATTCAATGTAGGTTGTCTCAATTCCAATGCTTAATCTACAAGTCGTTAATCCTTCTCCTTCTCTTTCATTGCGTTATATTATTTTTACAACCAATATATCCAAACACTCAACTAATTGTGGGAAATTTATGTTATTGATGATATCATTTTTGAAATTATAGTGTTGGGTTTGCGTTTCTTTCTAATTTAGGGTTTTTATTATCAAAGCCTTGAAAGGAAAAATTCATGACATTTGACTATTTGGTTGTGAGGCTTCTACCCTTGGAGTTTCTTTTCCTAATGGGAGAATCATTCCATCATCTTGCAAAGCTTAGCGTTGGACGACTTGGAAATATTTGAAGTTGAGGTCTGGATTTGACATTACCCAACTATAAGAGGCTAAATTATGAACCATTTGAAGCTTTTCATGTGGAATGAAGATTGCATTTCATGTAAGTTTCACATCTTTAAATTACTTATACTTTCCTTTTTGTTTCATCATAGCTTCAAATGTCATTTGTGTTTTTTGTTTTTGTTCCTATTCTTTATAAAGACCTACTCCTTGAGGTGTTGTTTTTCATTTTTTCCATGGGTTTTCTATTTTCTGCAATGAAGCTCAAAACTCAAACCTAATTCATTTACTCATTATTTGTGCTTTTTATGCAACTAATTTCTTTCCCAATTGATTTATAATCTATAATTTTTGGTACATATACCCATCATATATCTCGACCATTCTTACATTTTTTCGGGACCTTTTTTCTCTCACATCCTTTTACAATCTTCACAACATAATCTAATGTGTATTGGCATTTTGGCCATAATCTGATCCATACAAGGTTGGGTTTTGTTTGTAGGTTGTATTGTTTCCTTTTAAATTTGGGGTTTTTTAGTGTGGGATTTAAGAATAGGGATTGAAACTATGTGCCCTTATTTAGGTTTCGTGTGTAGGTTATGGATGAGATTTGAAGATCATAGAAAATAAACAAAGAAGAATGGAATTTGGGTCAAAGGATGCAAGACATTTTTCCTTGTAAAGGAGATTGAAAAGTTATAATTAACTCGTGGCTATTAAATATTTTGAGCATAAAAAATACTTTTTGTCTATCATTATGTTCTATGTAGAGTAGGATTTTGTATTCTTTGGCAGATTCATTTATGGCCCATAATTTCATCTTTGAAAATATATATTATTATCTAATATCTAGCAGAGAAGTCATTGCAGAAAGTGGAGATTACCATAGATTCTAAGAGAAGTTTCCATTCACCCTATGAGAAGAGGATGAAGGAGATCAAATGAACTTTTGTAAAAGAGTGCTTGGTTTTAGCTTCCACAGTTAAGATGTGTGTGGGTTGTTTTCTTAGTTTTTTAGCTATGGAAACTTGAAACAATTGAGGCATATCATTTGTGAGGAGGATATGCAACTCAATAATGTAAGTATGATAGAGTTTGGAGTAGTGTAAGTATGCAATTCACTCTGGAACACTTCTAAAATTTTATTTCTGTGAACTTTTACATTTAGCAATCCATTCTCCAAAAAATATAATCAATTTTTAAAGAAATAAAACTTATCATATCCAAGACTATATTGAAAAATAAATATCCACATGTTACCTTATATCCAGGGCAAATCCAATCTTGCCATTTTAAAATATCTACCACTTATGTTAGACTCTCACATTTAGCAATCCATTCTCAAAGAAATATAATCATTTTTAAAGAATTAAAAATTATCTAATCCAGTCTCGAGGTGGGCATCTCAATTGGTGATCGAAATAAACTGAAATCTGTGAAAATTGAGAGATCCAAGGTTCAAAACCCCCTATTTGCGATGTGGTTTACAAAGAAGAGGACAGCTGGTAGAGCCCTAGAGGTTTACTAGAAGGTATGTGTCAGGCGAGTTGCTAGGTTCCTTTCAGATATCAATTTTTTTTATTTTTTTTTATCTAATCCAATACAATATCGAAAAATAAATTTGTAGCTCTTACCTTATATCCATGGAAAATACAATCTTCCCATTTTAAAAAGATCTACCATTTACGTTACACTATAAACATCTTATGGACATCTCCTTCCTCCATTCCTAAAAACATATCATTTAAGTTACACTGTATGTAAAACATGTGATCTATGTTGCACAATATGAATAACATATGATATATCTTACATTGTATGCATGATAAATATTTTTTTTACCAATAATTAATAAAGTTTAAATGTTTTAATTTATTTATTTCAGTGTGAAGATTTTCTGTAGGATGGAAATGTGCAGAGGGGGAATGTGTGTGTAGGTGAAAAATGAGGGATGTTTATTGAAGGAGGAACACATCCTTCCACACTACACAAGCGTGAACCGTTTTTAATGTGATGCATGAAAAAACATCCCTTAATATCGAACCAAGATTTCAGAGATTTTAACATATCAAAATTCCAAATTCCGAACCAAGATGACAAAAACTATTAGAGTATAAAGTACCAACATTATTGTTGTTTCAACCTTAAAGTTGTACCATCTAATATAATAGATGGATGTGTCACCATTCTATTTCTAGTCGCTTTACTTAAGATTTCAATTTCTTCAAAAAATAGATGTGAGGCTGATAATCTAAGGCATGAGTTTTCCAGTTCATTTAATAATTGTTCTCAAAATAGAAGAAACCATACGCATCAATGGAAATGAATTTATGTTTTTTCAATTCCATTGGCCTTTTCAGTGTCAATATGTCATTAATTCAAATGGTGGCACTGGTGGTATATAACATTCAATAGCTTGATTAATATACATTCAAACATTTTAATATTCAAAATTATTCATCAAAAAATAATCTAAATGCAACACTTTTTTTGGCATACAATAAGCTAACTGCAACACTTGCATGTGTGGAAGGAAAATGTGTAGAGGCAAATAGAATAATGTGTAAGCTTCCTTCCACATGTACATAAAATTTAGCAAGTAAAATATTTAAGAAAGTGTAGTATCACTTAAGTTACATTGTATGTAAAACATTTGGATTATGTTACACTGTATGCAAAATATGTAATTTTTTTCCCAATAGTTGATAAAGTTTAATGGTTTAATTTATTTGTTTAATATTCAAAATTATTAATCAGTGCTTAATTTGCATCTAATACAAATTCATATATATATAAAACTTTCAATGTAAATATGATAACCTATTACTTAAATGTAATGATTCTATTTATAAACATCAACTTCATCTAAAATTCATTCAAATCATTAATATACATTGAAACATTTTTATACTCAAAATTATTCATTAAAAACTAAGCTAAATGCAACACTTGTTTTTGCATACAGTACGCTAAATGCATCACATGAATGTCCAGAAGGAAAATGTGTGGGTGCAAAGAAAAATATGTAAGGGGAAATGTGTGTGGAGAAAAATATATAAGTTTCTTTTTAGCAAAATCTAAATAAGTAAAACAATTAAGAAAGTGTAGTACTTACGTTGTATGTAAAACATACGACTTATGTTACACTGTATGCATGATATGTGTTTTTTTCCCAATAATTGATCAAGTTTAATTGTTTTAGTTTATTTGTTTAATATTCAAAATTATTCATCAAGGCTTACCCTACATCCAATGTTTATTCTTATATAAAAATAACTTGCAATGTAAACAAAAGAACATACTACTTAAATGTAATGATTCTATTTGTAAACATGAGTTTCATGTAACATTCATTTAAATCATTTATATACATGAAAATCTCTGCACACTGTTTAAGAACTTTAAACACCAGGTGTTAAAGAATGCTTAAGTTTACATATCTTCCTTTCAAAAAAAGAAAAAAAACAAGGCCAAGTGTTCCTAAATGTTGACGAGACCAGCCCGTGACTTATGATTTAATCACCACAATAATTATTAATCAACAAATGATTTAATCAACGATTGTGTAATTAGTTTTCTAAACAAGGATTAGCACTGATATTTTGGTTGCATTGATGTTTGTATTGATTACTCTCTACGTCGAGAGGACAGTTGTCCTGGCCTCGGGTTTCCTTCCCGCTCTTGGCCAAACCCTAACCCTTTCGTTGCTACTCCGTCATTTTTGTTCTGCTCTGTTTGGTGTGAGAGCTCTGCTTGTCGGTTCAGTTGGTGATTGTAAGTACTTCAAGCCAGTGCTCTGTTCATGCCGATTATGGGCTTTTCTATTAGTAGGTGGTATAATTGTGCTCTGTATTTGTATTTACTTTATGGTTAGCTCGGCTCTGTCGTTTGGTTATTGGCTTTATTCTAAGGGTTTCTCTGCTATCTCAGTGGTTTGGTGTCATTGTCTCTCCTTCGTTCCTCACACGTTCTGCTGAGATTTCTTAATGGTTCCTTCAGCTACCTGTATGGTTGTTTTGTTGTTTGACTTGTCTGCGTGTTGTAAACACAGGTTGCGGCCTGAAAAGGACCCTTTCCTCTGTGTTTGCTTAACTCCGGCAAGGTATTAACTCATTCTCTGCTAAATGTTGTCTCCATAGTTTTTGTTGTGTGCTAACAATTGCTGCTCCTTGTGAGCAGGGTTTCTTGCAATGGCCACAACCCAAGTGTGGGTTCCTATGTCCAGCGTTGGCTATTGAACTGCTAAGTCTTTTCGGTATTTCTTCTCCCTTATTGTCGGTCATCCATTTTCTCCTTTAACCTTTAGTTGAAGATGCTAATGCTTTGTTATGGTGCCTATGCAGGTTGTTGTGACTTCTGGTTGGATTACTACTCAGCCCTTCCTTCGAACGGAACCGATAGGGTCATTCCTTGCTACAATTGTTTAGTCGAGGGTTTCTTTAGTCGTTTCCTTCTGTAGTGTAGTCGGTCGACCTGGTTCTCTGTTGTATCATCATCTGGTTGAAGGAAATTTGGCTTGTATTTGATTTCGTTGATTCTTTAGTGGTCTGTAAGGATTTCAGGGTTATAACCCTAACCTTTGTTTCTCTGTTCTGCTCCCGGAGGAGGGTTTGCTCAGCCTTAGGGTCGCTGGACTTTAGAACTTATAGTTGTATAGTTTATATGCAAGTTTCGACACTGTAATCGCTTTTAAAGATGAATGGAAAGAATTTTTTATGTACAGGGTTACCTCTTTTATGAATGCTCTTCTCTGTGGTTGTACTTGTTTAATGAACGGCTTCGGCTGTAGCATACTTTGGTACTTCTGTAGTTTGTCAATATGACTAGAACTGTTTGCTCAGTCTTCGTGTTGATATTGTGCCTATATCTGTCTTCGATTTTGAAGTTGTATCTCTGCTTGTCACTTGGTACTATAACTTTGTCTCTGTTTAATCTGGAAGGGTTTCTGGTAAATTATATAGCTGTCTTTACGTTACAGATGATAGAAATTAGATAATAAAACAGTATCTAGACAGATGGATTTAGGAATGCAAAATGTCTCTCTTTGTATTACTCTTCTGTGCTGGAATTGTCAAACCTTTTTTCCACAATGTGGTACATTTGTTTTGTAATGTTACAATACAGTTATGCAAATTGTTTGCAGTTGTTTCTTCAGTTACACAGTTGATAACTATCTTACTGTTTTAGTTTTCTCGTTCTGTGGAATACATAGATAATATATTTCTTTCTGTTGTTGTTTTTTTTTTCAAAAATAAATAGCTATAAAATAAATAAAAGAAAGACACAAGAACAGTGTGGCTGTAACCACCTCCACCTAACTGTGCTGTCCCTAAATACCTATTAACTGACAATAAAATAAAACAAGTTCCTACACTGTTTTTAATTAGTAAACATAAATGAAATCTAAAAGATGATGAACCTCTCCTCCTCAGCTGAGACCAACACCTGGTCACGGTGCCCTTAGTCGGATGCTCCTGCATCAGGGTCCCGAGGTAAGAAAGATTCATGACTCCCGTCCATGAGCTTCTCGACTGAATAGCCTGCCTACTATATCTGTATGGCATTAAGCCATGAACTATCCTTAATGGGACGATTCTTCCACTTGACCAGATATTGTAGATATTCTTTCTGCCAAGTTCACTTGGCCACCTGAGTGTCGAGAATCCTCTCAATCTCAAGGGGCTAAGCGTAAGGCATTTGTCTCATCCAAGTCTCACTTCCTTCCTATGTGTCCCGTGTAGGTCGTACTGTACTTTCTTCCTCTGGACTGGCAGTGTATGGAAACAGGTCTACCACATTAAAGATGGGCAAGATGCCTATTCCTGGTGGCAGCTATAATTCATAAGCATTGGCTGAAAATTTCTGGAGAATTTTGCAGGGGCATATCTTTTTGTACTTTAGTTTGTTGTATGCACCTCTAGGAAAATGTTCCTTACGCACATGCACGAGGACTTCATCCCCCACATTAAACTGTACCTCTCGCCGTTTCAAATACTCCCGAAGCTTATACTTTTGACTGTTGTCCTGCAACTTCATATTCACTTGCTTGTGTAGATCATTCATTGCTTTGGTGAAATCTTCTCCATCAACACTCCGTCTTTCCTGATGTCCTAGATCTCGTAACTCATGCACTCCGTGAGGATGCATGCCATATAAGATCTGAAAAGGACTATAACCCATGCTACGATTGGGCGAGTCGTTGTAAGCGAACTCTGCCTGGGCAAGTACTCGATCCCACATTCGTGAATTTTCCCCAATCAAACTTCATAGTAGGTTCCCCAAGATCCTGTTTACCACCTCTATTTTCCCATCAGTCTGTGGGTGATAAGCAGAGCTGAAACTTAACTGCGTGTCCATCTTCTTCCACAAGGTACGCTAGAAGTGCCCTGTAAACTTCATGTCCCTGTCAGAAAGAATGGAATTAGGTAGACTGTGTAGCCTGACGATCTCTGTGAAGAACAAGTGGGCCACGTGAGTGGCATCGCTGGTTTTTCTGCAAGGGATGAAATGTGCCATCTTTGAAAACCAGTCTACTACTACCATCACCGAATCATAACCCCGTTGCATCCTTGGTAGACCCAAGACGAAGTCCAAGCTGACTGAGTCCCACGATCTACTCAGAATGGGCAATGGTGTGTAGAGTCCCGTATTTTGACTGTGTCCTTTCGCCAACTAACACACTTTACATCTGGTCACAAATATCTGCACATCCCTTCGCATTCTTGGCCAATAATAAAAATGGCTGAGTTGTTCTAACGTTTTTTCTATGCCGAAATGCCGGGCTAGACCTCCACTATGCTTCTCCCGAATGATATTCTCTCTCATTGAACAATCGGGAATGCATAATTGTCCCCCTTTAAACAATAGCTTCTTTTGCAAATTATAGTCCAACCACGGACTATTGTTTCTCAGCAAAGGATTTTGAAAGGCTTCATAAGCCTCTTTGAAATCCACGTCGGTCTAATACAAGTCTTTCAAATGCTCAAAGCCCAGCACTTGTATCGTACTCTCCCGTAAGAGCAAAGCTCTTCTGCTCAACGCATCTGCCACCTTGTTGGCCTGCCCGCTAATGTGTTTCAACGCAAAGGTGAAACTTTACAAATATTCAACCCACTTAGAATGCTCGTGATTCAACTTATGATGTTGCACCACATATTGCAGTGTAGAATTATCTGAAAATAAAACAAACTCATTCAACAGCAAATAGTGTCCCCAATGCTTCAATGCTTAGACGACAACATAGAATTCTTTATCATAGGAAGAATACTTCTGCCTTCTCTCATTCAACTTCTCACTAAAAAACACAACAGGTTTGTCTTCTTGGCTAAGTACAACTCCAATGGTCGTACCGCTCGCATCATAGCGAACCTGAAAAATCTTTTTAAAATCTGGCAATCTCAAGATCGGTCTTTTTGTGATCTTCCTCTTCAGTAGCTGAAAACTCCTCTCTGCTGCCTCGGTCCAACGAAAAGGCTGAGTTGCCTTCTTTATAGTGTCCAACATAGGTGTGCAGATTTCACTGAAATTCCTTATGAATTTATGATAAAAACTTGCCAGCCCATGGAAACTACGTGCCTCAAACAAACGTTTTGGGGATGGCCAGGGGACTTGCTGCAATCTTCTCTGGGTCCATCTTCAATTCATTTTTTGCAATCACAAAGCCCAGATAAACCATTTCTTTTTGCAGAAAAGTGCATTTTTTCAGATTTATCAGCAGCTTATTCTACTGCAATTTTCCCAGCACACTTCGAACATGTCGAAATTGTTCCTCCCTCATTTTGCTGAAAATTAATATGTCATCAAGGTACACTATTACAAACTTTCCAATGAATTATTTCAGAATTTCGTTCATCAATCGCATAAAGGTACTGGGTGCATTACTCAGTCTGAATGGCATTATCAGCCACTCATGCAGCCCTTCATTGGTCTTGAAGGTTGTCTTCCACTCATCCCCTTCCCTGATTCGAATCTGATGATAACCACTCTTCAAATAAATTTTCAAGAAGTATGCTGCCCCGCTCAGGCAGTCCATCATGTTGTCCATCCATGGTAGTGGAAATCTGTACCTGATGGTAATCTTGTTGATGGCCCTCGAATCTGTACACATTCACCATTCTCCTCCTTTCTTGGGAGTGAGAACTGTTGGAACTGCGCAGGGGCTCAAACTCTCCCTTATCAGCCCTTTATCCAGTAATTCCTGCACTTGTTTTCTGATTTCCTCATTGTCTTTGGGTCTCACCCGGTATGTTGCCTTGTTTGGTAGACTTGCTCCAGGTATAAAGTCAATATGATGACTTATACTTCTCTTGGGAGGCAACTTATTTGGTAAATCGTCCACTACTATATTGCTGAATTCCTGCAGCATTTCCTGAATTTTTGCAGGCAAATCGGACACTTCTGTGTGTAACAGCACTATTTTTGCTCTTCTTACAACAGCATAACTTACTTCACTGTCTTCAATATGTTTCAAAAACAGTTTTCCAACCAATAATAACACTCTCGTATCACTTGTTTTTGTTGTCTCCTCCTCCTTGATGGGCACAAGTGTGTGCTTGATCCCATCTTTAACAAACTTGTAACAGTTTGTCTTCTCATCATGCACTACCTTCCGGTCATGCTGCCATGGCCTCCCTGGCAGTATATGACATACATCCATTGGCATGATATCACAAATAACCTTGTCTTTATACTTGCCAATATGGAACTCAACTTCACACTATTCGTCAACCAATAGCTGATGGCCTTTCTGCAACCACGATACCTTGTAAGTAGTGGGGTGCTTCAACCGCTTCAAACCCAACTTCTATACCATTTCTATGGCGACCAGATTATTTGTGCTCCAACTGTCAATAATCAACTTGCAGCATTTTCCGTGCGACTTACAAACTGTCCTCAATAATGCTTTCCTTTGAGTTTTTTCAGCTGTTTCTTTGGCTGGTTTTAGCAATATTTTATTCAGCACCAAGGCTTCCCCAGTTTCCGGCACATTCTCTACTTCCTGAGGTGGTGCCTGTGCTTCCTCGAGTTGTGCAATAGACGCTCCTCTTTGACCAACTTGTTCTTCTTCAGGACATTCAAAAGATACGTGCCCCCACTTGCGGCACCTGTAGCACTGATAGTTAGCTCCTCTGCCTTGGACATTCCCTCTTCCTCGCTGATATGGCCTGCCACTCTAGTACTGTCTCCTTTTTCTGTTGTCCCGAAAGTTTTGGAACTGCTACCTTCTTCACTATTGCTGGCAGTTCGTCCTCTGCCATAGGATTGTCCTCATCCTCTACTGGTTCCCCATCCTCTCCTAGCATTTTGTTTTCTGGTGATCTTCTCCTCTACCTTCATGTCTCTCTGATAGGATTCCTCTATATTTTTCGAGGAAAGAATGTTGACTTCATCTAATATTTCCAATCTCAGACCATTGACATACCTTTCTATTTTCTCCAGGGTGTCCTCTGTATAACCAACTCTTAAATTTACCTCGTAGAATTCTTCTATATATTCTCTTACTGTCATCCCTTTTTGCTTCAAATGCTGCACTTGCTGATGCAGTGCAATCTGGTAGTCTTTGGGTGGAAATCTGCCTTTCAACTTGGCCACCATTCTTGACCATTTCATTATTGGCAACTTGTTCATCCTCCTTCTCTCCGCTTGGACACTGTCCCACCACATGGCTGTGTGTCCCTTCATCTTTGTTGCAGCGAACTTAAATCTCTGATCTTCACTGACCTCTTCACACTCAAAATATTTGTCCAGTTTGCTGATCCAGTCCAACAGAACTTCTGTGGACAAGCTTCCGTCATAATTTGGAATTTCTAGTTTAGGCTTGCTACTAGCCAATAGGACCGACCTCAACAGTCTCATTTCTGGCCCTTCTTCATCCGATCCATCTGTTGTCACTACGGCTTCTTCTTTGCTATCATCTCCTACCTCTGGATCCCTTCTCCTTCCTGCTTCAACTGCCTCCAAACGGGCAGTAAGGATCTTGATTTCCTCCCACAATCCTTCCTCTGCTGCTCTCCGAGCACCTCTTCCACGACCTCGTCTTCCTACCTCCATTTCTCAAGCAAACTCTAAATCCTGCTCTGATACCACTATGATGGGACCAGCCCGTGACTTATGATTTAATCACCACAATAATTATTAATCAACAAATGATTTAATCAACAATTGTGTAATTAGTTTGATAAACAAGGATTAGCGCTGATATTTTGGCTGCATTGATGTCTGTATTGATTACCCTGTACGTCGAGAGGACATTTGTCCTGGCCTCGGGTTTCCTTCCCGCTCTTGGCTAAACCCTAACCCTTTCATTGCTACTCCGTCATTTTCATTCTACTCTATTTAGTGTGAGAGCTCTACTCGTCGGTTCAGTTGGTGACTGTAAGTGCTTCAAGCCGATGCTTTGTTCACGCCGATTATGGGCTTTTCTATTGGTAGGTGGTATAATTGTGCTCTGTATTTGTATTTACTTTATGGTTAGCTCGGTTGTGTCGTTTGGTTATTGGCTTTGTTGTGAGGGTTTCTCTGCTATCTCGGTGGTCCGGTGCTCACTGTCTCTCCTTCATTCCTCATGCGTTCTGCTGAGCTTTTTTAATGGTTCCTTCAGCTGCCTGTATGGTTATTTTGTTTTTTGACTTGTATACATGTTATAAACACAGGTTGTGGCCTCAAAAGGACCCTTTCCTCTGCGTTCACTCAACTCTGGCAAGGTATTAAATCGTTCTCTGCTAAATGTTGTCTCCACAGTTTTTCTTTTGTGCTAACAGTTACTGCTCCTTGCGATCAGGGTTTCTTGTAATGGCCGCAACCCAAGTGTGGGTTCCTTCGTCCAGCGTTGGCTGTTGAACTAGTAAGTCTTTTCGGTATTTCTTCTCCGTTACTGTCGGTCATCCATTTTCTCCTTTAACCTTCAGTTGATGATGCTAATGCTTTGTTATGGTGCCTGTGCAGGTCGTTGTGACTTCTGGTTGGATTACTACTCGGCCCTTCCTTCGAACGGAACCGGTAGGATCATTCCTTGCTGCAATTGTTTAGTCAAGGGTTTCTTTAGTCGTTTCCTTCTGTAGTGTAGTCGGTCAACCTGGGTCTCTGTTGTATCATCGTCTAGTTGATGGAAATTTGGCTTGTATTTGATTACGTTGATTCTTTAGTGGTCTGTAAGGATTTCAGGGTTATAACCCTAACCCTCGTTTCTCTGTTCTACTCCCGGAGGAGGGTTTGCTCGGCCTTAGGGTCGCTAGACTTTAGAACTTATAGTTGTATAGTTTATATGCAAGTTTCAGTACTATAATCGCTTTTAAAGATGGATGGAAAGAATTTTTGATGTACAGGGTTACCTCTTTTATGAATGCTCTTCTCTGTGGTCGTACTTGTTTAATGAACGGCTTCAGCTGTAGCGTACTTTGGTACTTCTGTAGTTTGTCGATATGACTGGAACTGTCTGCTCAGTCTTCGCGTTGATATTGTGCCTCTGTCTGTCTTTGATTTTGAAGTTGTATCTCTGCTTGTCACTTGGTACTAGAACTTTATCTCTGTTTAATCTGGAAGGGTTTATGGAAAATTATACAGTTGTCTTTACATTACAGATGATAGAAATTAGATAATAAAATAGTATCTAGATAGATGGATTCAAGAATGCAAAATGTCTCTCTTTGTATTACTCTTCTGTGTTGGAATTGTTGAACCTTTTTTCCACACTGTGGTACATTTGTTTTGTAATATTACAACACAGTTATGCAAACTGTTTGCAGTTGTTTCTTCAATTACACAGTTGATAACTATCTTGCTGTTTTAGTTTTCTCGTTCTGTGGAATACATAGATAATATATTTCTTTCTGCTGTTGTTTTTTTTTTCAAAAAAAATAGTTGTAAAATAAATAAAAGAAAGACACAACAACAATGTGGCTGTAACCACCTCCACCTAACTGTGTTGTACCTAAATACCTATTTAATTGACAATAAAATAAAACAAGTTCCTACACTGTTTTTAATTAGCAAACATAAATGAAATCTAAAAGATGATGAACATATCCTCCTCAGCTGAGACCAACACCCGGTCATGGTGCCCTTAGCTGGATGCTCCTGCATCAATGTTTAATTTTACATGCTTTGAAATAAATTATTAATTTGTAAAAATATGATTAATTTCATGAATTTAATAAAACGTTAAATTTATAGTTTCAATAATGTGTGATTAATTTCATGAATTTAATAAAACGTTAAAGCTATAGTCTCAGTAATGTGATTAACAGTGTGTCAATGTGATTAACAGTGTGTTTGCACTAAGAAATAAACCTTAAAAATATTTACTAGATTTGTGTTGATCTTTGTTTGTGAGGACATTTCACTGTAAATATTTACTAGCTTTTTGTTGATATTTGCTTGTGTATAGCTTTCACTGTGCATAAAGTTCCACAGAAGAAAAACTCCACACACTACTTTACATGCAAAGCTCAACAGGCTGTTTAAAAACTTTAAACACCGAGTCTTAACAAATGTTTCAATTTGCATGTTTTCCTATCAAAAAAAGGAAATGATCAATGTCACGTGTTTGTAAATGCTTAATTTTACATGCTTTGAAATAAATGAGCTCCACATTAGCAAGTGATATCATGATTTTGAATGTCCACTTTCAATTAATAATTTAATATATTGGAATAGAATTGATTTATGATATAACTAAGATCTATGTTATAGCAAGTGACGTCATGATTTTGAATGTCCACTTTCAATTAATAATTTAGCATATTGGAATAGAATTGATTTATGATATGACAAAGATCTATATGAACAAATAACTAGAGAAATGACGAGGTTTTTTGTATTATTGGTTTTTTTATTATTGGAATTATTAAATGTTTTGGTTCGATGTGTTTTACATTGTATTACCATGCCTATTCATGGAACTCAAAGTAGATACAAATTTAACTTATAAATATGATTAATTTCATGAATTTGTTAAAACATTAAAGTTGTAGTTTCAATAATGCCATTACCAGTGTGGAAATTTGTAAAAGTAATAATAGTCTCTTATTTAGCTCCCCAACCCATGCTAATAAATAAACCTTAAAAATAATTACTATACTTATGTGAAGCTTTTCTTATATGGAGCTTTCACTATGCAAAAAGATCCACACGCTCCTTTACATGCAAAGCTATGTTATACTCAACCTTTTAATTTTTTATCATGATTTTGAATGTCCACTTTCAATTAATAATTTAATATATTTGAATAAATTGATTTATAAGATAGAATAGATCCACATGAACAAACAAGAGAAATGGGGAGCTTTTTGGATTATTGGTTTTTTTTATTATTGTAGTTAAATCTTTTGGTTCAATGCTTTTTACATTGTATTACCATGCCTATCCATAGAACTCAAATTAGCAACAAGTTTAATTGGTAAAAACATGATTAATTTCATGAATTTAATAAAACGTTAAAGTTATACTTTCAATAATGTCATTACAAGTACCATATATGATGTGGAAATTTGTAAAAGTAATAGTCATCTCCACAAAAGGAAATATTAATGGGAGATTTTCTTAGCCCTAGCACGCCCTCCTCCCCCGCCTACTTAAAAGACCTTCAACAACATCAATTCAAGCATCATTGGGTAGAGTAGTACCATAAGTGTCAAAGTCAGCGTTAGTGTCAAAGCACTCACCTAGCATCATTGGGTAGTGTGGTACCATAAGTGTCAAAGTCAGCATTAGTGTCAAAGCACTCACCAACAAAAAAAATAGTTTCCTTTTATTTGTAAATGAATCGTAGGCACTAACAAATACCAAAAATAAAACGCTCTCACCAAGGGAATTATGTCCCATCAGAGTTGGCTAAGCCAATCAAAAACTATAAATAAAATTTCTAAAAAATTAGAAAAAATAATAATAATAATAATAAATAAATTTATGAAAATTAGATATATTTAGCATTTTCCTAAAACTATAATTAGAATTGCAAAACAAACAAAATAATGCAAAGTCAATACACTTTGAGAGCTAGACAAATACTATAGTCCCTGAGGAGATAAAAATCAACATCAAAAAATTACAACATTAAATGACATTTACATTCTTAACTTGCTAAAATAGTTAGGTGTAAAACTAAAACTTTTGTCATTAACAAAACAAAACAAAAATGAGCATACATATAGTTTATCCATGGTAGTCTTGTTTGTTCATTCTCATTAAATCTTTTGCCCTAAATAAATAAATAAATAAATAAATATATATATATATATATATATATAAACTCATACGTATGTAAATATATATATATATATATATATATATATATATATATGGAAACTCATACGTATGTATTTTTTTCGTTAGACAAAAGAGGGTCCACCTTCTCTATAAATATTTTGTCGTTTCCATATTTTTGATAAGTCTAAGCTTTTTCTTAGCAAATTTATTGAACTTGTAATGGGTTGGATTTTCCATAGATTGCGTGCAGGGATCTCCTCTTTAATGTAATGGAGAAAACCAGTTTATAGGTTACGTTGGAGATATAATAAGCTTAATGCTTACCAATGTAATTTTTATCTTCGTAAATCGGTTGTCAAGTTATGTTGTAAATTTTGCTCCCTTTAACATGTCTCTTAAAATATGCTTCATCACTCATTTAATTATTAGCCATTTTTTATTTAATTATTAACCATTTATTTATGTTCATAATGAACATAGTAAAAAAACATTTCAACATTTTTATTTTAGATATATTAAATTATAACATGTTTACTTATTTGAAACGGGCTTTTGGATTACAATATCAATATAAATAAGGGTAGGTAGACTATAAATAGCAATACCAACTATAATAATGTTAGTTTTTTATGGAATTTATGGATTATCACGGTAGCAAATATATACTTAAATCTATATTTAGAGTTGTTAAATGGTTTCAATATAAAACAAGTGTAATATGCAGTATTGTTATTTAGTATTTGATTTTTACACTAAAAGTATTATTTTTAGCTAAATTAAAATAAAAATAAATATTTATTTAATACAATTGAATAATGACATTTATTTAATGATGGAAATTAGTGACAATTGCTTAAAACTTATAACTTGTTTAATGCAAGTGAATGTTAGAACTATGGAATTTTGTAGCAGTGAAATTGTCACCTAACAATTAGTAATTAATATATATACCATTAATTACAATATAAATTATAAAAATTCTGAGTATTTTAATATACAAAATTTTCAAATTATATTTTTATTTTAATTAAATTAAAAAATAAATAAATTATTAAATCTTATCATTATTTATTAAATTGAAAAATTAAAATAAAATTAAAATTTCTATTCCAACCAATAATATTCTAAACGTCAAGTCAAATACATAACTAAATTAATAAACAATAAACATCCAAATTTTTCAAAAACAACACTTTATCACGTTTAACATTGTAGCATATCTGTCATTCTTAATTACGCCGTAAGGCATTTCCCTCTGAAATGAACTCCACAAAATGCTTTTCTGTCCTAATCATATCCATTAGATCTTTTGTTAGACGATTGAACAAAAATCAGCCGTCTAATTTAAAAAACCTTAAAAAACGTTATTAGCATGTGCTTTTGCAAGGCATTTGATTCGTTTAACGCTTGGACCACCAATTTGGTTAAAAGCGAGCGGGTTGAGAGGTTATCAGTGCCAAGGTTCGATCCCCCTCGCACTCAATTCCTCCGCAGAGATTTTTCGGTAGCGGAAATGGGCATTCACATTCGAATGCATATAGGAATTCCAGAGACATGCTAGTATCGGGACTGGGACTGGGACTGGGCATCGGGCTGGCATTCGCAGTATCTCCCCCAAGTTTGGCCGAGTCTCCAGAACCGAAGCTGAAGATGCAGGAGGACCAGAAGTCGCGAGATCCAGTCTCACCACAGCCTCGAGCAGGCATTATGGGAGGACCTGTTATTACCAAGAGTGGAAAAGTGCTTCCAAAGCTCAAGATCTTTGTGGGTTATGATCCTCGTGAGGATCTTGCCTACAAGGTCTACAGGCATTCGATACTGAAACATGCCACATTTCCAGTTGAAGCAATCCCCATCAAACAAGCGGATCTCCGCAAGGCTGGGCTTTACTGGCGCACAAGGGATCCCACTGAGAGCACCCAGTTCTCCTTTTCCAGGTTCTTGACTCCTTTTCTAGCTGGGTTCGAGGGTTGGGCTATGTTCGTAGACTGTTATTTTCTCTATACTGTTGACGTTAGGGAATTAGCTAAGCTCATTGATGATAAGTATGCTATAATGTGTGTCAAACACGATTACAAGCCCAAGAGTGCTACAAAAATGGATGGGGTTGTGCAGACTACTTACCCTAGAATGAACTGGGCATCTATGGTTTTGTATAATTGTGGGCACCCCAAGAACATAGTTTTGACACCCTTTGTTGTGAATTCCCAATCTGGGGCATTTTTACATAGATTCACTTGGCTTGATGACAATGATATTGACCCATTCCCTACACCTGGAATTTCCTTGTTGGTCACAATGAGATTGATGACAAGGAACTTCCCAAAGCTATACATTATACAATGGGAGGCCCTTGGTTCGAGGCCTGGAAAGATTGCCAATTCGCATATCTGTGGCTTCAGGAAGTGGATGAGTATAAGAGGTCACAAATGATACAGAAGTGATTCAAGATGAGCTCATAAGGCTGTTGGATACAAGAATGAATGAAAGAGCAGGAGAGCTTGAAACCAGAGTAGGTGAGTTGGAAGGCAAGGTCAAAGAGATCTCTACTCTACAGAAATTGCTATTGTTTTATCTACAAGAGAGGTTTCTAACAGAGGGAGGGAATGGTGTGAAAGAACCTCCTTTTGATGCCTAGTTGAACAAGGGATTGCGGAGCTGAAAGGAATTGCTTTGGAATACCCTGCCGGATCTTGTGAGAGTGCAAAATAGGAATATGTTTTGGAGGTACTAGTGCAGGATATAGCCTAATTATTTTTATTCGATTCTATTTTTATCTCTAAATATTAGAGAGAAATTGTAGTTTTCTGCATAAATTTTTAACGGGAAGTTAACTTATTTCTTAATATACTATTCGCCCATGGTATAGTCAAATCACCTTTACTTTATAGCAGCTAAGAAATAGCTACATTCTTCATTATCATCCTTTTTCCTAAAAGAATGGTATGAAGGGTTTGTACCCTATCTGGACAATAATGTCATTGTGACAAAAAAATTTCTCCAATGTAGTTATCTCAGATATTGCAATTTCATGGAATATGCTTCATCATATCGATTTGTGTAATTGTATATGGATGGTTATTTTAGGTTATTCACCTATGGTATGGTCAAATATGCCTTTAATTTAGCTACATTCTTCAATATCATCCTTTTTCCTGAAAGAATTGTGTGAAGGGTTTGTACTCTATCTGGACAAAAATATTATTGTGGCATTTTTTTTCTATCTTAAATGCAGTTATCTCAAACATTGTGATTTCATGGAATATACTTCATCACATCGATTGGTATAATTGTATTAATTCTATTTATTAGCTATCTTGATTGCAATGGATGGATGGTTGTTTTCGGCCAGGCTCAAACATCTCTGTGTTTTTGGGGTTGCCATTGTGGTGTATTTAGTGACTATTTTGATGGTTTATGTTGAAAATTTATAACCTTCATGAGCATTTTTAAGTTCACTGTTATTCAATAAGTAGTGTATTTTGTGAAAGACAATGGAGATCAGTGGATCTTCTCATTTTCTATGAGCAATACTAGAGTGCTCAAGCTAGTGTGTACAAAGCATATCACAGCAAGATATATTCATATTTTGCATGTGCGAAGTATGCATTATGCTCACATATGGAATTTTTAACAGTGTTCTTCTACGAGAAAAGTATGCCTTTATGTTTTGATGCAGACACCTCCAGTCTGCACAACACTCTGGTCCTCAGGTTTCCACAGGGGTAGACTTACACCACCCATTTAAACCTAACATAAATGTCAAAGAACGCTTCCTGTGATCTGAAAAGGGGTTAGTAACTATAATAGAGAATAGGTTGTGCAAGCTTTAGCAGAGGGATCAAATGAAGATTTCCAATCTCAAAACCTGCAAACAAGTTTACAGCAGAAGAGATTTAGTGAAGAATTACGTGATGCTCTGTTCCTGCAAACAATTGCGGTATTTATGAATGCAAACCACTAAAATATTTAGGTTGGGGATGAATAATCTACAAGGGACAACACCAATCTTTAGATTGCCGAAAAGCTAGAAAAGTTGTCTTTATTCCATTATCTCTAATCTTTGATACAAAGAAAACTCCCTAGATAACTAGCATACCGGCCCTACAATGGCTTCCCTCAGCGTATGGCTCATCTGAGCACATTCTTTATCCCCCTATGACAATTATAAGCACTGGATATACATCTATACCAAACCAGACTCCCGTTTAATGAGCTTAAAAAATGCCAGTGGATTGTGACAGATCTCATTGATGGTATGTCCTTCTGGAATTGCCACAGTTGAGTTGTAGAAGTAGCCTGCCTAGCCTGCCCACCTTCTATCCATGTTTCCTTGTTAGCACTTATTCCCTAGTTAGTTTTTCTTTCTTCACATCATGTAGTGCGGTTTCTTTCCACTAATCATTTTGCTGATTTGTAAGGAATCTTAAGAGATAACCACGACTGCAGTTGAGGGGAGATAGCAGGATGCTCTTACATCTAGTTACGCCGTAAGGTGTTTCCCTCTGAAATGAACTCCCCCAAATGCTTTTCTGTCCTAATCGTAGCCGTTAGACGATTGAACAAAATTCAGCCGTCTAATTTAATAAAAAATGTTTTAAAACATTAAAAAACCTTAAAAAACGTTATTAGCCTGCAGCTGTTTGTGCTTTTGCAAGGCATTTGATTCGTTTAATGCTTGGACCACCAATTTGGTTAACGGCGAGCGGGTTGAGAGGTTATCACAGCACCCTCCAGGAGCGTCGATGATGGAGCAATTGGTTCCCGAAATAACAACGCATGCTCTCAGTTATTTGGATTATCCAAGCTTGTGCCATCTCTCCATGACGAATTCTTCCATGCGCCGGGCGGCCAACGACGATAATGCCTGGAAAGCCCTCGATCACAAGGTAGAAAATTAGTCGATCCTCAATTTTTGTTAATTAATTGAATCCCAAAGATTTAGTTTTTCATATTTGACCGAGTACAGTTTTTCTGTGAATTTTTTATCTGGCAAAGCCCAATTTAACGAATAATAGTTCTGTTCAATTGCGCTTTTCATCATGGTGTGGGGCTTGTTTAAATGCCCTTGTTCCTTTCACCTCGCCACGCTTTGGTTATATGAAGGTGCAATTTTTTTCTGAGCAGACTTGTTTCTTGGAATTTTCATCTGGGTAAAAACTTATTCGACGAATGATCAGTTCCTAAATTATTTTGCTAAACTAGGGTTTTATGGTTTGTTTAAATGCCCTTGATTTTTTCAATTGCCCATGCTTTTGTCATATTACGTTGCATTTTTTGTCTGAGCAAACTCTAATGCTTGGAAAGCCCTCTATTACAAGGCAACGAATTAATCGATCCTCAATTCTCGTCAATTAATTGAATACCAAAGTTTTAGTTTGTCAAATTTGATCGGGTACACTTTTTTCCTGTGAATTTTTCATCTGGCAAATCCGAATTTACGAATAATAGTTCTCTTCAATTGCTTTTTTCACCAGGGTTTAGGCTTGTTCCTTGTTTCTTTCATCTTGCCACACTTGTGTTGTATGAAGTGCAATTCTTTTTCTGAGCACACTTGTTTTCATCTGGGCAAAAACGAATTTGACAAATGATGAGTCCCTGAATTTCATTGCTAAATTAGGGTTTTAAGGTTTGTTGCCCATGCTTTTGTTATATTAAGTTGCAGTTTTTGCCTGAGAAAACTCTCTTTAGGTTACTTAAGTGAAATTTTGATCTGGGTAAGGTGACAATTTGACAAGTCGTCAGTCTGTTGAATGATGTCGTTAAATTAAGGTTTAGTGTATGTACAATGCTCTTGTTATTTTCAACTAGGCAAGCTTCTGTTATATCAAGTTGTAGATTTTGTCTGACCACATTTGTTTTGTGGAATTTTCATCTGAATAGATCCCAGGTTTGATGAATGATCACTTTGTCGACTTATACTTAAATTAGGGCTTAGTGTATGTCAAATTGGGCATGTTATTCCAAGCTCTAGGTTTTGGGTTTTCTTCTCATTTGCCAAGTTAAGCTCACAAGGGCCCACTCTATTTGCAGGCAGCATCAGAGAGAACATTGCTTACGGTAAAGAGAATGCAACAGAAACTGAGATAGTAGAGGCTGCAAAGGCTGCCAATGCCCACGATTTCATTTCGTAAGTACACTGAAATAAATCCCCTGACCACTGTTCAATTTGTTTTTCAGCCATTGCAAAATTTGTTTTCCAACCACAGTTTTTTATTTTTGCATGATGTATAAGTTGTTTCTTTTTTCATCATGTTTAAGTTGTTTCACAAACTTTTCTGAACTTACAAAACATAATTTCCATGGGACACTTCATGAATCCTATCTTAAACTTCATGTTTTATTAACCAAGTTTCTTAAACCTAAAAATTAGTGGTTATTATAAATATTCTTACTGAATTCAATGCAGGTTATCTTTTTCTTTTAAGTTATAAATAAATAAGTCCTATATGAACAACTTGCCAGACTTCTTGTTAAATTCCATGCATTGTTAATGTTTCAGTGGCATGAGGGATGGATATGAGACCTACACCGGCAACAGGGGAACTCAGTTGTCTGGGGGGGCAGAAACAGAGAATAGCAATAGCAAGGGTAATTATAAAGAATCCAAGCGTCTTGCTGTTGGACGAGGCAACGAGTGCTTTGGATAGTCATTCAGAGAAAGTTGTTCAAGAAGCACTGGATGGAGTCATGGTAGGAAGAACCAGCGTGGTTGTAGCTCATCGTTTGAGCACAATTCAGAATGCTGACAGTATAGCAGTCATTGAGAATGGAAAGGTTGTTGAACAAGGAAATCACGCTTCTCTACTGAGAAAAGCCGAAGGAGGTGCATATTTTGGTTTGATTAAACTGCAGCAACCACATTAACCAATTATTCAACCTGTAAGCTAAACTGCAATAACCCTCATACTCCTCATCACAAATGTGGCTAGTTATAAAGAGTGCAGGGCAGTGAGCACAAAATTGATATTTGAGTTGTTTCACTAAATGGTGATGATTAGAAGCAGAAAGGATAATAATTAGGCTGTATGTTGTAAAAAAGTTAATTAAATATCTCGGTGATTATGAAGAAAATCATAAACCTTATTATTACTGCTTTCAGAAGTAGAAAGGTTAATAATTAGGTTGTATGTTGTAAAAAAGTGAATTAAATATCTCGGCTGATTATAAAGAATAATCATAAACCTTATTATTATTGATTTTAATGTGAAAATTATCTTATCTGGAGTAAATTTCCTTGTTTCATGGATGTTTTTAGAATTGAATGGCATTGCAAATCTTCTTTTGTTCTACTTGAGGATGGGCTACAGTGGAAATATGTACATGTAACAAACTTACATTTTCATGAACATCCCAGTAAAGTATGTATTTTAAATTTTCATATATTGTATATAAAATTTAATATCCGATGCAGCTTTCGTGATTTACAAATTTCATTAAATTTAACATCCGACGTAGCTTTCGTGATTTACAGAACAACCTTGGGATTACACAGAAAAATATATTACGTTTTTTCTTTCGTGATTTACAATTGCAAGAATGATATGATAGGCTGGAGTTTTCCGAGTGGAATGGGGACTTACGAGAACATAAAAGAAGATGGCCTTTGAGTTTCCAAGATTTTGAGGATGCCATTCCTCCCCAGCTTTCCATTCAACTGCTATGTGAATTAACTGATGGTAATGCTATAATCAATACTGGAGTGGGCTAACACAAGATGTGGGAAGCCCAATGGTTCCAATATTAGAGACCTCAACTGTGGCTGACATCAGGGGGTCTCGGGGCTATGGGATTTGGTTTGCCTGCAGCACTTGGGAGCTGTCGTGGCCAATCCAGGGGCTATTGTTGTTGATATAGATGGAGATGTCAGTTTTATGATGGATGTGCAAGAATTGGCCACCATCAGGGTAGAAAACCTGCCTGTTAAGATGATGATATTGAACAATCAGCACTTGGGCATGGTGGTCCAATGGGAAGATTGCTTTTACAAAGCAAACAGAGCACATACTTACCTCAGGGATCCATCTGCTGAATCTAAGATTTTCCTCAATCTTTTGAAGATGGCAGATGCATGCAATATACCAGCAGCTAAGGTAACAAAGAAAGCAGATGTCAAGGAGGTCATTTTACAAATGCTCAATACCCCGAGCCATATTTATTGGATGCCATTGTGCCACACCAGGAGCATGTCCTGCCTGTGATACCCAGTGGTGGAGCTTTTAAAGATATTATAACCAAAGGCAATGGGAGAAGAGCATACTAAAAAGAAGAGCCTAAGCCGTTTCTCATTGTATAAGATTATTCTAGGTTCTAAAAGTGCATTTTCATTGTTTTCCTTTTGAAGGTATGGAGAAAGCTTTATTTTCTCTCCTCTACAATTTTATTGGTAGGACACATTTTATTTCTCTAACTTATACGGTACATAAATCAGGGCAAGTTTGGACACTTTAGATTGTTCACAAAGTCTTGATTTTATGTTTATATGTTGTGATTGCTAAGAACGAATGCAACAAACTTTCATCTCTATTTCTATTGATATTGGGTGGCCCATGAGGCAAGGGCATAAATTGTGGTGCATTGTATCTCTACTTCTACTTCTTTTTTTTCTGTATTTGCCTGTTTGTTATAGCAAATGTGCATTCATTTCATTGCATAGAGCATTTTGCAAAGTAAGATTCACATAAGATATCCAAGGATGAATTGAAAATAACCTATACGAGGAGGATAAATGTGGTAGTGTCATGGATTGCATAATAACATATGGCATATAGGTTTGATGGTAACTCACTATTTCTACCATTGACAATGGACTTTGAAAAGATGCCCATCCTATATGTAAGAAATTTGTGTTTTAAAGATTTTTTGAATTGTTAACTCGGGATCTTGAAGTCAAGACTTTTTACTAAATGTCTTTGTTGGATACCTTAGAGATGTAACTATTATTGTACTTAACTATTGTCTAACAATTATAATGGTTAGTGAATTCCATATTGTAGGACATATGTTGGAAAGTCAATTTTTCGTTGTTTCTAGAATTTTAGAGTTGACCTTTCCTGTATTATTATAAAACCCTGACCATTGAGAGTGATTTCTAAATTATAGTTTTGAAAATGGAGATTGCTCCCAGAGTAAAAATATTCAATGTTCAGGAAGAAAGAGTACCGGGTGTTGTGGGGTGAAGTTTGGGGGTGGGTCTTCGGATCAAAACATCTCTTCTTGTACATCGCATGGTAAATCATGCTCAACTTCTCTGTAGTGAACCATTTTGTAGGAACATGTTCCATTCTTATTTAATTGGAGCTCTACGTCATTCGAAGACTCTTCTGCCCAAACAATTGTAGGTTCTACAACTAGCTATTTGAGATAGTCGACATAAATTTAGATTGTTGCACCTAGATATGAATCCATTCATCTCATCAATTAAGCGGATTGCTTATGTGAAAATGTGTTTCCTTATTGGTTTGGGATATTTGATTTTTGCCATTTGCCCTGAGAGAAGTGAGGTGCACTCCACAGCCAGGGGTGCAGAGGACATTTAATGTGTGTCACGTCACTTGTATAAGGTTAATAAAATAAAATGGGAGAAAAGTCACTATCATATGTGTAGAAATTCCACGAAAATTCTGATCTGCTTGAATGAACAAATCTGAACCTAACTTGTAACTCGAGATGCAGAATATAAAAACAATTGTTTTTCTAGGGAACCCAACTGGGAAAACCCTCTGCTTGATTGAGAATTTTATTGATAGAAGAATGAGCAATAGATATCTTACAAAAACAATCTTGTTTTAATAGGAACCAATTTGGTTTTCTATTCTTGTACTAAGCTGAAGCACTCCTTGCAAGACTTTGATCGCTACTTCCTTATTTCCTTGCACAAGTCCCAAGGAAATTCTCCTATAAATCTGCACACAAGCCTCTCTTTGTATGTTGAACCTCTCACAAGTTCACACACACAAACACAAATCTATGTTCTCCACTGCCTTGTGTCGCCAACTCATGCTCACAAGACAATTGAATAACAATGTGCCTTAATCGTTGGGGGAGTGCTCAGACATCAAGGCTCAAAGCCATTACAAGAAATACTCATTATGAACTCAATACATCACATGTAGGGATTGAACCTGTTTGGGGGCGATAACAAGTTAATAACATTTATGCCAACCACGTGAGCTAAATCTGGTTGATGTGTGTATGTGTATAAGTTACCAGATGTCAGATTTAAAATTGGATATGTATCCACCAATATTTTAAACATTAATAATTTGTTATTACATTACATTAAGTCATTTTATGAACCATATCACTCTTAACATGTTACTTTTAAGATTACTTACTAATAACATGTATGTGGTTCATAAAGTTTACATTTAATTCAATTATGTACAATGGAAGTGGTTTATAAAATTACTTTAATATATTTAAGAGCCTAATTCAGAATTCCACAAAAACAATTGTTGAACTTCAGACTCTCTCAATCCCCTCTTAAGGTCATATGTGAGGAGATGCCAACCTGAAGGAAATATGCTACATGTCACTACCAGAATTGAAAAATGAAAAATTAGAAATGGAGTTTCTTCAAGAGTTTCATGATTTGATTTTCTCAATCAATCTATCGGCCTCTCTTTGTACCTTTTGGGACAATTGCTAGTCGTATTAGTTATTAGTTAATTAGGCCGATAGTTCACTCTCCACTTGACATCTGTGCGCCGAGCTTCCGGGAGAGTTCGTGGAGTTTATGGCTGTTTCTGTTTACGGTTTCGTGGAGTTAATGGCTATTTCAGTTTACAGGCTCCAATTTCTATTTGTATAGTCGAATCGGCATTGGCAATGGCATCCCCTATATCCTCATGCCCCCAAAACCCTCTTGAAACTGAAATCGGGATAGAAATTGAAAGTTCACCTCCTCGTTCTCACAATCTTCGTCCTGCAGTTTCAGCGATTGACGCCTCATCCTCCGCGGCTGCAACGATAGCCTCCACCTCATGTAATTCCCACAACAATCACAACTTCTATTGTGATGTATTTATCAATCACAGAGGGCCGGATGTTAAGAAAACCTTGGCTAGACATCTCTACCATCGCCTTTGTTTACACGGAATCCGAGTCTATTTGGACCGGCCAGAATTGTATGAGGGGGGTGGAATTTTTCTTCAGAAATAGAAGCTACAATTAGAGCCACCTCAGTCCATGTGGCTATTTTCTCTCATACATATGTAGCATCGACTTCGTGTTTGAATGAGCTCTTCCTGGTGTTGGAGTCGAAGGCTCCTATTATTCAGGTGTTTTACGGTGTAAAACCAGATGATATTTGTTTGTCGCAGGGCAAAGATGGAGTGTATGCTCAAGATCTATGCAACTTAGAAATCATGCAAACGGGTGAAGGGAAACCACGATACAACTCCACTAGCACTCAAACTTGGAGAGATGCCCTTTCTCGTGTTGCAGAAATAAGGGGTTTCGATCTGGACGCATATAATGGGTGAGATCTCAACCCTCCCCTCTCAGTATTGTAATACTTCACGCTGATTAGATATACATAGGTTAAAGTTTCTCATTAGCTGTATTTATTTTCTTGTGAATAACCAGAGATGAAGGGGAGTTGCTAGATCAAGTGGTTGAATGCATGTTGAAACAGGTGAAAAAATTGATATTCAATGTCGCCAAATATTGAACTGCTTTGGAGGAAAAGGTGAAGGATTTTGAAAATAGAGTCCTATTGCAGCAGTAGCAGGAGAGTGGAAAGGTTCAGGTCATGGGGATTGTTGCTGGCGAAAGAACTCTTCAACAGGAAGAGGTCAGATTACAGTAAATCTTACTTTTTATGTGATATTATGGAAAATGCAAATAAAGGTTCATTACATCATTTGCAGAGTGAACTTCTCAATGGCTTGACTCACTTTGATATTCATATAGATAGCATATATGAAGGCATATAGATTCTTAAAAGAAATCTCTCATGTTCTAATGCTTTCACAGTTTTTGATGACATAGATCAGGCAAATCAGCTGGATGCATTTTTGTCGGTTCAAAGTGTACTCAGGGCAGATAGCTTAATTTTGATTACATCTAGAGACAAAACTGTTCTCACAGATTCAGGAGTTCAAAACACATCAATTTATAAATTAACAGGCCTTGATGCACAACAGTCCCAGGAACTCTTTTGCTTGCATGCCTTTAGCTAGCCCTATCCACTTCTAGGGTTTGACTATCTCACGATTACCAAACCTTATATGGCTTCGCTGGAATAAATGCCCCTGGTTTTCTCTCCTTTCTTGGATACCTATGAAGAACCTTAGGGTTTTAGAAGTGCGTGGGAAGAAATTGAAATCATTGTGGCAATCCGGATATCAGGTAAATAAAATTTTGGCAATTTAAAGTATGTGTTTATTCGTTATTGATTTCGCACAGTAGGATCTACAACGAATTTAAATGGTTTTGCAGAAGCTAATCATCGAATTCTTTCTTACGATTAAAACCATGGAACATTTTGCAGGCACCTTTGCTGTTGCGACAGTTAGTTATTTATTCTCCCCTTTCAAAGTTACCAAAATCAATAGGGCACCTTAAGCACCTCGAACTGATTGTCCTCCATAAGATTAATCTTAAAACTTTGCCAGATGAATTTTGTCATTTGGTGTCGTTGAAACGATTGGAGTTAACAAGTTGCCCAAATCTAAAGTCACTGCCAAATTCCATTGGGCACTTAATAAACTTGGATTACATCAATCTGTCTCACACTTCTCATTTGCAGGTGCTTCCAAAGTCTTTCGGTAATTTAATAAACCTGAAATACATAGGTCTGTCTCACTCCCTACAGTTGCAGATGCTTCCAGGTTATTTTGGTAATTGAATTTGTCTTAAATATCTTGATTTGAGTTGGTGCTATAATTTAATCGTCTCTAGTGAAACACTGGGAAACATCAGCACACTTGAATGTTTAGATGTTTCCTATTGTAAGAACATTGAAATATTACCTCAGCAAATAGCATATCAAAAGTACCTAAAAAATTTAGATCTTAGGGGTACAAACATAAAATAATTTCCAAATGAAATTGGCGACTTGGGTGATTTAGAAGTTCTGGAAATAGGGAGCCATTCGTTGGACAGTCTACCACTTTCACTTGGTCACTTGAAGATCTTTAAGGAATTGAGGCTCGAGAATTGCAGTGAATTGAAACATTTGCCGGTGACTATTCGACTGTTGACTCAGTTGACTGAGTTGAGAGTATTGAATTGACATTTTCAAAAAAATTAGCTGGATTTTTTCAAAATTACGCTGTAATTTCTATCATTTTCTGTGCAAAATTAAGGCACTCAAAATTCTAAAACTTGACAACTATAATCCACTTTTTCAAAAAATTTAGCTAAATTTTTTCAAAAGCATGCTGGAATTTTTATTATTATCATGATGGCTCCAACAATTTTTCATGCATTTTCAAATATGGAACGATGACCATGATATTGTTCACAATGTCGTATCGTTTCTTTCACCTCTTCCATTACAATATAATAGTATTTTCTAATAACACCATAAATAGGTAGCATATGGAAAAATTACATCTCGGAAGACAAAAAAAAAAAAAAACTAAAATAATGTACAAAAACATGTTCACATAAACAAAAACAACTACATGGATAATGAATAACCTCTACATGACATTACTATTATTTACCAAATAGCCATATTCGAATACACATAACTAATCATTTCAAGTATAACTCATTATCATCCACCCTAGCTTTCAACAACGTCCATTCACATGTTGCTATTTTTCCACACACTACTATTATTTACAAAATATCCATATTCAAAATACACATAACTAATACTTTCAACTCTAACTCATTATCATCCACCCTTTCTTTCAACAATGTCCATTCACATGTCGCTATTCTTTCACAAACTATTATTATTTACAAAATATCCATTTTCAGAATACACATAACTAACTACTGCAATTGTAACTCATTATCATCCACCCTTGCTTTCAACAATGTCCATTCACATGTCCCTATCCTTCCCCACTCTATGCTATTCTTCACCACTCTATGCCTTACGACATTTCCTTTGCAACATAAGGTGCAAATGCTAGTTTTAGTTTCAAAAGAAAAATATACCAATTAGCCTATAAATTTGTATATTTAATATTTAAGAAAATATATATGACAAATTTCCAATTTATGCTATGCCACATTTCTTTATTTTCATATTTATCGCGTGGACTTGTATGCATTAAATATATTTGAATATTGTTCGGCACATCACACGTCCAAATTTTCATTGTATTTAAAGATAACTACACTGATAATTAATCTGTTGGAGCAATAAAAACATTTGTCCATAGGCATCCGGGGATTAGTGTACAAAGAAAAAAGTAGTGTATATAATATATATCTTAATAGATGTTATTCAATTTATCTACTTATTTATAGATGTTACTAAACTTTTAAAAATAAATAAATATTATTATAAAAATTATGTTTTTTTTATAATAATAAAAACTATCATAATATCTATTAATAAATATTTTGTTTATATGATATTTTTAATTAATATAGTTTATTTATAAAATAAATTGAGTTTTTTCAGTATGATTTTTTGGATTTTCTGGTGTGAATCTGATAAAAAGAATTGAGGTAAAATATTGATTTGTGTTATTCAAATTGGGTTTTTGATTATATATGGATTCAACACTGTGAAAAACGTTTAGGGCACTCCCATTGTGTAGGGGTTACCTATCAAGCTTGTGATTTCAATAAATTCTTGTTAGATTTCAGAAAAATTAGACCGAAAAAACCCACAAAAAATCCAAAAAAATCACACTAAAAATAACTCATTTATCAGTATAAATGCCTAAATGCATATTAACTGGGGCTTTTAACGCTGTGTGGCGAGGTAGGTAGATTTAAATTCACCAGCTTTTAACGCGGCTTGCAGTAATAGAGGTCGATGTAGGTAACTTCAAGAGACCCACTGTTTTTGGCTCTTAAAATTCCTCCAAAACTGCCACAACACAACACAAAAATATACATTTCAAAAATGTTATCAACTATAATAAAAAAATGAATTGATTTGATGGAGAAAGTACTGAGTTATTGATTAATCGTGTAAGTTTTAATTAACGGTTAAGACACTTCATAAGTTTTAAATTTTTTTAGTGTGGTCCTCCATGTTTGTCAATATTACTGTAAAAACCCCCAAACTCCTAATTTCAAATCAATGTGACCCTTAGCTTTCCATTTCAATTGAATCCAATGGATTAATTCTAATTTAGATGGACATATTCCTATGGATTTATAGATTAAAGCATTTCCATTCATGAATTTTTACAGTTCTCCAACTTTTTCTTCGGAATGACAAATCTGGCCTTAGCTTGTGTTCAAGCATGCATCTCCCCTGCATTTTGGCTTGCCACTACATGCCTAGGACTGGAGTTTCAACTCCCAATCTATTTTTTTACTCAATTGACCGGTGCCCCGCACCCGCCCCCCAGCGCCCCACATCATTTTCTGGTTTTTCAGCAGTGATGACCACCTTGTAGGAGGGGATATCTCCCCTCCTCACTCATGGGATCATAGGTGTGTTAGTCTATGGATAATAATCCTCTGCCATCCCCAAATGGGTTAGAAAAACTCTCTTGGACATCCATATGCTTAAGAACTTATCAAGACTTTCCACTGCTAAAGAGAAACCCTAGTAGAGAAAAAAAATGTATATGATAATTTGAAAGAAATTTTATTTTGTGAATAAATTTTTTTAAACTAAAATTATTAGATTTATTATTACTAGTTTATTGAAATTAATTATTAATTAATAAAATTATATTTATAGTTTCTTTTATTTCACATTTTTTTGGCACACTAATTTTATATTGTATCATGAAAATGTAGTTTTCAATCCTTATCTCCCAATGTTTTAACACTAAGGTAACTAGGCAACTAACAAAATAAAATAACATGGATTCTATTTCAAAATAGACTCTCACTTTAAATCCAAGAGCCATTAACCGATAGAGTTTAATGTAGTATAAAATAGAAAAGAAATTGAGCCTAAGGAAGTCTATCAAAAGCATGATAACCACCCTACGCTTAGATATACTAAGGAACCAACAAAACTAAGTAAACAAAGCCATGTAAATTTGGGAGAATCTATAGAGTCCACCTCAATTTGGTAAAGACATTCCTTGTTGTAGCCACTTGAACTAAGGCCATGAGGAAGTTGATCATCAATATGCTTGAGGCAGAGTTTCATGCCCTTCTAGTTTAGTAGTACTTTGTTGAAAGTTAGTAATATCGCCTCTTTATATTTATTTGTATCCATGATGGCCTTCTTGAGGATAATTTTTAACTTCCAATAGAGATCATTGGTAAGGAGGTACATGTTTGGACTTCCTTGAATGTGTTCTAGATTTGCAACCTACTCTAAAATATCATCCATGACCTCTAAGCTAGAAGTGGAAGCACATTCTACTACCACGATTGCCTCCATATGTTGCAACTCTTCGTGATCCATATTTGGAATTTGTTCAACATACACCTAAAAGGAGGCTTTAACCTATAAATGAGCATGTGAACCCCCCCTTTTCACTTTGGTTGCCACTGCCACATTGAACACTTGCTTATTTTTAGAACCATGCTAGACTAAACAAAGCACTAGGACTTAAGAGACTAGTAAAAAAATCATGCAAACACAAAAGAATATAGAGAAGAAGCCACAAAGGTGAATGCTATCCCTCACTTACTATGAGCTAAGGCATAGAGAGATCACAACCAAGACTATAAACCAGTGGCTAGAAGGAGGGAAATAACTATGTGGAGGAAGGAAACCACAAATTATTCACGATCCAGAATATAAATATCTACAACTTATGATGGAGTTAGATGGAAATAAGAAGGAAGAAGTTGTGGTGTTTTGGTAATGATGGAATAGGAATAATGGCCACCTCCATACTCATAGACCTTTCTATGAGCTACGATAACTTTAGGTGAGCCAACCTAAACCATAGTTGCAGCCACTTGAACTCATTTATTTCACGATCAAGCCACTTGGTTTGAGGATTAAGAGAGGACTAGGGCATGTTACTCGAGGTGATTCCATGAAGTGGTGATGTCTCAAATGCCTCCCTTCTCAAGCCACATGGTTCAAGGACTAAGTTAAGACTAAGGTATGTCACTCGAGATGATTGTGTGAAAGGGTAATATCTCAAATACCTGCCTTGTCACCTTATCCAATATTATTTTACAATTAAATATTGAGATATTTATGATTTATATTTCATATAAAATTGGCATCATAAATGAATTCTATCCATTATTAAAAATAAAAATTCGTTTATTAAAAAATATCATAATCTAAAATAATTACAGTTTCTTTTTATATATGAAAAGAAAACATAATTTATATTTGTTTTTTTTAAATATATATAATCCTGGCCATTCATAATGCCATAATCATGTTTTAGCGGTAGCCAACTGGAAATAAATTACATTGTTTATTGCATATATAGATTTAGTTTTAAAGCAAATTTTGCATTTAAAAATAAAGCTATATATGCAATAAACAATGTAATTTATTTCCAGTTTGCTACCGCTAAAACATGATTATGAATGACTAGGGTCTAAAACAACTTTATTTCGAAAAGAAAGATATATTAATTTATATGAGGAGTTAAACTTTTAAATAAGTTTTATTTGTTCCTGAGAAATAACAACTGTTTAGAGGAGAAGACTAATTCTGAACCTAGTTCAAAATCGTCAATTTCTTAAAATTTTCTTTGCTCAACCTAAAAACTCTTAAAAGGAAACACCCAAGAAAAATTTAAACTACCCATGCACTAGTACCACTAATATACTTCTCCCCCATTGTGTAAATCCACTACTCAACCATTGCCTATCTGCATCGTATGAGTTATGAGAATGCCACTCGAGAAGAGAGGTACGAGGAAAAAGGAGTTCTTTTTAAATAGTAATAATAATAGTTTTTCTTAAATTTGTTTAATGTTTAAAATCACTCACGTATAAACGATTTCGTAGAAAATTTTTGGTTACCTAGGTTTTTTAACAAAATATTTCAATTATGTAACTCATATGGGCAAATTTGGGCAAATCAACCCTGAAGGGAATCAAATCTTGCCACCCAGACTATCAGGGCCTAACGCCAAGGGCGTCAAGGAGAATTGACCTAACCCCAAGGGCGTTAAGGAGAATTGACCCTGTGACCTCCCGATCAGCGAGACACTTAAGAACAGGCACTCGACCAGTTGAGCTAACCCTTAGGGCTTATATATATAATAGAATTCTTTCATACTCAAAAAAATATTTATCAAATCATTAATAAATCTATTTATTTATTTTTAACTAAAAAATTATTTATTTATTTTGTATTTTTATTATAGATAAAATGAAATTAGATTCATGTATGGGTGGATAAATATCTTAAAGAAAATCAACTTAATATAGCCTAATGCGTTCATCTCATTATACTATTTGTGAAAAGATTTACAAAATAGAGTATCCACAAAACTACCTATCTATGACTACACATATTAAAATATAAACATTGGTAACTAATAACACCACACAGGAGATTAAGCAAAGGGAGTATCAAACTTCAACTCCATAGGCACATCCATAGAGATCCTAGTCCTCATTTCTTATATCCATGTTGATATTATAGTTACAGTCTTCATCTAGGATAATTAAGTTGGAAAAAGTTCCATCTAGCCCATCCTCTTGCTTCTAATTGACTCCCCCCATTATAAGCAAGAGAAATTAATATTTGAATTCTAATAACCTCCTTGTACATAATTTCAAATTTCACTTCCATAATTTGAATTGTATGCACAATGTCTTCTTGTTCTTCATTATCTACTCCAAGGGTTGTACAATAAAGGTTTCAACCATCAAATAGGTTTCAATTAGCTTGGAAAACCTGATTTCCTATGTGTTAGAGTGAAATAGGTGTGCTACCCAACCCTTAATCTCTTCAAGGACCTAGGCCTCAATCACTCTCTAAATTTTGGCCTAGACACCTTTCTCCATCTTTTCCATCTCCTATTTTCCTACTTTCAAACACTTAAAATGATAATGTTTCTTTGCCACCCAAGCTTCTTCTATTTCCTTAGAGGATTGAGTAGGGTGTACCAAGGTAGAAGCCATACAGAGTCCTCAATTTCATTACCTTCTACTCTCATCCTTTGGTTAGCTGGAATTATAGGCCATGCTATTCTTCCAAGCTCTATATTATCAAGATTCTAATACCAAATAGATCCCACCTTGAGACAAGAAAAAGATTATATGGAGAGGGGTGATGCTAACTAAAACAAGTTCCACAATCATACCCAACATTGACTAGGTTAAACTCTCTATATAAGTAACCACACCATGATGCAACCTACCATCCCACTCCAAACTAGAAACAAAAACAAGAATTACAAGAAAAAACTTAAATAGAAATGGCTTTGATGCTTCAAACTAGAATAAAGAAACTTCCTATCATTGGATTGCATTCCAAGCATCCTCTATTATCCCACATCATCATAATGCAGTCATTCACATCACTTACTTTTAACCAACTAGAAAAAAGAGAAGATCTTCACTTCACCCATTAAAAATTCCCTTGTCATCATTTGAGATTCCCCTATGACCCTACATGGTAAGAATAGCATTGAAGCCTTGCATTACACTACTTTAAAATTCACTTAAAAAACATATTTGTTATCAATTAAAGCTTGTACCACCACCCTAAAGCTTCAGCTAAAAGCAAGATGTTAAATAAGATTGTGAAGGAGGTGGCACTCCTGGTCATTATTTCCCCCCATTTTTTAGTAAGCTACCATAACTAATTCTGTCCTCAAGAGAGATACAATTACGATGCTATTTTATTATAATGTAAACTAATATTTATTTAAAATTATAATTAAATCTTGTTTAAACCAAAAAGATTATTATTATTTAAAATATATATATCTCGCAAACTTATTAAATTTAATGGTTTTCTCTTATATTGATTAAAAATATCATAATTTTTTTGGTCACCTAAAAAAGCTCTATTAATTTGTTGAGATAGTACATTTAATAAATAAAAATATCTTTGCTCTCCCAACCTCAACACAACCAAATTTGTTGGCTAAGAAAGCAATGCAAAATGTAAGGAAAATATATCGTGCTTTACATAAAGACCATAAACTAGTTGACGAGATAGCCCAAAAAACACACAAAATAAATAGACATGAAACCAACATCATAGGATAGAAGGAATATTTGGTGCTTGACTAGCACCCAGAGTAAATGGATGATCAAAATCCTCATGGGTGTGGAATTCCACATGGTCCATATGTGCCTCGAAGTCATCTAAGCAGTGGTTTGTTCACCTTTGATCTCACCGCAAAGAAGTTAGGAAATCAAGGATGTATCATTGATTTTATTGTAGGTCATTGACGAATGCAATGACTTCATTCTGGTCATCATGACATTTTTCATCCATGTCCTCCAGCATATTCAAGATAAGTCAAATTTTCAAGTCCAAGGACTCCAAGGCAACAGCCTAGACCACACGACCTAGGGAGTGGGCCCAAGCCTGCTCCAAATCGTCATCCAACTCCATTCACTCGGCCCCTGTAGCTTTTTTCATACCTTCCTAGTCACCTCTACCCCCAGCGTAACATGGGACCCTACACCTCATCGGGTGTGGTCCCTCTGCCACAACATATCAAATCTCGCATTGGAGCACCGATACTGAGGACACTATGTTTTACATGACCTAGGCTCTACCTCCTAGAACTTCGGTCAAGCAAAGGCACAATCATTCTTAGCAGATTGCATAACCAACACTTTAAAATATAAAACATTCCCTGGATCAACAGGTGCGCCAAAGCCACCCCCACTAAGGAGGCCTCCTAAACCAAGGTATACCATCACACACCTGCAACCCATACAAAACCATTTCCCAATCTCTAGAAGTAGAGATCCAAGCCTTCCTAGATGGGTGCATACACCAAACCTATAATTCACCAGAAAGCAAGTAAATGGAGCACAACCAAAATCATGCACTACCATGGAAAGGGTCGACAAAAAACAAATTCAAATGAAAAGGCCCAAAAACCTTGCCAACTATCTTCCTAGCATGCCAAAATTTGTCCAAATGTCGCACACCTCAGACCAGAAGGTTGCTTCAGTTCCCCTTATCTTGGAAAACCAACCACCAAAGAAGATTGCTATCAGCGTTGCTCTAGGGTCCTAGACAAAGAAATGCATACCATAAATGAAGAAACATTGAACTCCCATGCCTCCAGTAACGACTACCCAAATTGAATTTCTCAGACATGAGAGCATGCACAGAGTGATAACTTGTGCATACTCTATAATGTTTACACCACCATTGCTATATCCCATAACCTGAAGGTGAAATAATAGAAAACAACAAGGCACCATCCTTATAACTTGTAGCAGCCTTCTCGAGGGTTCACAACCCATCCGCGAGTTGTCCTAGTCACCTCTCTCAGGTGTAACGGTTTTCCTTCGCACGAAATTTCTCCCTACTAGACCTTGCTGTGAATTTCAAATTCCTCGACCACCATCAAGGTCTCCATGTCTTGATCTATTATCCGTTTGAGTTGTTATATCCATGTCTAGGAGGTGGGAGGCGACAAACGTTGCCTGAGAATCAAGGTCCGATCTTGGATTCCCTCACTAACAAGAAGGTCAGTAGCCTTATTCCCAATTCTCATAGTGTGAGATGTGATCACATACACAAAGGCTAGCACCAAGGATTGAATGTTATGAACCATGAGTTCCAATCGCTAGCTTTTAATAACTTTATGGAATAGCGATCCGTTCAGCAATTGTCTAACCATCATGACTATCAAAACGGAATCATCTTCAATATGAATCCAATGGAAACCTTATTCCCTACAATGTGGAGCCCCTATAAAAATTTGTGAATTCAACCATATTATTGCTCATATTTCCACAATATCACCCATAAAAAAACTGTAAGTTGACCTATGGCGTCCCAGAAGATGCCACCAAAAACTACTAGACCCGAGTTACCTTTAGAGGCACCATTAATATTTAGTTTGATGAAGCCCTCAAGAGGGGCGAGAGAACTCCAAGGAAAACCTCGCTAGACTAACCAAAACAGATACGGGGAAGGATGCTACATGAGATTGAGATATTTCCATCTGTTTCAAAATTTGAGCCTCCTGCTCATTGACCTTATAAACATTCTCTATCCATTTCTCCAACAACATTGTTTCCTTTATGCTCTCTTTGTGTGGTGCAAACCTTGTCCCCAAAACTCCTACCATCTCTAAAGACAATGTTATTCCTCACCTTCCAGAAATTCCATAAGAGGAGTCATGGGGCTAATACCTAGACTCAATTAACAATTGTACTTTGAAAAGGATTGGCTCACCAAGATTCTAGCATTTCCCAGAGCCTGTTGGAGGATCTGCCTAGATGTCCAAACAAGCATTGAACTCTACTCCAAAGGATCTCCATACACAGACATGTGTTGACAAGATGCTCCATATTATCCTTGTGCTCTTGACAGATAGGGAATCATGAAGCACCTTCAAATCCTTTGTGTTACATGAGATCCCAAGTTAACAATATTCGTCGTCCGATCAACCAAAGGAAACTAGCACCTTAAGCATATTTTACTACCCTAGATCCTACACCAAAACCCTTCTTTGAGAAAATCATTGTGCTTAGCCACGAGGTTATATAATTATTTTATAGTGAACATCCCCTACAACTGATGGCCCTAGTGAAGCTTATCTCCATATTGATCGATCGATATTCTCTTTTGCTGGAGGAGGGACATTAGAGAAATTTTGAGGTATAAAATGGGTTTCCTAAGAAATATTATAAAATAATAGTGGAAATAATAAAATAAGATTAGATTACCTCATCAAGTTTTGAGGGAAAAAAAGAAAAAACTACTTTTTCAACTTATCTCCCTATGATTTTACTCAAATTTCGAGTGGGAGCACTCGTTGAAAGTGGAATTTAATTTTTCAACTAAGAAGTACCCATGTTGCATACTTTCGATGGACCCCACTACACGAAAAATGTGAACTACATAAAAAACGTGATTGCAATCACATTATTTCATGTGTTTCACATTTTTCGTGTAGTAGGGTCCATCGAAAGTATGCAACATGAATACTCCTTGGATGCAAAATTAAATTATGCATCCAACGAGCTCTCTTGCCAAACATTTGATTAAAATCATAGGGAGATAAGTTGAAAATAAGAGTTGAAAAAGTAGTTTTTTTTTTTTACATTTTTACTCCAAAAATGGTGAATCATCCCCCATGGTTGACATCATCATATTGAATCATATTGGTTCTTATAACGTTTATTTTTTCTGTGTAATTTTTTTTTAGGCCCATTTTTTACCTCAATATTTCTCTAATGAGATAGGCTCTGCCACTCTTGTTGGGGATAATTAGAGTTCCAATCTATTTGTTCTTCCACATTCTCCATTAGTTTGTGGGACTCTAACTTTCCAATAATTTGTAACATCCAAAGCACCAAATCCCATGTTGAGCTCCTTGATGCTCCTTAGTTCTTCCCTACTTGCCAACCTTGGGAGTTGTTACCATGAGTCATCCCAAAACTGGGAAGTATCCCCATTTCGAATTTCCCAAAAGATATGGTCTTGAATCAATTTCCTTTGGGCCTTAGCCATATTCTAGATTGACTACACCTTTGGGAAGTCTTGGGGTCTTGTGATCAATTCATGTTCCCTTACTAAGTTGTATTTCCTTTGCTAAATCATTTTCCATAGTTTCATGCCACCCTTTAGCCACTACTACCATAGCTTGGCTCCCATGACATGGCTAAGATGCTCTGGGGCCCTCATCCTTAGAACACCATTGGCCTTAGGGAAGCATACCTTTTCACAAGCCAAAAAACCTTGTTTCCTATCTTGATGAACTCCTCACCATAGAAATTTGTGGAGGGTGGAAACTATGTCTTTGTAAACCACTTTTCGTGCGAGGAGCACCATTAATTTATAGTCTTACATGGCTTGGAGCACTGCTTTTAATAGGAAAATATAACTAGGGAGGTTAAGAGCTATGAAAGTCCAATTGGAAAAAACTTTTAGCTATTTTTTCCCTAAGTTCTATCCATATAGAGGCCTTCAATGAACTTGTCACTAAGGGGATTCCCAAGTATTTAAACAGAATAGTACTAATATGAAAACCCAGACTTCTGGCCATATTTCTTTGCACCATTTTGTTTGTATTGACGAAGTACATATTTGATTTTCCCCCATTCATCTACATGCCAGAACCATTTTCGAATTCTTTGAGAATTTTTCCCAATGCCCTTACCTCTTGGATTGAAGGTTCTTTAAATAACATAATGTGATCAACTAATTATTGATGGTTCAATGGAACATCTTGTCCCCACATTCAGATCCATTTCATGATTCCTTAGTTAACAACATCTTTGATATCCCTGCCCAGTACTTCTTCCACCAGAATAAAGAGAAAGGGGGACAAAGGATCCCCCTGATAGAGAACACGAGAAGCCATGAAAGTCTGAAAGGGTGACCCATTGATTACAACTGAGAAGAACAGGAAAGAAATAAGAGATTGAATCCATTTCAGCCATTACAAAGAGAAATCGAAAGAAGCTAAGGTTCTCAGAAGAAACTCCCAATTCATGTGTTTTAAATATGTCTAGCTTAATAATCATTCTTGGCTTCCTGTTTTTCTTCGAGGAGTGCACCAATTCATGAGAAATGATAACTCCATCCATGATCTAACATCCTTCAACAAAGATAGATTTCTCTAGAGAGATGAGAAGATTGAGTAGGGGCTTAAGTCTTCTAACAATGACAGTTGAGATAATATTGTAGATGAAATTACAAAGAGCTATTGGACAGAACTCACAAGCATCCTTAGATTGGTTAGATTTGGGGATAAAGTTAAGAAAGGTAGCATTCAATCTCGAACACACCTATTAGGAGTAGTGTTATTCCTAGACTACAACATGCACATCATTACTAATAAAAGTCCAACAGACCTTAAAAAAATCATTAGTGAACCCATCTAGCCCAGGAGACTTGTTCCTTGGAATTTCTTTAACCACTTTGTCCATCTCCGCAAATGAAATATCACACATCAGGGCCTCATTCTGCTCCTAATTGATCAACCTAGGGATGTGAGCGAGGATCCTCTCAATAGCACTAGATTTTCCAAACTTGTCCTCAGTTAGAAGGTTCTTGTAGAAACCGTCAAATTCCCCCTTGATCTCTTCATGCTCCACAAATTCCTCCTTGACTTATGCTGCTAAAAGGTCTCTTCCTGCTTTCGTCTAGTATCCAACTCAAGAAGAACATTTCCTTCCTCTTCTATCAATTCCTTTGTCCTCCCTTGTTGAATAATAGTTGATTGAATGGCATCCATCATGTCCTCCAACTTTCCTTTTTCCTTGAAGTTATCACCAAATTCAAGCCTATTCCATTTTTTGAGATTTTTCTTTACTTATTGTTAGCTTTGCTATAAGATGAAGGTTTTTCTAAAGAACAGAATAGTTTTGGCTATGTGTTATGCTCAAAAGGGAGCCCGCAGCATTTCGTCTCCTCCTCCTCCTTCATTTTTCCTACACTCTTATAACTCTCACTACCCCTGTTTTCCTCTGTTTTGCCTCCAAAACCCTGTGTAAGCCCTTGTTTCATCTATCCCCTCAGTGCTAAAGTTTAAACCCATACGACTATATTCACGTGACCACGCACCATAACCCGTCGTTTCCCTGTCACATCAGTCATAAACGTGTGCATTTAGTTCGCGCCATCCGATCAACCCCCCGCTGTGATCCGACGGCATTTGCGCTTCCCGCTCCTGTAACCTGCACGTACATTAACCCGTGGGGAAAGCGCTTTGCTGCTCGTCATATCCGCCACGCGTCGCTGTTATATTGGATCACGCGGCCGTGTACGTTTACCGCTTCCCTCCCATAAGCGGTGCGGGGAATACCGCCCGCCACCGAAACCACCTCCCCCACTTGCTAACCTTCGCACAGCTTCGTCGCCCGACAACCGTTGGATTTCCCCGCCCGAGATCCAACGACCCACGATCTCCCCACCCTCATATCTCCTGATATATTCTACAAACCGATCCCCACCATCGATCACTGCGATCCAACGATTGATGTTCGTCCTCCATCCACTCGTACCCCCGCCATGAAGTCTTCACCACCTTTGACTAAGCCGTGATTCCGAAGGACAATGGCGGCCAGCTACCAGTACCCTGTGCAGTTATTCTTCAACAATTGAATTCAAGAGCATTATGGCCAAAAAGCAGGAAGGACGGTCGAGCAATAGAGAATGTCAAATTAATTTATTGAAGCAACAGATTGTATCAGAAACCCATATCAGAGAGTTAAGGTGGTTGGTGGTCCATTATGACCCCTCCACGCATAGGATAGCAGAGCATTTTTGTAAACAAACTCTATATATACCAAAAAACAAGAGGTAATGAAGGTTGATGGTTGTTGTTTTGATGTAAGGTTCAACTTCTGGAAACTGTAACTTCTGTGATACCTGCAGCGTCTGGTCTTCATTTTCAGCGAATACAAGCTTCTTTTGCTGTTAATTGCTTACTTTTCCACTTCTTCTCTGTTCTTGGTTGTGCCTGTTATGCATTTTTCATGTGCTCTTGATATTTATCATTTGAGGGGCTGTCATCCCACCTCTGTGTTAGAATCTAGTATGTATCAATGTGTTATGCAGGTTTCTGTTATTTTAGTGCTCAGAGAGTTGTCATCATATCTGTGCATTAGGAAACAGATTTGCAGACCTTCTTACTGGTTGCAGTTGGCCATCAATGGTCTTGTGCATCTGGTGGTGTGGTCAGTATTCTCCATGTTCACGTAATCCTCAAACAGTGAGTAATTGGTGGTCTAAAGCCTTGTAGTTTGGGGGTGTTCACCCATGTCTGGGGTTAAACATAGTAGAAGTGGTTATCTAGCTTGAATATGCATCATTCCTTCCATCCATTTCCAACATTTTTTTTAGTTTGTAATGTTCCCGAGCATCTATGAGATACAACCTAGGAGAGTTTCTTGGGGTGATAACATTAATTGGCGCCATTACCGAGGAGAGGAGATTGAAGCTCAACTTCCCTGGGAGAATGACACAGTTCAAGATTTTGATGATAGACAAGGTTTGGGCACATTTATGGTTGTAATCATCTATCTGGCGACTCCACTGGACGAATACTAACCTTTGGCGACTCCACGTTATAATCCTGGCTCAATTTGTGAGAATTACTCAAAGAAATCCTCAGAAATCACCAACTGAACCAGTGCCTGACTCTGAGAAGATTGTTAAGTTGAAGAAAACATCACAGAAAGGAGCATCAGAATTAGGTAAGCCCAAGAAATCTTATTTGTCTCTGCATGAGGAGTTTTTAGTTGAGAATACACAATTTGAAGACTTAGAGCCTAGTGTTGCTAGTGAACAAACACCTGCAGAGATTAATAGAGCTCCTTATCCATCTAGTTCCCATTTGAATCTCAGTCCAAAGAAAGCTTCCCATACAGTCCATAACATCCTCTGTCTCTATCATCCATTTCATTGTTTCATACTGCTCAATCTGCTAGTGTCCTTCCACATACCCCAGTCATGGCAGGCCACCAAGCACCTACGAAGATTGAAAGAATTGTTGCTGATAGGTATGGACCTTTGGGCTTGCTTGTTCCTTTGAACGCTATGCCTGCAGGTGAATATCAGAAATATATGCCCAAGTTCACTGGCACAGAGGGAGTAACAGCTGAAGAACACCTTGAAGCTTTCTATAGTTATGCTGATAACTTAGATATAAGTGAAAATGATGTGTGGATGAGAGTTTTGGTCCAGAGCCTTGATGGAGAGGCTAGAAAGTGGTTCAGAGAACTAGCCCCTAGATCTATTGCTGATATTGAAGCCTTAGATGATGCATTTTTGAAGCACCGGGGAGATAAAAAATATTTGTTATATTATCATACTGAGTTTGGTAACCTGAAGAGGGAAAATGGGGAATCATTGCCTGATTTTAATAAAATATTCAATCGTATGTATAGTAATATACCAGCTGAGGTAAAGCCTACCCCCACCTCTGCCAAACTCACTTATGCCAATGCTTTTGACTTTGATTTTTGCCTATTATTAAGAGAAAGAAGATGTGTCACTCTAGCTTACATGCAGGATGCAGCACTAGAGGTGGAATCTAATATTATGGCTGCAGAAAAGCTAAAAAGTCATGCTGATAGAAGGAGGTAGGGACGTGAGGCTTCTTCTTCCTCTACTTCATCTTCAAAGCCTAAATTAGATAAAATGACTAAGATGCTAGAGTCATTGGTTGTTGAAGCATCTAAGCTGAAGGTTGAGCAGAATTCAGGAAAGACAAGGCAGCAGAACACATTTGCTCCAAGAAATCCAAATCCATTCAGAAGAGCAAATGAACAGTTGCAAATCATTTAGAGGGGTAAAGAACCAAGTGAAGAACAGAAAGTTAAAGCTCCCTTCCAAAATGTAGTCATCTAGGAGGAACAATTTGAAGATGAGGATGAAATTCATTGCATGGAAGATAAAGGCAGTGCTGCCATTTTGACGTTGGCTGCATATGAAGAATCATTTCTGCAGGACCAAATAAGTCAAGAATGGGACAGAGAGGTTGTTCTCCAAACTTGTGACCAGCAAAGATATAATCTAAGGTCAAATGCAAAAAATTTCAAGGGAATCCTGCCCAAAGAGCTGCTGTCCAAACAGAGTCACAGAATATAAGGCAGAAAAGACCAGCAGCTAATCTAGTCATCCTCAAAGCACCAGTTCAAGAGGTAAGAGGTTCTGATAAGTTACCTTCCTCTTTCAGCTTTGAGTCAGAAGTCCAGAAATTGAAAATATATGTGCCTCTGCTAGAGTTGGTGAAGAGTGAAGTGTTTAGAAAGCATATCCTTGAAGCTCTTGAGCTGGAAACCACACAGACCTCCACTGACTCTGTCAATTTGCAAGATGATAAGCTTGTTGTTGTGCTTAGCCCCATGATTTAACCTATTGATAATAATTCTCCATCATTTTATGTCTCCTTGACCATTCATGACAAAATCCTCCACAACTGCCTGCTAGACACAGGGGCCAGCCACAATTTAATGCCTAAAGCTGTCATGGAAGAGTTAGGCCTTGACATCACCTGACCATATCATGATTTATTCTCTTTTGATTCAAGGAAAGTAAAATGTCTGGGGTTGATTAAAGATTTAGCCATTACTCTAACTCAGCTTCCCATGAAGAGTATGATGATGGATATTGTGGTAGAAGATGTCCCTCCTAAGTTTGGCATGCTGCTGTCCAGAAGATGGATTAAGAGGTTATGTGGGACATTACAGAATGATTTATCTTATGCCACTGTCCCAGTTTTTGGAGGAGAAAGCAGGATATTGTATAGAGAAGCACAGTTGGCATACATCATCAGTGATGAGAAGAATCCTACTAATCATCCCATTTATGCTGTGGACATTGATTTTGGAGCATGTATCCTCCAAATAGAAGAATCTTAGATGGCCTCAATGCAGATTAGGAAACCAACAAATCAGGCCGAGGAAGAGCAAGGAAGTCAGGTTTGGGAGATGTTCTTTGATGGAGCATGTTCCAGGGAGACTACAGGAGTAGGGGTGGTGCTAGTATCTCCAAAACAAGAAAGCACACAGCTGTCTTTTAAGCTGGCTTTTCAAGTCACAAACAATATAGCAGAGTATGAAGCTCTGCTATTGGGCCTTAATGCAGCAAAAGACAGAGAAATTAGGAACATAAAGGTGTTTGGAGATGCTGATTTGATCATTCAGCAAGTAAATAAAACATTTCAGGCAAAGCACCCAAGGGTGAAAGCATACAGAGATGAGGTATGGAGAATCAGAGATTCTTTTGATTATTTCTATATTTCATATATTCCTAGAGCCCAAAATCAGCTTACTGATTCCCTTGCTGTGTCTGCTAGCATGTTTATTCCTCCCACACCTCCCAGACTAGTATTTGAAGTCCAAATGAAATATAGACCATCCTTTCCTGATAATGTCCAGCATTGGAAAGTTTTTGAAGATGATGATGAAATAAATAGGTTTCTGCAAGTTATTGATGAGTTTTCTGAAATGCAAATTCACCAAGAAAATGAATCCATGGAAGAAAGTCCTCAATTCCAGCTTAGAAATAAAATTGGAAAAGATAGCATTGTCCAGCTTCCCAGCAATCAAATTCCTAGGGGTTTAATTCCTTTAGAAAGACTGTTTGACCAAAATGATGTGCCTTACAAGGCTGCCCCAAAAGAAGATCAATCTGCAGTCTGTAAGCACGATATAGGGAGTCTAGGTTAGCCTAGGTACATAAACCTTTCTGCTCATCTATCTGCTGACCAAAGTTCTGAATATTGCAATTTAATGAAACAATTTGTTGATGTGTTTGCCTGGGAATATAGTGACATGGAAACCTATGATAAGAAGATTATTCAACATAAAATCCCCTTAGAGAAAGACACCATCCCTTTCAAGCAGAAGCTGAGACCAATAAATCCTATGCTCCTCCCTCTGATAGAAAAAGAAATTAAAAAGTTGTTGGCTGCCAAAATCATAGTCCCTCTCAGATATTCCAAGTGGGTAGCCAACCTAGTAGTGGTGAGGAAGAAAAGTGGAGAAATCAAACTCTGTGTTGATTTCAGAAACTTAAACAAATGCTCTAAGAAAGACAACTATCCTCTACCCAAGATGGAGCATTTGCTGCAAAAAGTCTCAGGAGCCAAAGTAATGTCTTTCTTGGATGGATTTTCAAGGTTTAATCAGATTGTTGTGCATCCATATGATCAAGAAAAGACTGCATTCACCACTCCTTGGGGCACTTTTATGTATGCTAAGATGCCTTTTGGGTTAATGAATGCTGGAGCAACCTTTCAGAGAGCTATGGATATAGCATTTGTGGGAGAGAAGGATAAATTTGTCCTTATCTACCTTGATGATATAAAAGTATACTCCAGAACCCATCATGACCATTTGCAGCATTTAAAGAAAGTGTTCCTGAAGTGCAGAAGGTTTGGGATTCCAGTCAATCCTAAAAAGTCACAGTTTTCTTTAGAAGAAGGCAAGTTGTTAGGACATGTTGTTTCTGCTGCAGGTGTCCGAATTGACCTAGAAAGAGTAAAAGCAATACAAACCCTATCTGTCCCGAGATCGAAGAAGGATACTCAGTCCTTTCTGGGCAAGATTAATTTTGTGAGGAGATTTATACCAAATTTTGCAGAATTGGTGAAGCATATTACTTCCATGTTGAAGAAAGGGACAAAAATCAAATGGACTGATTCAGCAAGAAAATTGTTTGAGTCTATTAAAAAAGCCATTATGGAAGCTCCCACTCTAAGCAGTCCAGATTATAGCAAGGAGTTCCATATATTTTCATTTTCCTCTTAAGGCACCCTTGCAGAAGTTTTATTGCAAGCAGATGAAGAAGGCTCAGAGCATCCGGTGGCATTTTTCAGCAAAAACTTAAGGGATGCTGAGCTGAGGTATGAAATTTTGGAAAAACAAGCATATGCTCTTATCAAATCTTTGAAAGCTTTCAGAGTTTACATTCTACATTCCAAGATAATTGCATATGTGCCTTCTGCTGCAATAAAAGATGTCTTAACACAACCTGATGCTGATGAAAGAAGGGCTGAATGGATTGCAAAGCTAATTGAATTTAATATAGAATTGAAGCCCACCAAAATTGTCAAAGGTTAGGGTCTTGCCAGATTATTAGCTGAAGAAAGTTGCAGATCCTTGGATATAGATTTCCTGTGCACAATTGCACAAATTGGTCAGACAGATGAAGAAGAGGAAGCAGCTGAAATAGAGAGAAAGCAGTCAGTGGAAGAAAATCTAGCTTCTTGTGATTTGTATTCTGCAATAGTTAAATTCTTGCTGAAGCTAGAAATCCCTCCAGGCCTTACTTAAAGTCAAACCAGAATGATAAAGCTTAGGGCAGCTAAATACTGCATTAATAAAAATCTGCTCTATTGGAGCGATCCATCTGCAGTGCTTTTGAGGTGTCTAGGCAAAGAACAGTCAATAGAAGTCATGCAACAGTTTCATTCCAGCATGTGTGGAGGGCACCACTATTGGAAGACTACAGCCCATAAGATTCTCAGAGCTGGGTACTATTGGCCCACTTTATTTTCTGATGTATTTTCATTTGTTAAATCTTGTGACAGGTGCCAAAGATTTGAAGGAAAACAACAATTGAAGTCCCTACCCTTAAAACCAATACATGCCAAAGGACCTTTTCAGCAGTGGGGCTTGGATTTCATTGGAGAGATCAATCCACATTCCAGTGGCCAGCACAGATGGATATTAGTAGCCACTGATTATTTTACTAAGTGGATTGAAGCAATCCCTACCAGAAAGGTTGATCATAATGTGGTCATGAAGTTTTTTACAGAGAATATCTTCACTGGGTTTGGTTGCCCACATAAATTAGTCACAGATAATGCAATAGCCTTCAGGGCAAAAGAATTGGTGGAAATGTGTGACTCAATGGGCATTAAGCTAGTTCATTCCACCTCATATTACCCTCAAGGAAATGGTCTAGTAGAATCCTCTAATAAAACCCTGATAAGGATAATTAAAAAGCTATTAGAAGACAATAAAAAGAACTGGGATTCTTAGCTTAAGTATGCACTGTGGGTTACAGAGTGACCATTAAAAAATCCACAGGGAATTCTCCTTTCAAGCTGGTATATGGTACTGAAGTTGTATTCCTAGTTCAGTTAACTCTCCCTGTGGCAAAAATCCTTCAAACAGAATAGAATGAAGAAGAAGACATGGCAAAAAGGATCACTGATTTGGCAGAGTTACATCAGATTAGAGAACAGCTGGTTGAAAAGGCTGCAGCACATCAAAAAAAGATCAAGGATGCTTTTGACAAGAAGACAAAGACAGATAATTTTCACGTTGGAGACTTGGTTTGAAGTGGGATGCACTGAAGGAAAAGAAAGGCAATCATGGGAAGTTTGATGCTTTCTGAACAGGGCCTTTTATCATTTCTCAGATTCAAGGGAACAACACCTTCATACTGAAAAGTATGGGAGGAGAGGCAGTTTTTGATGGCCCAGTTAATGGGCGTTTTCTAAAAAATTATGTTGTTTAAGGTCTTTTGGCCTTAAAGTTGTAAATATTTTGTTTTTATTAGTTTAGTGTAAGCAAAGTAGACTCCATGCCCAATGGAATAATAGGAAATTTTTCTAATTTGTTTTCATCAGGAAGGCATTGATCTGCAGGTTCTTGAGACCTCACGGGGAGGATCTCATCCCAGAAGGAGCCAGTGTTAGCTCTTCTATAAGATGAAGGTTTTTCTAAAGAAAAGAACAGTTTTGGTCATGTGTTATGCTCAGAAGGGAGCCTGCAGCATTCCGTCTCCTCCTCCTCCTTCATTTTTCATACACTCTTATAACTCCCGCTACCCCTGTTTTCCTCCGTTTTGCCTCCAAAACCCTGTGTAAGCCCCTGTTCTGTCTATCCCCTCAGCGCTAAAGTTTAAACCCATACGACTATATTCACGTGACTGTGCACCATAACCCACCTTTTCCCTGTCACATCAGTCATAAACGTGTGCATTTAGTTTGCGCCGTCCAATCAATCCCCCGCTGCGATCCGACGACATTTGCACTTCCCGATCCCGTAACTGCATGCGCATTAACCCACGGGGAAAGCGGTTTGCCGCCCGTCATATCCGCCACGCGTCGCTGTGATATTGGATCGCACGACCGTATACGTTTACCGCTTCCCTCCCATAAGCGGTGTGGGGAATACCGCCCGCCACCAAAACCACCTCCCCCGCTCGCTAACCCTCGCACAGCTTTGTCACCCGACAACCGTTGGATCTCCCTGCCCGAGATCCAACAGCCCGCGATCTCCCTACCCTCATATCTCCCGATATCTTCTGCAAACCGATCCCCGCCATTGATCACTATGATCCAACGGTTGATGATCGTCCTCCGTCCACTCGTACACCCGCCATGAAGTCTTCGCCACCTTTGACTGAGTCGTGCTTCCGAAGGACAATGGCGGCCATCTACCAGTACCCTATGCAGTTATTCTTCAACAACTGAATTCAAGAGCATTATGGCCAAAAAGCAGGAAGGACGGTCAAGTAACAAAGAATGTCAAATTAATTTATTGAAGCAACAGATATCAGAAACCCATATCAGAGAGTTAAGGTGGTTGGTGGTCCATTATGACCCCTCCACGCATAGGATAGCAAAGCATTTTTGTAAACAAACTCTATATATACCAAAAAACAAGAGGTACTGAAGTTTGATGGTTGTTGTTTTGATGTAAGGTTCAACTTCTGGAGACTGTAACTACTATGATACTTGTAGCGTCTGGTCTTCATTTTTAGCTAATACAAGCTTCTTTTGTTGTTAATTGCTTACTTTTCCACTTCGTCTTTGTTCTAGGCTGTGCCTGTTATGCATTTTTCTTGTGCTCTTGATATTTAGCATTTGAGGGGCTGTCATCCCACCTCTGTGTTAGAATCTAGTATGTATCATTGAATGCGTTATGTAGGTTTCTGTTATTTTAGTGCTCAAAGAGCTGTCATCTTGTCTGTGCATTAGGAAACAGATTTGTAGACCTTCTTACTGGTTGCAATCGGCCATCACATGGTCTTGTGCATCTGCTGGTGTGGTCAGTATTCTCCATGTTCACTTAATCCTTAAACCGTGACTAATTGGTGGTCTAAAGCCTTGTAGTCTGGGGGTGTTCACCCATGTCTGGGGTTAAACATAGTAGAAGTGGTTATCTGGCTTGAATATGCATCATTCCTTCCATTCATCCATTTCCAACATTTTGTTGAGTTTGTAATGTTCCCGAGCATCTCTGAGATACAACCTAGGAGAGTTTCTTGGGGTGATAACACTTCTTTTAGCTTGATCTACATTATGTGCATCTGATTTTGACCTCGGATCTAGATGTCTTTCCACCATGCTTCCAGTAGGGGAATGAAGTCAAGATGCTGAAGCCAAAAAATGTTGAATCGAAATGATTAGTTATGTGGGGTTTTCTTCAAATCCATCTCTAGATGTATATGCCAATGATATGACCTCAAACTAGGGAGGATTGCACCTTCTATGAATATGAATTTTGCTAGAAGATATTTAGTAAGAAAGAATTGATCAAGATGTTATGTAATATGATGTGATCCCCCACTCCGATTGTGTAAGAAAATAATTAATAGAGCAATGAAATACACAAAATATTGTAGAAACACAAATATTTAAATCCATGAAACAAGAGAGACACAAATATACGTGGTTCACCAAATTTGGGCTACATCCACAAAGAAACAACCATTCCTTTATTTTATATAATCCAGAAAAATGAAGAGATACAACCTACAGTAGATCTGTTATAATTTCCTCTTCGTTCTCACACAATCTCCTCTCTCTTTCCCACTCAAAATAATAATACATATCTGCAATAAAATTCCCTCATATAAACCAAGGAGTTTCCTTCAAGGGGATAAAACCCTATATTAAACATAAATTCTACCGTCAGATCATCCACCTGATCAATGACCCAGATTGACTATGAAATTACACTATTTTACAAGGCAATTTTTAATCTATTTTTAGCTTGGGGGCACTACCCCCACCAGGGGGGATCCAAACATGTAGTCGCCCCCCTTGGACCCTACAGGAAGCAATAATGGGGGGGGAATTCCCCCCCGTTGGGGATTGGGATCCAAATGTAGCTGAAACAAGACCTCTAAATCAGGAAGATAATCACACTCCACATCCAACAGGTTGCTCAAAGTGTATAGTACATTGGATGTATGAACGTATACAATTCTTAGATCTTTGATCATATCTTGAAATTGAGTTATTGCTGCTTCTAGGAATCAAATACTTTCCTCCTCATCCTATAGGTTCCTGACCATGTTAAAATCACCACCAATGATCCAACCTTCGTCGTGAACTTGTTTATGCATTACCCTTATTTCCTCCAAGAATGCCTCTTCGCCTCCTGGATTAGAAGGACCATTCACCACTGAAACCCATAGCCACTCTCTAGATCCCCAACATAGGAAGCATCCAGATAGAAATTTTGGGAAAGAAATCTATTCATCTAAAGAAATGCATCTAGGGTCTGATATTATCGTGATCCCCCTTGCTCTTCCCTAAGAATCGATAGTCATTGTTTCACACACCCTCCAACACTGATCCATTATCAATTCAAGTGTGGATCTAGGAACATTTTTTTCTTGCAACAATATAATATATAGTTTCTCTCTCTCTCTATTCACAACCTTAGGTATCATTGTTTACCTTTACTTTTGAGGCCTCGAATGTTCTAGGAAACTATTTTTGTGGGTCAATAGGTTATCTTATTAATCTTCCCTTAGTTGAGAATAAATTACCCTGTAGCTCGGAGAACCTCCTAGGTGTTTTCCCTTTACTTGTGACTCTGATCACTAGTGGTTTGTTCCTTGAGTTTCATCATCTAGGCCAATACGTTTCGACCAAATCTTGAGGATGTCAACCCCCCTTCCTAGGTTGGATTGAATTTTCTCCAATGGGCATACAAATGGAGGAAGTTGTGTAGATTGTCTACAGTTATTGATTGCTCCTCTGTGCAGTATATAGTTTCTCTCTCTCTCTCTATTCACAACCTTAGGTATCATTGTTTACCTTTACTTTTGAGCCTCGAATGTTCTAGGAAACTATTTTTGTGGGTCAATAGGTTATCTTATTAATCTTCCTTAGTTGAGAATAAATTACCCTGTAGCTCGGAGAACCTCCTAGGTGTTTTCCCTTTACTGTGACTCTGATCACTAGTGGTTTGTTCCTTGAGTTTCAGCATCTAGGCCAATACGTTTCGACCAAATCTTGAGGATGTCAACCCCCCTTCCTAGGTTGGATTGAATTTTCTCCAATGGGCATACAAATGGAGGAAGTTGTGTAGATTGTCTACAGTTATTGATTGCTCCTCTGTGCAGGCCCATGTGCATAAAAACTCTAGCATCGTCATTTCATCTACATCTAAATTGTGCTTCCTATCTTCTACCTCTAGAATGGAGGATGTGTTTCCCAATAAATCCTTCAAGTTGGAGCCACCACAAGGTTCTTCAGTTGGCTTTATTTTCATTTGAATATCGCTTATTTTGGTTTCTACTTCTACAATGTGTTCATTCGAAGGTATTTCTGCTTGTTCGAGTGGCTCCTCTACAATCTCATATTGAGTGAAGATCAAGAACGGGTTCTTGTTAGCGAGCGAATTTGACAACTCTTCCTTCTTCTCTTATTTCCCTTGATTTGCTCGAGGGTTATTCTCTAGTCCGAATCTTCCTAACTTTTTTGGTTTGTGTTCTCTAGTCTTCTAGAGACCTCCTAGAAATCCTCAGAGTTCTCCTATTTTTGGGCCAATTGTTGTTCAGTAACCGTAAAGGAGAAATTTCTGATCTAGTGTGCATACTCATGGCACTAGAGGAATTTAAATAGCATGTGCTCGTAATCCAGGGTTTGGACCCAAAAATCATCTTGATATTCTACATTTACTTATTTTGGCAAGGGTTTTGAGATGTTCATTTAAACACAAATCAAAGCATAGGATATATGCCATATGCATTTGGTAATTTCCGAGATCTTAACAAAATCAGCAATGGCATTTCCACCCTTCTAAAATATATGGTTCCCATAAAGTTTTTGGGATTGAGAAGGGTTGAACCCGAAGTGAGCCTTCAAGAAATTGCTCCTTCTCCAGGTTGTAACACTCCTCCCAAAATTGCATGAACAAGCCTGCATTGTTCATAAAATAAGGACCTTTTCGAAGAAATGCTTCTAATTAGCCAGATCCTCAAAAATGACCATGAAAAAGCCATTGGCTCATAATCGTAGCTCTACAACACCCTGGGGTTTCCATTTCAGCTGGATCCAATTGACAATGCCCTTCCCTTTAGGCCAAATGCCAATAAATTTGCAGATGAGTGCATGATCCTTCATGTAACTGCAGGATTGCTCCAACCTATTGTCCAAGATCACAAATTTAGGGTTCTCGAGAGCCTTTGAAAGGAATTTTCCTTCGAAGCGGGCCTACCATTGGGCTCCAAATACCAGTTCATCTCCATCTCCACCCTAACCACCAGATGAAGCTTCACCGCCTCTAGGATGCAATGATTGACCTTTGATAGCATTCTTGTAGGAGGTGGTTTCCCCCCTCCCCATGGGAATACTCATGTGGTGAATCAACAACGCTAAATTTCAAAGAGCACAAGTTTTTGTCAGCACGAACCTATGGTCGAGCTACCCAGGTTCACAATTCTAATGGCGACCTACAAAACCCTAATGTGCAAAGTACGAAAACATTTCCAAAAATATCATAATTTTTATTAAATCCATAATCTTATTATAATTTTTATGTCATAAATTTATGTTTACATCAATGTGTTTTATTTAGGTATGATCTAAATGTTTTATATCTTAGTGTTTTTCACTTGCTTTTTGCATCGAGGGGCACTCTACATACTATATGAGGGAGATGTGGTCATGTAACGTAACACTGCATTAAAAAATATTTAAAAGATATGAAGGAGATGTTGTCACGTAATGTAACATTACATTAAAAAAAAATATTTAAAAAATATGAGGGAGATGTTGTCATGTAACGTAACGTTACATTAAAAAAAAAAATGTGTCGACTAATATATATTGTATATGCGGAAGATATGTGTAACGTTACTTTAAAAAAAATTAATTAAATAAAAAAATATGTCGCTAATATTAACAAATTAAATTTTGAAAATGATATATATACAATTTAAAAAGAGAGTGGATGATTCAATTGGGCATATGAGGCGTTCAAGTTTAGGTAAAATTTAACAATATTACATTTTAATTTGTATTTCTCCCCACCCCTGACCACTATTTATTAGGTGGGGGTGGTTATAAATATTGGGTAACACATAATATTGTAATATTATATTTTATGTAATCAATATATTTATAACAATTAATATAGATGTGTTCCATCTATAAATTTAATTAATAAGCGGATAAAAACTTAATATTTACAATATGACAAGATTTTTAATCATGAATATTTACCATGGATATTATTAACTTCTAAGTAGGTTTTTTTACAATACCATGGGCCAATACCCACAAGGGAAAGATACAGAGGGAGAGGAGGGAAGAAAAATATAATACCATGGGCTACTACCATGGTTTATCAATATCATGGGCCATCTAGACTTTTGATTATTATGTTATGGATCTAGGCTTTTAATTGTTACAATACCATGGGTCAATACCATGTCTTATCAATACCACATGCTAAAAAACAATAACTTATTTAAAAATAAAAATATTTTACAAATATTTTATGTTAATTTCTTAAATACAATACAATGGGATCATATTTAAGAAAGAGAGTGAGATGGAAGGGGAATAGTATGTGAGAGAGAGACATAGACCATAATGAGAGAGAGAAAGGAAGAGAGGGAGGAGGGGGAGAGAGGGAGGGAGAGAGATGGATTTGGAGGGGGAAAGAGAGGGAGTGAAAAGGGAGAGATGAATATGGAATGAAGGAGATAGGAGACAAGGGAAGAGAGAGAAAAGGAGAGGATAAAGATAGGGAAAGAAGGGGGAGAAAGAGACAAGGATACATAGATATGGAGGGGGGAGAGAGGGGGAGAAAGAGAAGGAGAGAGGGAGGGAGATTCTGACAGAGTTGGAGGGTTGAGAGAGAGTCTATGTATGATGGTGGGAGATACGGAGAGAGGTGGGAGAGAAGGGGAGAGAGACGAAGGAAAAATAGAGAGGACTTGAGAGAGGGGAGAGAGAGGGGGAGAAAGATATGGGGTTGGAAGGGGAAGAAAGAAATAGAGAGAGAAGGGTGGAGAGGTACTGGCAAGGGAGAGATGGAGACTCAGTGAGAGAGAGAGAGAGAGAGAGATATGAAGAGACAGTGTGTATGTTTTGGGGGTGAGAAGGAGAGACAATGGGAGATAGAGATATATATGGGGCAGGGGAAGGGGTAGAAGAGAGAGGCAAAGAGAGGGAGGGAGGAAGATGGAAAAATGGGAGATAGAGATATAGATGGAGGGGGTAGATAGAGAGAGAGAGAGAGAGAGAGAAGGGGAATATATATAGAGGGAAAGGAAGAGGGAGAGATAGATGGATAGATAGATAGATATTGGGAGAGAGAGAGAGAGTGTGTAACTTATGTTTAGGGGGTTGAGATAGAGAGACAAATAAGGAGAGATGGAGGGAGGTATAAATATAGATGGTGGGGGGAGAGAGGAAAGAAGAGAAGGATAGAGAAAGTTAGGGAGAGGCAGATAGAGTGAGACAAGGGAGAGAGGGAGGGGAAGAGAGAGAAGGAGAGGAAGAGGTAGATAGACACAAAATGTAAGGTAGAGAGAGAGGGAAGAAGAAAGAGTCTCATAGAGACAAATACAAGTGTAGAAGTTAGATCTAGAAATTCATGAATATTTTAGATTTTCACTCAAATAGATGTATTAATTTCAATGTAGTTGTTAATTTCTAATCTTATTTGATCACATGCACTATATGGATTGATCTCAATATAGATGTGTTATGAAACCAGCTCAAGAAAAGATAGAAAAGATAGATCAACGCCTTAGAATCTGCCTCTTCGAGGGGGCAACCTCCTTTACAAGATGTCGATTTATAATTCTATTTATACCTTACACTAAATGCATTGATTTCAATGTCAATGTTGATTTCTACTCCTATTCGATTTCTTGCAGAGGCTGCATTGGTTTCAATGTAGATATTGATTTCTAATCCCATTTGATCGCTTGCACTAGATGCATTGATTTCAGTGTAGATGTCGATTTCTAATCATATTTAATACCTTACACTAGATGCATTGATTTCAACGTAGATGTTGGTTTCTACTCATATTTGATGGCTTGCATTAGATGCATTGGTTTCCGTGTAGATATTGATTTCTACTCCTATTTGATTGCTTGCACAAGATGCATTGGTTTCAATGTAGATATTAATTTCTAATCCTATTTAATCGCTTGCACTAGATGCATTGATTTCAATGTAGATGTCGATTTCTAATCATATTTAATACCTTACACTAGATGCATTGATTTCAACGTAGATGTTGATTTCTACTCATATTTGATTGTTTGCATTAGATGCATTGGTTTCAGTGTAGATATTGATTTCTAATCCTATTTCATTCCTTTCACTAGATGCATTGATTTCAATATAGATGTTTATTTCTAATCCTATTTGATTGTTTGCACTACATGCATTGATTTCAGTGTAGATGCTGATCTCTGATTTGATGTAATAAGATATATGTTGTACATTAGTTTCAAAGTAGTTAGATTAATAATGTGCATTGATTTCAATGTAAGCACATGTCTACCTCCTCCATCTATATCTCTATCTCCCATTGCCTCTCCTTCTCTATCTCTCTATCTCAGTGCCTAAACATACACACTCTCTCTCTATATATATATCTATCTATCTCTCCCTTCCCCTCCCTCTCTCTCTCTCTCTCTTCCCCTTCTCTCTCTCTCTAACATTTCTCTCTCCATATATATATCTCTTCCTCCCTTCTTGTCTTTTCCCTTTCTCTTCTTCACTCTCCCCCCCCCCCCATCTATATCTCTATCTCCCCTTGTCTCTCCTTCTCACCCCCAAAACACACACACTCTCTCTCAATGTAAGCACATAAAAATTATTCAACCATAAATACAATACTTGAATTTTCATCCTAAATAAAATGTTTGCTTACCCCAAATGTTTGCTTCTTGAAACTATAAACTATTTATAATTGGCTACATTCTTATTATTCTCATTTTCCATCATTCAACATTGTTAATTACTTTGCATTCAAACGTAGTAATAGAAAATAACTACCATTGAAAATTATTTGGGGTTTAACACTCCATAAGTCACAATGATTGACTTTGGAGAAAACTATTATTAATATTGGAGAGCAACAGAGACAAGGTATGTTGTTTACTACAGTAGCTCGAGTTAAATATTTGAATGGTCTATGATTCCAACTACATTTTCATATGATCGATATGAGAAAATGGAAAAACTGATAGGTGTGATAATAAGAACAGTAGAAGAAAATAGTTTCAGATTGATTGCAATGAATATTGTTTGTAATTGACTATATTCTTAGTATTCATATTTTATATCTATCAGAATTGTTACATTGACACTTTGCACTCAAAATTTGTATTTCATCATTTTTCATCATTCAAGTTACTAACAGTCTCTCTCATCTCAATAAACTGAGGTAACTAAGAAAATTTTAAACTAAATTAACTAAATTAATCTTAGACATATTTAGCATATTTAGAATGATCAAAATAATTAGATGTTCAGCAAATTTTGTATGACTACACACGATTGAAACCAGCCTAGATCCATCTTAACATCGGATTTATCAAGCACTGAGAGGAATCAAATATCTCGAGGTGCAAACCTTTCCTCAAGTTTTGCACTCAAAAATAGGTTACACCTTTAGAGATTTGATCCCCCTCTGCGCTTGATAGATCTGGTGTTAAGATGGATCTAGGATGGTAATAAACAATTCTTTTTTTGATCAAGTAAGAGTGGAACCTTCCATTAATCTAAACAAAATACATATTGTACACTTCTTTAAATGAGCCGAGTAAGGCAAACACCAGCTCTATGAAACTTCAACAAACAACTGGGATAGCAGAACCCCGAACTAAAATCTGACAAGACTACAAAAGAAAAGAAGACAAGACATCCTGCCCTACAAAGAGTGCAAAGAAACCAAAAGAAGCCCAAATAGTTCGCTCTGTATGACCATCGGACTAAAAAACTTGCTTATCGAGCCAGAAGGAGAAGTTGAAAAACTCAACTCTCGTGCAACAAATAACCAGAAGCCCTTGAAGGCAAGCCCACAGATCCGAAGGCCCAAAACAATGCCATAATTGACCCATGCACCACCCTTACCTTTCGTTTAACTAACGAACCTGATGACCGTGCGATCCCACCCTCGAAGATCTAACGTCCCTGATTTGATTTCGAGCGTAAACCTCGCCCGCACTTTAACCTTTCTTGCAAACCTGAAGAGAATATAAGCCGCCACACTAACCTTTTTCGAGTTTGAATGACAAATTAACCGTCGATCATTTTCTTCGCCCGAAACCCATAGGATGGGGGAGTTCCAAAGCGGTCACGCCAACAAGCCCATGTTTTAACCTATCTTACGGACGAAGAGATTATGAGCTACCCCACAATAATTTTTCGGGTCCGATTGGAGAATTATTTCTTGTGCAGCTTTCTACCCGAAATCCTTGGGATGAAGGATTTCTTACGAGATCTCGTCAACTTGCCCTCTCTTTACCGTTACTTACGGACCCGAAAATTAAATAAGCCACTGCTTTATAATAATTCGGGTCCGTTTGGAAGATTAACCTTCATGCATTTTCTGCCTGAAATCCATAGGATGAAGGATTTCAGGGCAATCTTTGGTTGGCCGCCTGCCAACCTGCCCGCAATTTATCACTTACTTCTGCCCTGTGATTGGTCCACTACCTGTTGTTTCCATTGGTCTTCTCTCTGTTCATTTCTCATTCTTTGAAAGTGCTCCCTCTCTTCGATAGCTTGCTTGTGACAGTCCTCATGCAATTTCCCTAATGGCATCGTCATCCAGGCATATCTTCTATTGTTTTTTGAACAGAGTACTCCTTCGTTCACCAGATGATCTGCTAACCTGTTAGCTGTTCTGCAAACGTGAACAAATTGGAGTGTTCTCAAGGCTCTCAGGTGAGATTGAATGCATTGATAGACCTGCAATAACCACCAGTGTTTTGACACTTTTTTTGGTGTTGTACCATTGCATATCTTCTTGACCGAGTTAATTATCAGTTCAAAGTCTGCTTCTACAATAGCATTATGTAAATCTGACTCAATCAATATCTCTAGGCATTGCGCTAAGGCCATGAGTTCCCCCATATTGTTAGTGGCATTCCCCAAATTACTGTGAAAGATGATTTGTATGTATCCCTGCTCATCTCTTATGACTCCACCATAGCTAGCCACTCCAGGGTTTCCTTTAGAGGCTCCATCTATATTGAATATCAGAAAACCATGTGGAGGAGGTTGCCAGAAATCCTTATCCACTGTTGTATAGCTTGCGTTCTTGCTTATGCCCTGGGGGATCAGCAAGTGGAGACCCAATTGCAAAAGTATATGTGCATCCTGGTTTAGAGGAGGGTTTTCGGGGGGTTGCTTAAGACAGATACTTACAGTTTCTTTGATCTATCTTATAATTTGATCTATGATGCTCTGTTGCAAGCCAATTATGTTCTTGAAAATCCTGTTATTGCGTTATTTCCAGACATCCCAGATCAAAAAACCTAGAATTAGGGTTTGTGCTTTGTTAACTGTTTCATTTTCTGAGAAATCTTTCCGCCAATTCTTTAAAGTGCCTGTAATGCTGGATGCATCCTTGTCAGTTTGCCTGAAGAATGAGGCTAACCAATTCCATAAGGTAGAGGTGAATGGGCAGAGGTTGAGTAGGTGATCCATCGTTTCTTCTTGTAGACCACACAACTGGCATCTAGATGGACCAACTAGACCTCTTTTCCGAAGATTCTCCCAAGTAAGAATCTTTTTATGATGCACCAACCACATGAATAGTTTAATTTTCATCCAGTGCGAGTTCTGCCATAGGTCCTTCCATATCTTATCAGGGTTTGGAAATTCAAGCCCAATGGCAATTCTTTTGGCTTCTTTGAGGTTGAAGTTGCCTTCATTGTTTCTTCCCCATCTTAGTTGGTCAGACAATGTAGATGTTAATATCTTTCTTTGTTCCAAGATGACTGCAAGAGCTTCTGCTTGGGCCTTCAAAGGGGTTTCTTCACTATATCCCAAGTTCTTCCATGTTCTCCATTTATGCTGGTGTCTTGTTTGATCCAAAAAATCACTTACCTTGAGTAAACCTTTATTGTCAGTGTCATCCTTAAGATTGGCTAATTCTTCTCTACACAGGTTAGGTTCCTGCTGCCAGTTATCCTCCCAAAACCATGCTAGGTTTCCATCTCTGATCTCCCAGAAACTGTGCTTCTAAACTATGGCTTTATTCTCCCAAGCATTGTTCCAAATGTGGGAGCCTTTGATGTGCCCAGACATCCGAATATGATCCCTTTCATGCCAATTGTTTGCATACTTATGTTTCCAGAGCTTGACCCATGGGGTTGCTGACTCCTTTAGCCATCTCCACCAAAGTTTTTCCCCCAAGACTTTGCTAAGGGTTTCCGGGTCATGAAGTCCCAGACCCCCATGGTTCTTAGGTTTACAGAGCTTATCCCAAGCTACCAAAGCCCATTTCCTTTTCTCTTCCCCTTTGCCCCAAATAAAATCTCTTTGAATATTTCTGATGAGTTTCAAAACTCCTTTAGGAGTAGGAAGAGCTAAAAACATGAAGGTGGGAATAGTTTGCAGGAAAACCTTTGTAAGCACTAGTCGTCCAGCTAATTTCAAAGACTTGCTTGTCCATTTCCTGATTTTGTCCTGTAGTCTATTAGTCACTGGCTCCCAAACTTCCTTGCACAGAGGTTTATCAGTGAGAGGTATTCCCAGATATTTGGATGGTAATTGATCTCTTTGAAAGCTGAGAATTCTGGAGAGGTTTCTCTGAATAGCAAAGTCAGTATTGAAAAAAGAAAAAAAAATTAGTCACTGGCTCCCAAACTTCCTTGCACAGAGGTTTATCAGTGAGAGGTATTCCCAGATATTTGGATGGTAATTGATCTCTTTGAAAGTCGAGAATTCTGGAGAGGTTTCTCTTAATAGCAAAGTCAGTATTGAAAAAGAAAAATTTTTTATTTGTTGAGGCTTACCTCTATACCAGCGGCCATAGCAAAGTCGTTCAGGATTTGTTTGAACGCTTTAGCTTCCTTGATTGTGGGTGTACCCTGCAGCGTAGTGTCATCCACAAATTGTTGATGAGTCCAAGCATCCCCATTCAGGGTGAGTTTGAGACCCTGGATTCTCCCTTCTATGTTGGCGGATTTAATGGCTCTGCCTAATCCTTCCATCATGAGAATAAAGAGGAAGGGGGAGAGCGGATCTCCTTGTCAAGGCCTCTCGAAGGTCTAAAGGTTCTAGATGGAGAGCCATTAAGCAGGATTGAAAAATTCGTTGTAGTAACTAGGGCCATTATCTGTCTTATCTAGTTGTGGTCGAAGTCGTATGCTATTAGTACTTCCCTTATGTACGACCAATTGAGCTTGTCATAAGCTTTTGCTAGGTCAAGTTGTATGATCATCCCCGCTTTCTTATTGCTCTTACGAGAATGAACCACCTCGTGAGCTTGAATTATGTTTTTTAGAATCTGCCTTCCTTCCACATAACCAGTTTGCTCCTCAGACACAAGCGTTGGAAGTCGGGGCTTGAGTTTGTTTGCAATTACTTTGGAAATAATTTTGTACACCACATTGCATAAAGCTATGGGTCTAAATTTGTCTGGAGTCATAGCTTTTTCTTCCTTTGGAATCAAAGCTGTGAAAGCAGTATTAAGCACCCTCAAAACGATTTTGGATCTTCTCGAGTCCTCCACAACTTCAAGGATATGGTAATAAACAATTCTTAATGAGACAGAAAATTTCCATTTTTAAAATTTATATTTTAATACGTGTCATAAAAAAACTTATAAAACATTAAAATTCCTTAAATTTAACAAGTTAAATAAAATATTCTAAACAATTTTAACAATATTTTAAACAAAATAATTCTTAGAGAAATATAAATAAAGCATTTAAACTATATTTTTAATTTATGTTTCATCTAATTCTAACAATATTTTAAACAAAATTAATTTTAGACTAAGGGAAAAAGTAACTTAAAATATTTTTATTTTTCATCTAATTCTAACCATATTTTAAACAAAATTAATTTTAGACTAAGGGAAAAAGTAACTTAAAATATTTTAATTTATATATTATTAGTAATTATTATTTTTTAACACCAGATTCATTTTGACATAAAATTTATATTTTATTTAATAAATTTCTAGCCAAAAAGACTTATTTGGAATCTTTAAAACATTTGTCATTATGTAGTTTGAATTACTTTTTAAATTTTTTTAAATCTTACTTCTTTTATTTAATCTTTGAATAAGATCCCACAAATTTTATAATAGATAGTATAATATTGACCCATTTGCAATGTCGGATTGTCCCACTTACAAACTTTACAAAAGAGTAAAAAACGCATTTATAACTTTGAATTGGTACGTTATTTTAATAAAATAAATCAGGGTTTAGATTAACATTTCGTGTTTTCAAGTCCTTTGATTTATTCTCCAACAAAAGTCAACTACTCTCTCCATTAATAAATTATTATTCCATACGATTCACCTTTCTATTTAATAAAAGGAGTTGTCTATAATGCGACTTTTTGGAGATTCCGGTGACGGAATCCGGCGGAAGAAATTGAGGTTAAATCTTGATTTATTGCAGTTAAAATGGCTTTTTAACTGCATATTTGGATTCAGCACCCTCGAAAACCCCTGTGACGCTTTCATTGTGCAGAAACTAGCTATCAAACTTGCGATTCCAATAATTTCCTGCCGGATTTCGACCAGAAAAATCCGCCGGAAAGGCTTCCAAAAGTCGCGTTATAGACAACTGCTTTAATAAAATAAAAGGATTAGAACACATTAGTTCATACAAGTCATTGGGTCATTGGTTTGGGACAAATTGTGCTGACAAATAGCATGACCATTCATTATAAATAGAGGAATGGACTTCATATCCCTATCTTATTATAACCGGTTATTACTTCTTGTTACAATAGGGAATAAACAAATTGATTTGAATTTTGTTTTTTTTTTTTTAAACCTATGTTTTGGATTTTTTTTTATTAAATTGATTTTTTTTAATTCAAAATTATTCTGTGGAATTTTAGAAAATAAAAAATCTGTGGTTAGATGTACATCTATTAAAAAAATTAATAATAAAATGAAATAATAAAAAATTCAAAATTCAAAAATTTACACTTCTTATTGACAATATAAGAAAAAAAAAATATAAATATATACTTTTAATTAGAAAAAAAATTAAAGTTTGCCTAAAAAGAAATGCAAAGATATCATGTCTTGTCAAAAAATAAATACAAAAATCTAATAATGTAAGTTTATTGCACAAAAATATGAGTCTATTGTACTAAAGAAACATTTCACCATATTTTTTTATCACTTCCAAAATTGGTGATGAGATTGATGGTATTGGTTAATTCATGTAGGCGGTAGTATGTAAAGAGGAAAATTCAATGCGCATTGTGTCATTTCCAATGTTTAATCTACGAGTTGTTGGTAGTTCTGCTTCTCCTTCACTGCCTTTTATTGTTTTTACAATCAATATATCCAAACACTCAATTAGTTATCGAAAATTTGCATTGTTGATGATATCATTTTGGAAATATAGTGTTGATTTTGAGTTTCTTTCTAATTTAGGGTGTTTATTATCAAAGCCTTGAAAGGAAAAATTCATGACATTTGATTATTTGGTTATGAGGTTTCTACCCATGGAGTTTGTCTTCTTAATGGGTGCATTATTCCATCATTTTTCAGAGCTTAGCGTTGGACGACTTGGAAATTTTTGAAGTTAAGGTCTGGATTTGACATTACCTAGCTATAAGAGGCTAAATTATGAACCATTTGAAGCTTTTTATGTGGAATGAAGATTGCATTTCATGTAAGTTTCTCATCTTTAAATTACTTATACTTTCGTTTGTGTTTCTTCACGGGTTGAAATGTCATTTGTGTTTTTTGTTCTTATTCGTATTCTTTATAAAGACCTACTCCTTGAGGTGTTGTTTTACATTTTTTCCATGAGTTTGTGTTTTTTTGCAATGAAGCCCAAAACTCAAACCTAATTCATTTACTTATTAAATGTGTTTTTTGTGCAACTAATTTCTTTCCCAATTGATTTATAATCTAGAATTTTTGGTACATATACCCATCATATATCTCGACCATTCTTACATTTTTTGATGAGCTTCTTTCTCTCATATCCTTTTATAATCTTCACAACATTATATAAATTGTATTGCCATTTTGGCCATAATCCAATCTATACAAGGTTGGATTTTGTTTGTAGGTTGTATTGTTTTCTTTTAAATTTGGGGTTTTTTAGTCTAGGGTTTAAGAATAGGGATTGAAAATGTGTGCCCTTATTTGGGTTTTTGGTGCAAGTTATGGACAAGATTTTAAGAGCATAGCAAAGAAACAAAGGAGAATGGAATTTTGGTTAAAGGATGCGAGACATTTTTCCTTGTAGAGGAGATTGAAAAGTTATAATTAACTCATGGCTATCAAATACTTTGAGCTGGGTAAAAAATATTTTTTGTCTATCACTATTTTCTATGTAGAGCAGGATTATGTATTATTTGACAAATTTGTTTATGGCCCATCATTTCATCTTTGAAAATATCTATTATTATCTAATATCTAGTAGAGAAGTCATTACAGATAGTGGAGATTACCTTGGATTCTAAGAGAAGTTTCCATTGTCTCTCTGAGAAGAGGATGAAGGAGACCAAAGGAACTTTTGTAAAAGAATGGTTGGTTTTAGCTTCCCAATTAAGATGCTTGTGGGTTTTTTTTTTTAGTTTTGTGGCTATGGAAACTTGATACAATTGGGGCACATCATTTGTGAGGTGGATATGCAACTCAATAATGTAAGTATGATAGAGTTTCGAGTAGTGTAAGTATGCAATTCACTCCGGTCCACTTCTAAAACTTAATTTGTGTGAACTTTTACATTTAACAATCCGTTCTCAAAAAAATATAATCAATTTTTGAAGAAATAAAAATTATCGTATCCAATACTATATTGAAAAAGGAATATCTACAGGTTATCTTATATCCAGGGCAAATCCAATCTTCCCATTTTTAAAATATCTACCATTTATGTTGCATTGTTACATTTAGCAATCCATTCTCAAAGAAATATAATCATTTTTAAAGAATTAAAAATTATTTAATCCAGTCTCAGGGGGGCAGCTCAATTGGTGATTGAAGTAATGTGAAATCCGTGAAAACTTAGCGATCCAAGGTTCAACTCCTCTTGTTTGCGACCCGATTTATGAAGAGGAGGATAGGTTGTAGACCCCCAAAGTTTTACTAGTAGTTATGTGTCAGGCGAGTTGTTGGCTTCCTCTGAGATACAAAAATAAAAATAAAAATATCTAATCCAATACAATATCGAAAAATAAATTTGTAACTCTTACCTTATATCCATGGAAAATACAATCTTCCCATTTTTAAAAGATCTACCATTTACGTTACATTGTAAACATCTTATGGACATCTCCTTCCTCCATTCCTAAAATCATATCATTTATTACACGATATGCAAAACATATGATATATGTTCCACAATATGAAAAACATATGATAAATGTTACATTGTATGCATGATAAATAATTTTTTTTCCCAATAATTGATAAAGTTTAAATATTTTAGTTTTTTATTTTAGTGTGAAGATTTTGTGTGGGATGGAAATATGCAAAAAAAAAATGTGCAGAGGGGGAATGTGTGTGTAGGTGTAAAACTAGGGATGTTTGTTGAAGAAGGAAAACATCCTTATATGTTACACAATATGAAAAACATATGATATATGTTGCATTGTATGCATGATAAATAATTAGTTTTCCCAATAATTGATAAAGTTGAAATGTTTTAGTTTATTTATTTTAGTATGATGATTTTGTGCAGGATGGAAATGTGCAAAAAAAATTTGCAGAGGGAGGATGTGCGTGTAGGTGCAAAACTAGGGATGTTTGTTGAAGAAAAAACACATTCTTCCGCAAAGCACAAGAATGATCTCTTTTTAATGTGATGCATGAAAAAAATCCCCTTAATATCGAACCAAGATTTCAAATATTTTAACAAATCAAAATTCCAAATTCCGAACCAAGATGACAAAAACTATTAGAGTATAAAGTACCAACATTATTGTTGTTTCAACTTCAAACTTGTACCATCTAATATAATAGATGGACATGTCACCATTCTATTGCTAGTCGCTTTACTTAAGATTTCAATTTCTTGGAAAAATAGATGTGATACAGATAATCTAAGGCATGAGTTGTCCAATTAATTTAGGAACTGTTCTCAAAATAGAAGAAACCATACACGTTAATGGAAACAAATTTATATTTTTTCAATTCCATTGGCATTTTCAGTGTCAATATGTCATTAATGCAAATGGTAACACTGATTGTATATAACATTCAATAGCATTATTAATATACATCCAAACATTTTAATATTCAAAATTATTCATCAAAAATTAAGTTAAATGAAACACTTGTTTTGGCATATAATAAGCTAACTGCAACACTTGAATGTGTAGAAGGAAAATGTGTAGAGGCAAATAGAATAATGTGTAAGTTTCCTTCTGCATGTACATAAAATTTAGCTAAGTGAAATATTTAAGAAAGTGTATTATCACTTAAGTTACGTTGTATCCAAAACATTTGGATTATGTTACATTGTATGCACAATATGTAGTTTTTTTTCCCATAATTGATCAAGTTTAATGGTTTAGTTTATTTGTTTAATATTCAAAATTATTAACCAAGGCTTACCTTGCATCCAATACTTATTCATATATATAAATAAATTGCCATGTAAATAGGATAACCTATTACTTAAATGTAATGATTCTATTTATAAATGCCATCTTCATCTAAAATTCATTCAAACCATTAATATTGATGGAAACATTTTTATACTAAAAAATATTCATTAAAAACTAAGCTAAATGCAACACTTTTTTTTGCATACAATAAGCTAAATGCAACACATGAATGTCCAGAAGGAAAATGTGTGGAGAAAATGGGTACGGAGAAAAATATGTAAGGGGAAAAGTGTGTGGAGAAAAATATATAAGCTTCTTTTCGCACATATAAAATCTAAATAAGTAAAAAAGTTAAGAAAGTGTAGTACTTATGTTGTATGCAAAACATATGACTTACGTTACATTGTATGCATGATATATCTTTTTCCCCAATTATTGACAAAGTTTATTTGTTTTAGTTTATTTGTTTAATATTCAAAATTATTCATCAAGATTTACCCTACATCCAAGGTTTACCCTTATATAAAAATAACTTGCAATATAAACAAAAGAACCTACTACTTAAATGTAATGATTCTATTTGTAAACATGAGCTTCATGTAACATTCTTTTAAATCATTTATATACATTCAAAAAAAAATTATACTCAAAATTATTCATCAAAATCTAAGCTAAATTAAACACTTTTTTTTTGCATACAATAAGTTGAATGCAATACTTGAATGTGCAAAAGGACACTGTAGAGAGTATTGTTTGCAAACAAAATATGTAATCTTCCTTTTGAAAACACTTAAGTTAAGTTCCATATCACTTAAGTTACATTGTATGCAAAACATATGGCACACACACACATACATAGATATATAAATATGTGTGTATGTGTGGATTGGTGTAATTGCTAACATGTCAGTTCTCATACTCGCGTGCCATGGGGTTGGTCTTTGATGGGTGCCACTATAACCTTAGGATGCAACCGCACTGCCCCCAAGCACAGTGCATGTGTAAGACAAGGTTTGAACCTCTGGCCTACACAACAGCATGAATGCCTTAGCAGTGCAATCTTTGGCCAACAAGCCGCGCCCCTGTGGGATAAAACATATTATTTATGTTACGTTGTATACATGATATGTACTTTTTTTCCCAACAAAGCATGAACTCCTTAGAAGTGCATTCTTTGGCTAACAAGTCGCACCCCTGGGGATAAAACGTATGATTTATGTTACATTGTATGCATGATATGTAATTTTTCCCAATAATTGATAAAATTTATTTGTTTTAGTTTATTTCTTTAATATTAAATATTATTCATTGCGGTTTATCCTACATGAAATACTTATTTTTGTAAACCATTTATACAAAAAATTGGTTTTTTTTCAATTTATTTATTTATTTTATTTTTATATTTTTGTTCATCTTTGTTCATTTTTTATTAATTTTTTTATTTTTAAAAATTAAATACAGTTTTCTCTCTTTATTTATATTTTAACTTTTTAAACGTATGCACCTTTAAAAACACACACATACACATATATTACTTAAATACACTTATTCTATTGAACAACCTTGAATAAGAAAAATGTTGTCCTTCAACCAAAATGAATTTTTTGACACTTTAGGATGTTAAAATCTTTCTTGGTTAAATTATTAACAATAAAAACAAAGTGAAACTATGTATAGAAGTTGAGCAGTTATGTTTTTCATGAAAGTTTATACTCTCTCAGCAAAATTAAATTCAATACAAACTAAGATAGACTATTTTATTAGTTAACCTACTATCCTTTGGAATCTTAACAAATATCAAATAACAAAATTGAATAGCAACATATGGGGTTTTTATGAAGGTGTACATTAATTCTTATCAATTCCCGCGAATAAGCCAAGAATATAGTAATGAGTTGTTCATTAACTAGGTATTATTTCTTATAATTTCATAAATAAATAAATAAAAATGTTATTTTGTTTGAGTTGCAATTGGATTTCAAATTTAAAACATTACTACACAAGGAATATAGAGTTCTTATATGAATCTCATCTTCTAAATAGATGGCATATGACTTTATTGTCTCAAAGATCGCTCATTACCATAAGATTCTAAATTAAATTAAATCTCATATATATGGTCAGGCCAAATTGTCACACTTTTAAAAGAAATACTATTTACATTACATTGTAGACATCTTATGGACATATCCTTGTTCTATTCCTAAAAACATATCACTTAACTTAGGATATATGCAAAACATATGAAGATTTTTTATAGGATGGACATGTGCAAAAGAAATGTGCAAAGGGGGAATGTGTGTAGAGGTATAGAAATGGAGATGTGTCCTGTAAGCAGGAATGTATCCTCCTACACTACACTTCTTTGCATATGCATGAACTCTCCTTAATGTGATGCTTGGAAAAAATACCCTTAATTTAAAACCAAGATTTCAAATATTTTAACAAATCAAAATTACAAATTCTAATTCAAGATTTACAAAATCAAAATTACAAATTCCAAACCAAGATTTAAAAAATAAAAATTCCAAATTCTTAATCAAGATTTAAAAAATCAAAATTCTAAATTCTAAACCAAGATTACAAAAAATGTTAGAGTATTATAAAGTATTACCATTATTGCTACTTAATCTATAATGCACTTGATCAAAACTTGTACCATTTCATATAATAGATGGGTTTGTTACCATTTTGTTCCGAAGTGCTTTAGTTACGATTTTAAGTTCTTGTAAAAATAGATGTGAGGTAGATAATTTAAGGCATGCATTGTCGAATTTTTGTTTAGTAATTGTTCTCAAAATAAAAGAAACCATACGTGTGAATGGAAACAAATTTATATTTTTTCAATTCCATTAGCATTTTCAATATCATTATGTTATTATTCCAAACAGTAACATTAGTTGTGCATAAAGTTCATTCACACGATTAATATATACTGAAACATTTTAATATTCAAAACAATACATTAGGGAATCAGTTTCAATAAAGAAGAGAACCTATTACTTGAATATAATGATTCTATTTATAAACACTAGCTTCATCTAACATTCATTCAAATCATTAATATACAATCAAACATTTTTATACTCAAAATTATTCATAAATAAATTAAGCTAAATGCAATATTTGTTTTTGCATAAACATGATTTTTGAGGGATTTATGTATAAGAGTGTGTATATTTCCTAGTTTTCACTCAACATGGTCTCATGCTTTCCTACGCAACACTTTCCCTTCCGCATGTTTCTCTTCCACACACATTCCTACTTCCACATCTTTGCACACATTCCTCCCTATGAACACTTCTTATATGTTTTATAGGATAATTTTTTCTATTTATTAAGTTTTTTTAGAATTTGTATAATTAATATATGATAAAATATTTTTTTATGATTATTTTTTATTAATTGTCACAACTTAATTATTAGTTGATAGTAAGAATAAATGGTTGTTTCATAGTTATGACATTGTTTAATGTCACTCTAATTTTGCCTTATTCATTATGAGTATGAATCTCAACTAGTGGTAGTGTTCACTAGATTTAATATCTTGTGTCATTCATTCACATAAGATAAAATAAGATAATTTTATTATTGTTTAGTCAATGGAACTATGGTAATTACATCAAATTGAAAAAATGATCTCATTTTAATTAGGAAAATTAATTATAGGAGGATATTTTTTAAAATTTACATCACTTTATGGAAACATGATTCTCCCTTCTACACACTATGTCAATTTCCATAAAAAAACATCTCATGTATTAGTGGTTGAAAATAAATTTATTTGTTTAGCTTATTTATGACAATATATTACTATTGTTTATTTGGGTTTAAATAACAAATTAAAAATTATTTGATCCAATACTATATTGAAAAATAAATTTCTAACTCTTACTTTATATCCACAGAAAATCCAATCTTCTCATTTTTTAAAAAATTATCATTTACTTTACACTATAGACATATTATGGACATCTTCGCACACACTTTCCTGCACACATGCTTCTCCCATACAATATTTTCCCTTTCGCATGTTCTTCTTCCGTACGCATCCCCACTTCCATATCTCTGCACACATTTCCGCTTGTGCATAGTTCTTATATGTTTTGTAGGATATTTTTTTCTATTTGTTAATTTCTTATAGAATTTATATAATTAATATATGATCAAATATTTTTTTAATAATTATTTAAAAAAAAAACATAATTTAACTTTTAATTGATAATTATAGCATATGGTTGTTTCATAGCTATGACGCTATTTAATGTCATTTGTTTTCACCAAAATTAATATCTCGTATCATTCATTCACATAATATAAAATATGATAATTTTATTAATGTTCAGGCAATGAAATTGTGTAAATCATAATCTACTATACTATGGTAATTTTAACAAATTAAAAAAATTGATCTCATTTCAATTAAGAAAAATAATTATATCCCTAAGCATTAGCTCAATTAGACGAGTCCCCGTTGTTAAAGCCTCGTTGTTATTGAAAGGTCATGGGTTCAATTCTCTCAACACCCTCGTGGGTAGGTTTTGTGGTTGAACTAATGGGATGTGATCCCTTCGGGTGGATTTGTCTGGTACAAATATTTTGTGGATGTACTGTCACCGATCTCTGAGTCTATGAACCACATAGAAAAAAAAAAAAAAATAATTATAAGAGTGTATCTTCTAAAATTTACATCGCTATATGAAAACATGATTCTTGCTTTTACACATTGTAAACTTTCATAAAAAACTTCACATCATCTCATTGATTAGTGGTTGAAAATGGATTTATTTGATTAGGTTATGTCTAAAAATATATTATAGTCATGAAAAAATAACATAAACATAGAAACTAATTGATTTGCAACTGTTTCACTTGTTAAATTTATAATTATTATTAAATTTAAAATTATAAATATTATAAGTCAATTATTTTTTCCCCTCCCATATAACATCGAGGTCCTTAATTTAATTATTCATTCAAGTCATCTAAGAGTTAATGGTTTCATCTTTCTATGACTCAAACTACAATCATAGTCCCCCCCACACCCTACGTTCCAAAAATTAGATACTCAATCTTATTAGTCCCTGCCACAGGGACTATTAGTAATCGTTTTTCGATGACAGCATTAGTCGCTTTTACGTTTAACCCAAAGTTTTTAGCTTTCACACTACTCTTATTTCTTAAATAACCTATCAGATTTGATGTCAAGATTTCCATGACCAATAAGATGTTTGATCATCTTATGTGGCCTCTTCCTGAGGCAGCAGAAGCATAGAGGTTATCTTATGCATTCAAAGAGGTTATATTATGCATTCATTGGACTTATTTAATTGATTTTTGTTTCAGTAATGGAAGTAATGCTAACATTAATCTGTAAACATTAAATGTTTGTTTATTTCAGACGCTTCGGACGTTTGTAATAGTATACAAAGGGCACTCCACATGGCTCGACACACCAGGTGGCTTTGTGCATGCCATGGTGTGGTGTCTAACATAACGGGATCGACTATCGTTGGCTGGCGGTAGTATAGGAAGGAGGAGAGAGCAAGAAGTTGGTAGTGTCAGTTGTCGACTCACGCGTATTAGGGAAATGCAACCTGATGATCCTAATGACCTTCCTGATCGGCCAGCTTACAGGACTCGAAACTGGCTTGCCTCTACTTTCGCTGTAGGGTAAACTTCCTTTTCCTTGGCTTGCCTCTACTTTTGTTGTAGGGTAAACTGCCTTTGCCTCTTATTTGTGTAAGTGGTGTCATGTTGAACCACCTACTCATCCTGTTGTTGTGGAGTCTACCTAGTGCCCTATGCCCCTCTCTTTTCTCCTACCTGAGAAAGGACATGAACCAAGTGGGAGCATCCAACCACTTGACGAAACCATATGCCCAACCTTCCCACTCTCAGATTGATAGGGCATATACTTGCTTAAAGAGAAATGTCAGTTTGAAACCCAGATGGAAGATAAATGCTAGTTTGAAAACCGGATGGAAGAATTCTATCGAAGGGTTCAAGTGGGACTACAATGCACTACAATGGTCATAAAATGGGCTTTCTGGCACATTCACTGGTTAAATGGGAGCTATATTAGATTTTTTTAGAGAGCTAGAATAGAAAGACAATTCCTGAAGGAAATATGCAACATGAACATTAAAAGCTTCATAGCATTGGAGAGCCATATAATGGAAAATAAATCATGAAGAAAATATACAAAAGTTACCAAAGAGTAAAGAACTTCTGCTTATACCTATCGCCAATGCTCTATGATTGATGCCTCCATTTCAATTGTGGCAAAATGTAAGGAGAAGGCGGAGTTGGAAGCATGCCTCTAGTTTGGTTTCTAATTCTGGTTGTTCAATATGCATTTTAAGGTCTTATCGCTTCCACTAGCTCAATCATAAAAGCCTTATCCTTGTTCAATCAGCGAAATAATTACCATTGGGTTTGACATTGGCATACATACGTCAGCCGCAAGGAAGAATCGGTATTTTTTTCTGCACCAGTCAAGCTACTGCAATTCCCTGAAGATTCGGAGAAGATCACTCTTACGTCTGGGCATCATATGACTAATTGCCATAAGGTGAACAAGGGCATGGAACCTGCAAAGGTGGACATTAAAGAAACGCCAAAGGATTACGTTTTGCCACGGTCTTCCTGGTTCACCCAGCATTTCTAGTTGGGTCGCTTCATCCCGGAGCATGTCTAGTTGGGTCCCTTCATCCCTGAGTCCTGGTCTGGTCTGCTCATCTCCTTTCTAAGCTTTTGGAATCTTTTTTTCTTTATCCAGGGAAAGAATCGTTGGTGGTGACAGAGGAAGGCATGGGCATTGAGGGAGCAGGTGTATCTCATATGCTCAGGTTAGGAAGGATGAGAAGGAAGTTGCAGAAGCTTATTGAATAGAAACCCCAATTCACATTCAAGGAGAAATCTCGCGGAAAGAGGAGGTAAAATTTCCTGGGGTGCCAATGGCATGGGCATTTCTACATTATGTATTTATGCATTATGTGTGGATGCAGTTTTAACTATTATTGTGCTCAAGATTCTGCCTGCCATGAAGTCTAAGACAATTCATAATTTTGTAACTGTCAATTTAGAATTCTGTAACTATCAATTCAGAATTTTGTAATTGTCGATAGAAGAAGGTGTTTCTAGATGAACACACATTGGAACTTGTGAATCCATACCTCTGACACCTGGGAAGCATGCCCTTGGCGTGGAAACCTCTCTTTTTAATTTAATTTAATTTACTTTATTAATTTTATTTTTTAACATTCGCATACATTCATACATTCTTACATATGACAAAATTTGTTTATTGAATGTATAGATCAGATTAAAAAATATCATTAAAAAAAAAAAAAAACTTGAGAAAGATCTAAATTTAAATTCTAGAATGTGCACCAATGTGCCATCATTATTTGCAGAAGACTAGACAAAGCCATATGACCAAAAGGTAAACCTGATCGACCTATCTAAGTGCTTGTACATGCCAAAGATCCACAACCCCTTGTGCTTGGTACGTCTCCTTTATGTGGGGATCAAGGGGAAATTTCCAGCTGTGGCGTTGTTTGCTAAAACCATATGTTCCAGAGGGGATGGTAGAACCCCAAAGCTTTTGAGGTAGAGATTTTCCATTTTGCTTTTAGATATCTTCCTTTGCAATTTTATACTTCTTATTTGGTATTTTGGGAATTTGAAATGCGCATGCTTTCAAAGTAACTTATTGATTTTCCACACGTGCAAAATCATATGTATGAATGTATGAATGTACAGGGCTTGATTTTCATTTGTTATTGATCATTTTAAGGGTATGATCTGAGATTCTCCCTTTTTAACGTAAATTGAACCAGGAAACTTGATTTCATTACATTGAAGGTAGCGAGGGTTGTCAGGCCAGACTGATTACTGTGATCGTCAATACTGGAATCTGGACCTGGCAAAGTATTTATATATTGTCCACTAGAGGCCCGTAGTTTAATTTTGAACTTGAACAGTTAAACTCTATTGTTTTTATGTTTAGATAAGCATAATTTCATGCCTTTTAGGCACCTTAGTTGTCACTGGAGGTCCATAACAACCACTCATGAATTTTCCATTGTTATTGTTTATCCATGCATGATTTCGTTTGTAGTGATCCAGATAATCTCGTGCACTTTTCAAATCACCTTCCTGATAAGGATCTAATAAAAATTTATTATAAAATAAGGGGAAGGATGAATAATTACAACCCTTTCTCAAAAAAATTATGCAAAGAGTCACAGAGAATTCGTTGCTACTCTCTGGATAGTTACAATAAATGCTTTGCAACTCGGTACTTATTGATCCAAAACCCATACTCAATTTTCCATGCCCTGAAGAGAAATCAGGCCTTGTCCATATGGCACTGACTTGTTCTGGAATATCATGATAAGGTTTTATAATGATTTCACTATGTAAAATGTAGTGTCATGAAAATTAATTGTTTCTGATGGACCTAAATTAGTAATAGTGCCTTTGTCTATCTAATGCCAAACCATGCCATCAATGATTTTGTCTGTTAGAATATCTCAATTTAGTTTTATCATTTGTTGTAAACAATTCGAATGGGGTTACTAAGAACTTTACTTATCCGAATTTACTAGTTTGAATCACTGAGGGCTTTCTAAATTCTGTTTTTGGTCGTCTGGAGATCATTTTTCATTGTTTTCCCTTGGCAGTTTTGAGAAGGGTTTTGCACTAGTAGTAAGGTTTTTCAACGACACAGGTTGTTTTATTCATTATGCATTCATATTTAATGATATGATTTCAAATTTCACTCTTGACATTGGAAATCAAACTTTAAGGTCTAAACTCATAACAGTCGTTGGAGAGACTTATGGGTAATGAATAGTGCCTTTTTGCATTGTTGTACTTTGATATATGCTGAGTCATTGGCAGGTCTATTGGAAAATATTTATTGAGGTCTATTGGAAAATTTTGACTAGCAGGTCGAAGTGAGTTTTGAGCTGAGTCGAGTCTCCGTCCACCTCACCAATAGACCAACTTCCCATTAAGTTATTTTTTCATATACATTGGTTGACGTTGGAAGTACCTTTAACTCTCTATGATTAATCAACAAAATTTCAGTTTACCATACATTCATCACTCTTCAAAAGTCCTTTGTTGCTTGGTGGACTTTCAGAAAGCATTTTACACGGTTCTGGCAGAGCCTTTGTTTTGTAGTCTATGTGACATTGACATTTTGGAATCACTCTTGACTACCATCACGAGACTATTAGTTGGTTATTTGTCGCTTCCATACAGCCAACGACTTTTCAGATTTCATCTAAAGCACTGCTGGGGTTAATAGAAGGGTGTCCTCTTTATTTGACTTTTGTTGGGATCACATTGGTGTGCTAGAGTCTTTTCTCTTGGGTCATATTTGAGACGGTGATTGTTGTCTTTTACACCATGTGTTGATTCTTGTCAGAGAGAGTCTAGATCCTCCTTGTCACATGTCAGAGAGAGTCTAGATCTTCCTTGTCAAGAAGCTACCAACTCACTCATTTATAGCTAAATATGAAACCTGTTTCATAAATTTTAACTACATTGCAGAAATAAGTAGATCCCCAATCCATACCTATAGTTTTCTTGCAGTGCAACTCATTTCACTATCTATGGTTGTAAAGAGAATAAATGTTGCTATGTCTCAATCCATGTTTCATCAAGCAGCAATTACTTATATAGGACTTTGGAATCACAAAAGAAAACTAGTTCCATGAAAGAATAGAATGTTTATATGAGTAAATATGTAAATTCAAATGGTAATACAAAAGCCCTCAGTAGGAATGACTTCATCTAAGTTCAATTTTTTTAATTATTGCAAAGAAATTTTTTTACTAGCTCAACATGTTAGTAGGCATTATACCAATTGGATATATAGCTATATCTGTATATAGCAATATCTCTAGGAAAGCAAGAATAGGCACCGCCAATAGGCAGCAATTTTGAAAGCACCTAGAACCGGTCCTAATTACGGCTTCCAAATTAGCTAAATTAATTCTCTCATTTATTTCCCTACAACCTTTGATGATGCCTATGGATCTAGAAGAGATGCTGGTCAATCCGCTTTGGGCACTGAATATGATAGAACAACCAGATTTGAAATTGGATCTGCTGCTACATATGCTTATGACTTAGCTACCATAACCTCTATTGCTTCCTTTGTTGTTAATGGTGCTTCATCCATTGTTGTTTGTAGCTATGCTTTGGTTGAATTATCTATGTATGTATGGCTCGCGCTTATGTGTGGCTCTCTCTTAGATCTGTTTAGCATGGGACTATTTTACGTAGCAAATATCTTGTGCCCTATTGTCTTTGGAACAGGAACAAATGAATCTGAATCTCCTACTAAGAAACAAATTGCTTCTGCCTCCCTTGCCATTTTTCTTGCTTCTAGTGTAGGTTAGCCAACATGTGCTTAAACTCTTTTCATGGGCTATGTCTCTGGATTAATTGCTAATTGAACTGGATCTGAATCTTCAACTACTCAATCTGCTCCTTATTTTTGTCATCCTTTAGAACCAGCACTCCTTACCCTCTTTGCACAACCCAAGCAAGGAAAGGAAAGGAATGGAATGGTGCTTTCTGGAGGCTTATCTTAACGCTTCGCTTAAGATTATGTTAGTTGTTTTGTCCATTATCTCGTAGTCCAAATAGAAATTGAATGTGGATATATTAGGAGGGTAATTCCCTGAACAAATCCATATCAGATATCTCATAGATGATTTCATTTACATTAGTAGGGAAGCCTCAGTCTATCAGGATGGCTTTCCTGGATGCATAGTCCATTCATGCAATTGAGGGAATGAGCTATCGAGTAGTTTAAGGAGCTGGATCATTCGAGAGCATAGCTTCCTAAATATTTTGTTTGGTTGATTGGGTTACTTGGATAAAGAAGAAATATATGTGTGTGTGTGGATGAGGTTTATTGCTTCTTCTTGAACTTATGTCTGAACTTCAATCTTCACTATCGTGCCTCTGCTTTTCTTTTATTATTATTCAATAGCTTTATCTCTTTGGATCTTATGAATATGTAACTGCATCCCAATTTGGGACTAGAAATGGATTTGCTTTAGGTGTTGATGGTGGCAGATCAACTTCAATTGCTTAAACCCGATCAACAGGATAAAAATTGTTGAAACTGTCTAGTGCTTCTAACTCTTGACGTAGAACTGGAAAGGGTGTCACTGGCTTCTCTCCTTTTACTGATGCCTCTCTAGTGACCTAAGTGTTTACCACTAATGGATAATGGGATAATAGGTATGCTAATGATAACTCTCAAGATGGAAGAGATGATTGCTCGAATGCTTCTTTCATTCAGGCAATTGGATCTAGAACTACTCGATCACGCAAATCTTTTCTCTTGACCTTTGCTACTAGGTGGCCTTTAAAGCGAGGTGGTAACTTTGGAACAGGAGCAACTGAATAATCCACTGGATCAACGAGCTTTGTTCTGCTACCTACGTATCTGCACCTGCCCCTGTAACCTCTGCTTCTATCACCTATGCCTATGTTTTTTAAGATCAACAAGAGAAATTCATTATATGGCATGGCCACAACCAATTTTTAATACAAAACATAACCATCTTTGTTATATATATTACCCGGGCCCCAAGGATTAGCTCAAATTGTTTGATTGTTTGATTGCTATAGTAAAGCCATATATTACCCGGGCTCCAAGGATTAGCTCAAATTGTTTGATTGTTATAGTAAAGCCATAATGGCCAAGGAGGCTATGAGGCCAAATCCATTAACCATATTCTTGTATTTGTACATAATTTATTGAAATCTAGCTTTGTGCAGTTATTCCATTTGCTAACAGCATTAGGCACACATTATACAGGATGTTCATTTACAAATGTGTTTGTTTTTAATTGATGTGTGATCTATTTTAGAAATGGATCGCACGTCTTGCAGCCTATTTTGTTCCTTATACATAGATTTAATAAATAAATTCAATGATTTGCACTGTATAGGTTCAAGCTGATTTTATTTTATCAGTCCTCTTCTTTTAGGATTATTTGACTTCATAAATTGTTAGATTTTTATGCTCTTCCATTTTTTGCAAGCTTCAAATTTCTCTATTTCAAATATCCATGTATTCCCTTGCATGCCATTTCAAGTCCCACTCCCCCTCAAGGCAAGGACTAGCTGCGATGCAGCCTCCCTTGTTAAACGCATAGATTCAAATCATTTTTTTTTCTTCCTTATATTGTTAAATGGTATTAAATTCATTAAATTTTCATTTCAACAACCTATTCTTTGCGTTTAGATAATACTATGACCACGGAAAATTAGATGATGTTATTTCACCACTTTTCAAGCTTTGATTGTCATTTATATAGGAGAATTTGTAAATTTGTTTCATTTGATAAGTTGTTGGCGCCAGTCCTAAGGAAACAAAAGAAAAGGAGTTGAAAATAGGGACCAAATTCAATTTTCCTAAATGCATTAGGTTCCCATACAAATTCAGTAGCCAAACAGAAGTTAATCCCAAACTATAAATAAAATTAACAATATTAACAATTGCAATGCAGCATAGTCCCTACCTCTACCATTATTGCTAATTAATTTATTAAAGATTCTACAGAATGCAGAGAAAAATCTACACAATGAAAGAAAAAATATCTCTTCACAAAGGTCTCTCCACAATGAAATTTTCAATAATTCCATTGCCACTATGGAAATTTTTAAAAGTAATAGTTGTATCTTACTTAGCTCCCCATTGCACACTAAGAAATAAACTTTAAAAATATTTACTAGGCTTGTGCATAACTTTCACTCTACAAAAATATACACACAAGAAAATCTTTGCAAACTGCTTTACACACAAAGCTCTACACACTGTTTAAAATATTTAAACACCAAGTGTTAATGAATGTTTAAGTTTACATGCCTTCCTTTCAAAAAAAGAAAAAAATCAATGCCATGTGTTCCTAAATGCTTGATTTTAAATACTTTCAAATAAATTATTAACTGGTAAAAATATAATTTCATGATTTTATTAAAACTTTAAAGCTATAGTTTTAATCATTTCATTACCAGTGTCGAAATTTCTAAAAATAATAGTTTTCTCTTACTTATCTCCCATGTCCATGCTAAAAAATAAACCTTAAAAACATTTAATATACTTCTGTGGAGTTTTGCTTGTGTGAAGATTTGCTTGTGAGGAGCTTTCACTAATGCAGAAATCTCTGCAAACTGCTTTACATGTAAAGCTCTACACTTTGTTTAAAAACTTTAAAACTAGGTGTTAACGAATGTTTAAGTTTACATTCCTTCCTTTCAAAAAAAAAATCAATGCCGCATGTTCCTAGATAATTAATTTTACATCCTTTGAAATAAATCATTAGCTAGTAAAAATATAGCTAATTTCATGAATTTAATAAAACATTAAAGTTATAGTTTCAATAATTCCATTACCATTGTGGAAATTTGTAAATTAATAGTCGTCTCCTACATAGCTCCCTAGACAACACTAAGAAATAAACCTTAAAAATATTTACTAGACTTGTGCGGAGCTTTCAATGTGTGGAAAGCTCCACACAAGAAAATCTCTACACACTGCTTTATGTACGAAGCCTCACACACTATCTAAAAGCTTTAAACACCAAGTGCTAACAAATGTTTAAGTTTACATGTTTTTTTCTCTGTGCACGATGCCCCATCGGGCACCCGGGCATCCATGTTGTCATGTATCACATGTCACCTCACCGCATGCTTCATCAAACTTGCCCTCTCTTGTTCCACACATCATTCCGACTTCCTCTCATGTATCCCAATCATGCCCATCACACATCTCACACATCCCATGCCCATCGTGTGCATATCGTCGGCACCCTCCACCCAACTAGGTCACGGCACCTGTCCTAAGGTTGTCTCTCTTGACACTTCAACTCAACCGCTTCTCGTTGACTCATGCACACAATTCACCTATGGGCACTTGGGCTCGCCTTTGTGTGGGTGCCCCCAAGGCGCTCACCTTCCTTCCGTGTACTCTACACAATGCCCACTATTCCACTTCATCCAACCAATCTTCCAAACACCCGACCCAGACATCTAGTGTGTCGTGCCCATGGTCCACACCCATAACATCACACAACTTTTGTATGCATGATCTATAAGCCACCAAGGATCATCGTGGGTGCTTGTTTGGTCATGATGTCAACTCGAGGTCCTAATAATCATTTACTTATATGTGACGTTATCTGTTCATTTGTTTTGGTGGGTGACCCTTCAAAAGTTGGGCTTACTCACTATGTGTTGTGTAGGCACACCCCTTCGTTCGGGCACCTCAGCATGCCCGACACACAATGCCCCATCAGACACCTGGGCACTCCACCATTGTGCAGGTGTGCCTAGGGCAAGGGTTTCCACGTCACCATGTATCGCACACTACCCCGCCACTCACTTCACTAAAGTTTCCCATGCTCGTTTTTTCCATCACACGTCTTGCTTAGGTGACTGCCATCGCATGTCTCACCCTACCCATGCATTTTTCTTGCTCCGCATGTCATGCCTTACTACCGCTCATGTGGCTCCATTCATGGCCATCGCACATAATTTATTAAATATTGTACAGAGTGCAGAGAAAACCCCACACAATGAAATAAAAAATCTCCTGCACAAAGCTCTCTCCACAATGAAATCTCTCTATAAAAGCCTCTCCGCACAATCAAATATTTCCACACAACCTTCCAGAGGTAATTTAAATGACACACAATCTCATTACAATTGAGTAAAACAACAATTGATATACGTGAAATTTATCTAAAATTTTAATTGTGTGGAAGTGCAAAGGAAAGTGCTTTCATTGTGCGGTGTCTCTTAATTATCTCCCCAACTCATGCTAAGAAATAAACCTTAAAAATATTTACTAAACTTGTTTGGAACTTTCACTGTGTGGAAAGCTTTGGAAAGCTCTACACACGGCTTTACATGCAAAGCTCTGAACACTATTTAAAATCTTTAAACACTAGGCATTAACAAATGTTTAATTTGACATGCCTTCCCTTCAAAAAAAAGAAAAAAATCAATGCCATGTGTTCCTAAATGTTTAACTTTACATGCTTTGAAATAAATGATTAACTACTAAAACTATGATTAATTTCATGAATCTAATAAAATGTTAAAGCTATAGTTTCAATAATGTCATTATCAGTGTAGAAATTTTCCCCATCCCATGCTAAGAAATAAACCTTAAAAATATTTACTATCCATGTGCAGAGATTTTCTTTTGCAGAGCTTTCACTGTGCGGAAAACTTTGTGCTTTCATTGTGCAGAAAACTCTGCACAAGAAAAGCTCTACACACTACTTTACATGCAAAGCTCCACACATTGTTTAAAAATTTTAAACACCATGTATTAACGAATGTTTAAGTTTACATGTCTTGCTTTCAAAAAAAGAATAAGTCAACGTCAAATATTCCTAAATGCTTAATTTTACACACTTCGAAATAAATGATTAATTAGTAAAAATATATGATTAATTTCATGAATTTAATAAAACGTTAAAGTTTTTTGTGAAAGTAATAGTCGTCTCTTACTTGGCTCCCCAACCCATGTTAAGAAATAAACCTTAAAAATATTTACTAGACTTGTTTGAAGATTTGTTTGTGCGGAGCTTTCACTATGCGGAAAGTTATGCACAAGCAAAGCTCTGCACACTATTTTAAAACTTTAAACACAAGTGTTAATGAATGTTTAATTTTACATGACTTCCTTTCAAAAAAAACAACCCCATGTGTTACCAAATGCTTTATTTTACATGTTTTGAAATAAATGATTAACTAGTAAAAATATAATTTCATGAATTTAATAAAATGTTCGAGCTATAGTTTTAATAATTTCATTACCACTGTGGAAATTTGTAAAAGTAAATTTTGTCTCTTACTTAGCTCCCTATCTCACACTAAGAAATAAACAATATAAATATTTACTAGACTTGCGTGGAACTTTGTTTGTGTGAAGCTTTCACTGTGCAGAAAACTCTGCACACTGTTTAAAAACTTCAAACACCAAGTGTTAATGAATGTTTAAGTTTACATGCCTTCCTTTCAATAAAAAAGAAAAAAATCAATGCCACATGTTCCTAAATGTCTAATTTTACATGCTTTGAAATAAATGATTAACTGATAAAAGTATAATTTCATGAATTTAATAAAACATTAAAACTATAGTTCCAATAATGACATTACTAGTGTGGAAATTTGTAAAAGTAATGGATGTCTCTTACTTAGCTTCCCAATCCATTCTAATAAATAAACCAAGAACATTTACTAGACTTGTGTGAAATTTTGCTTGTGCGGAGCTTTAGTTGTGTGGAAAGCTCCGCACAAGCAATGCTCTACACACTACATTATATGCAAAGCTATGCACATTGTTTAATAACTTTAAACACCGGTGTTAAAGAATGCTTAAGTTTACATGTCTTCCTTTCAAAAAAAGAAAAAAAATAATGCCATGTGTTCCTAAATGTTTAATTTTACATGCTTTGAAATAAATTATTACCTGGTAAAAATATGATTAATTTCATGAATTTAATAAAACGTTAAAGCTATAGTTTCAATAATGTGATTACGAGTGTGGAAATTTGTAGAAGAAATAGTTGTCTCTTACTTAGCTCTCCAATCCACGCTAAGAAATAAACCTTAAAAATATTTACTAGATTTGTGTTGATATTTTCTTTTGTGGAGCTTTCATTGTACAGAAAGTTCCATAGACGAAAAGCTCCACACACTACTTTATATGCAAAGCTCGGCACACTGTTTAAAAACTTTAAAGACCGGGTGTTAACAAATGTCTAAATTTGCATGTCTTCCTGTAAAAAAAATTATCAATACCACCTATTTGTAAATGCCTAGTTTGACATGCTTTGAAATAAATGAGCTCCACATTATGGAAAAGAACTTAATTTACTAATAAAAAATTATTTTGTCATCATTATGCTCAACCACCTTTCCATTTTTTAAATTTAATTGTTATACTCAACCTTCATGTTTTTGGATTATTGGTTTTTTTTATTATTGGAGTCATTAAATGTTTTGGTTCCAAACTTCTTACATTTTATTACCATGCCTATTCATAGAACTCAAAGTAGAAACAAGTTTAATTTATAAATATGATTAATTTCATGAATTTATTAAAACATTAAAGTATAGTTTCAATAATGTCATTACCAATGTGGAAATTTGTAAAAGTAATAGTAGTCTCTTACTTAGCTCCCCAACCTATGCTAATAAATAAACCTTAAGAATATTTACTATACTTATGTGAAGCTTTGCTTGTATGGAGCTTTCACTGTGTGAAAATCTCCACACATTCCTTTACATGCAAAGCTATGTTATACTCAGCCTTTTAATTTTGAAATTTTATAGCAAGTGATGTCATCATTTTGAATGTCCACTTTGTTAAACTCAACCTTTTAATTTTTGAAATTTTATAGCAAGTGATGTCATGATTTTGAATGTCCACTTTCAATTAATAATTTAATGTATTGGAATAGAATTGATTTATGAGATGAAAAATATCCAAGTGAACAAATAACAAGAAAAATGACAAGATTTTTGGATTGTTGGATTTTTTTATTATTGGAGTAGTTAAATCTTTTTGCCTAGCGTTTTTTACATTGTATTACATGCCTATTCATAGAACTCAAATATGATTAATTTCATGAATTTAATAAAACATTAAAGTTATAGTTTCAATAATGTCATTACAAGTATGATATACGATGTTTTTTACATTGTATTACATGCCTATTCATAGAACTCAAATATGATTAATTTCATGAATTTAATAAAACATTAAAGCTATAGTTTCACTAATGTCAGTACAAGTATGATAAACGATGTGGTTTTGTAAAAGCAATAATCATCTCCGCACAAGGAAATATTAATTGGATATTTGTTTAGACCCCCATCCTAGGTAAAGGACCCGCAACCCTGTCACTTATAGCATCATTGGGTGAGTAGTACCGTAAGTGTCAAAGTTAGTAGATATTTGTTTAGACCCCCCAGTCTACGTAAAGGACCTGCAACCACATAACTTATAGCATCATTGGGTAGAGTAGTACCGTAAGTGTCAAAGTCAATGTTAGTGTCAGAGCACTCACCTACAAAAAAATTAGTTTCATTTTATTGTTAAATGAATTATCAGGCACTGAAAAATACCAAAAATAAAATGCTCTCCAACAAGAGAAAATAAAACGCTCTATAACAAAAGAACAAAAAATTTGATAATATTTTTGAATTTGGGGAAAATAGAAATATTTAGCATTTTCCTGAAACTCGTTAAAATTACAAAAAAACAAAATAATGCAGAGTAAATATACAATTAATTACAATATAAACAATACAAATTTAAAATATTTTGATATGTATTAATGTACAAACTTTTCAAATTATATTTTTATGTTAATTAAATTAAAAAATAAATAAATTATTAAATATTATCATTATTTATTAAATTGTAAAATCAAAATACTTTTAAAATTACTTTTCCACCTTGTAATATTCTAATGGTCAAATGAAATACATAGGTAAGTTAATCAACATAAGAATTTTTTAAAAGCAACACCTTACCACTTACCACTTCTAGCCTGGTAAGATATCTGTCATTCTTAGTTTTAGTTTCAAAAGAAAAGTATACCAATGAATTTGTATCTTTAATATAAAAAACTATATTTGACAACTTTGCAAATTTATGCTATGCCACATTTCTTATTTTTCATATTTATTGCGAGGACTTGTAAGCGTTGCATTAAATATATTTGGACATTGTTGGGCTCACATGTACAGATTTTCAGTGACACCTCAAGCTTGCTGTTACCGTAGTTTTGTTCATTAAATAAAAGTATTTAAAGATAACTACACTGTGATAATTAATACGTAGGCAGTAATAAAAAGACCTGTCCATAAGCCAGTAGGGATACTAAACATTAGGGATTAGTATAGAAGGAAAAAAAAGATGGTATAATATATATATTTTAATAGATGTTATTGAATTTATTTATTTATTTATAAATGTTACTAAATTCTTACAAATAGATAAATGTTATTAAATTTTTAAAAATAAATATGTTGTAAAATATTACTATAAAATTTTTGTTTTTTCCATAATAATAAAATTTATCACAATATCTATTACTAAATATTTTGTTAATATTCAATTTTTAATTGATATTAGTTTATTTATAAAATAAATTGGACATTATCCCGGGTGGTTGGGATGGCGCATTAATGACCTCCCCACCCGGGTTCGAATCACAATTTATACATGATGGGTTGCTGTCTATTGACGCAACGATTGTAATGATAATGTAATGATGATGTAATATATGTGTTTCTTCCCACGGGGTCGCTCCCCTTTGAAAAAAAAAATTGAGTCATCCCATTCTCTTTCTATTTATATAAATGCCCAAATGCATGTTAACTGCGGCCTTTAATGTTGTTGTGGTGAGGTAGGTAGATTTAAAATCAAGTCACTATGTGATATGTTTTCCATGTTTATTAATTCCAACCAAGTCCTTCCATTCTCTTTCTATTTATAAATGCTAACTGTAACTTTTAACATTGGTGTGGCGAGGTAAGTAAATTTAAATTCAAGTCACTGCCATCTATTTTCCATCCTCATTAATTTCAAAGAATCTGGGGTGAAAAGCCGCTCAGCTCAAATGTCAATTTCGAAAAGAGAAACACACCAGCTTCAGAAAGAGGTCGATGTAGGTAACTTCAAAAGACCCACTATTTTTGGCTCTTAAACCTCCTAGAAAACTACCACAGCACAACACAAAAATATACATTTCAAAAATGTTATCAACTATAATAAAAAAAAAAAAAAAAAAAAAATGAAATGATTTGATGGATAAAGAACTGAGTTATTGATTAATGGTGTAAGTTTTAATTAACAGTTAAGACACTTCGTAATACAATGTATTTTTAAAATTTTTATTTTTTTAAATATTTTTTTTTATAATTATATTTAAAACCCATAATTAGATAATTTCACTTGCCAACATATTTTTCAATATTTTCTCCAGTGGGGTTAGGTATTTTGTTTTCTATTCTATCTCCATTATTTATGGCTCTTCAACTAAGTAATCTCTTGTCATTTCTGCTAGATCTTCTTGAGCTTTGCACTTCGAGATCAACTTCTGATTCAAAATCCTTTCTTTGGGATCCAAAAGCATGGTTGATTCTTGCGCCTTTGTTCATTATTTTTCATCTACGAAGACCATAAATTTATTACCTCCAATGGTATTCCTATTCTTGGGTGGATTTTCTTCATTATTAGAGGTTTTACTTTTGTCTCAAACTTTCTAAAACCCTCTTCGTCCACCTTACTAGAGGTCTCCTTGCATATGACTTCCTTTTCCTCAACTTTATTAAGTATGCAATCTCTGAACAAATGACCATATTCATGGCATCTGCGACAGCATAAGGGCACATATTCATAAGCCAATGTCTTCTTCCAAATCTCTTCATGGTATTCCAAATCTATCAAAACAAGTAGAGGTTGGGTGATATTCATGTACACATAGATCCTTACAAAAGATGTATAACATCCTTTCTTGGTAGAATAAATTATTTTGATAAAAGTGCCAATCAAGTTCCCAATTCCTTCAAGCATCTCAAAATCCAAAAAATCAATAAGCAAGTAGAAAGCCTTATCCATACAGGTGTTGCCATAAATTTTATTTGATATGGATTATAGCACTCTTCCCAAACATGCATAAATAGGCCTATAGTGTAGTAGAAGCAAGGGCCATTCTCAAATATTTTGGTGTGGTCCTCCATGTTTGTCAATATTACTGTAAAAACCCCCAAACTCCTAATTTCAAAACAATGTGACCCTTAGGTTTCCATTTCAATTGAACCTAATGGATTAAGTCTCATTTAGATGGACATATTCCTATGGATTTATATATTAAAGCATGGTCATTCATGAATTTTTTACAGTTCTCCAACTTATTCTTTGGAATGATAAATTTGGTCTTAGCTTTTCTTCAAGGCATGCATCTCCCCTGCATTTTGGCTTTCCACTACATGCCTAGGACTGGAGTTTCAGCTCCCAATCTATCTTTTTACTCAATCTAACCCCACGCCCCATCCCCCACCCCCCATCCTTCACCACCCCACCCACCCCACCCCCCCCCCCCCCCCCCCCCCCCCCCCCTCCTTCACTCCCCCCACCTCCACCCCCACCCCATCATTTTTTGGTTTTTTAGCAATGACAACCACCTTGTAGGAGGGGATATCTCCCCTCCCCACTGATGGGATCATAGATGTGTTAGTCTATGGATAAAAATCCTCTGCCATCCCCAAATTGGTTAGAAAAACTCTCTTGAACATCCATATGCTTCAGGACTTCTCAAGACTTTCCACTACTAAAGGCAAACCCTAGTAGAGAAAAAAAATGTATGTGATAATTTGAAAGAAAATTGATTTTGTGAATAATTTTTTTTAATCTAAAATTATTAGATTTATTATTACTAGTTTATTAAAATTAATTATTAATTAATAAAATTATATTTATATTTTCTTTTATTTCATATTTTTTTGGCACACTAATTTTCTATTATATCATGAAAATGTAGTTTTCAATCCTTATCTCCCAATGTTTTAACACTAGGTTAACTAGGAAACTAACAAAATAAAATAACATGGATTCTATTTCAAAATAGACTCTCACTTTAAATCCAAGAGCCATTAACCGATAGAGTTTCATGTAGTATAAAATAGAAAAGAAATTGAGCCTAAGGAAGTCTATAGAAAGCATGATAACCACCCTACGCTTAGATATACTAAGGAACCAACAAAACTAAGTAAACAAAGACATGTAAATTTGAGAGAATCTATAGAGTCCACCTCAATTTGGTAAAGACATCCTTTGTTGTAGCCACTTGAACTAAGGCCATGAGGAATTTGATCATCAATATGCTTGAGGCAGAGTTTCATGCCCTTCTAGTTTAGTAGTACTTTGTCGAAAGTTAGTAATATCGCCTCTTTATATTTATTTCTATCCATGCTGACCTTCTCAAGGATAATTTTTAATTTCCAATAGAGATCATTAGTAAGGAGGTACAGGTTTGGACTTCCTTGAATGTGTTCTAGATTTGCAACCTACTCTAAAATATCATCCATGACCTCTAAGCTAGAAGTGGAAGCATATTCTACTACCACGATTGCCTCCATATGTTGCAACTCTTCGTGATCCATATTTGGAATTTGTTCAACATACGCCTAAAAGGAGGCTTTAGCCTATAAATGAGCATGTGAACCCCCCCTTTTCACTTTGGTTGCCACTGCCACATCGAACACTTGCATGTTTTTCGAACCATGCTAGACTAAACAGAGCACCGAGACTTAAGAGACTAGTAAACAAAACCATGCAAACACAAAACAATATAGAGAAGAAGCCACAAAGGTGAATGATCTCCCTCATTTTCTATGCACTAAGGCATAGAGAGATCACAACCAAGACTACAAACTAGCGGCTAGAAGGAGGGAAATAACTATGCGGAGGAAGGAAACCACAAATTATTCATGGTCCATAATAGAAATATCTACAACTTGTAATGGAGTTAGATGGAAATAAGAAGGAAGAAGTTGTGGTGTTTTGGTAATGATGAGAGAGGAATATTGGCCACCTCCATCCTTATAGACCTTTGTATGAGCTACAATAACTTTAAGTGAGCCAACCTGAACCATAGTTGCAGCCACTTGAACTCATTTATTTCCTGATCAAGCCACTTGGTTCAAGGATTAAGAGAGGACTTGAGCAAGTCACTCGAGGTGATTCCATGAAGTGGTGATGTCTCAAATGCCTCCCTCCTCAAGCCACATGGTATAAGGACTAAGTTAAGACTAAGGTATATCACTTGAAGTGATTATGTGAAATGGTAATGTCTCAAATACCTCCCTTATCACCCGATCCAATGTTATTTTACAATTAAATAATGAAATATTTTTAATTTCTATTTCATATAAAATTGGCATAATAAACAAATTCTATCAATTATTAAAAAATAAGAATTCGTTTATTAAAAAAATTCAATATGTGAAAAAAGTCATAAAAAATCATAATTTGTATTTGTTTATATATATATATATATATTATATTTTAGTGGTAGCGAACGAGAAATAAATTACATTGTTTATTGCATATATAGTTTTAGTTTTAAAGTAAACTTTGCATTTATATTCTTATTCTTATATATTTTTCTAGAGGAATGTAAATGCAAAATTAAAGCTATATATACAATATACAATAAACAATGTAATTTATTTCCCGCTTGCTACCACTAAAACATGATTATGAATGACTAGGATCTACACCAAGTTAAACTTTTAAATAAGTTTTACTCGCTAGTTCAAAATTGTCAATTTCTTAAAATTTCGTCGCTAGTGTATCTGCATTGTATGCGTTATGAGAATGCCACTCGAGAAGAGAGTTACGAGGAAAAAGGAGTTTTTCTTAAATAGTAATAATAATCTTTCGATCAGAAATTTATCCTCTGTAGATAATGTTTAAAATCACTCTTTAAACAAGGATCTCATAGCGAATTCTTGGTTACCTAGGTTTTTTAACAAAACATTCCAATTATGTAACAAACATATATATATAATATAGAATTTTTTCATGCTTAAAAAAATTATTTATCAAATTATTATTAATAAATTTATTTATTTAATTTTAACTAAAATATATATTTTTATTTTGTATTTTATATTATAGATCAAATGAAATTACAATCATGTATGGGTGGATAAATATTTTAAAGAAAACTAACTTAATATAGTTTAGGGTGGATAAATATTTTAAAGAAAACTAACTTAATATAGTTTAGGGTGGATAAATATTTTAAAGAAAACCAACTTAATATAGCCTAGCGTGTTCATCTCATTATACTATCTATGAAAAGATTTACAAAATAGAGTATTCACAAAACTACCTATCTATGAATACACATATTAAAATATAAACATTGATAACTAATAACACCACATCCATAGAGATCCTAGTCCTCATTTCTTATATCCATGTTAATATTATAGTTACAGTGTTCATCTAGAATAATTAAGTTGGACAAAGTTCCATCTAGCCCATCCTCTTGCTTCTAATTGACTTCCCCTATTATAAGCAAGAGAAAGTAATATTTGAATTCTCATAACCTCCTTGTACATCATTTCAAATTTCACTTCCATAATTTGAATTGTATGCACAATTCTTCGTGTTCTTCCTTATCTGCTCCAAGGATTGTACAATTAAGGTTTCAACCATCAAATAGGTTTCAATTATCTTCGAAAACCTGATTTCTCGTGTGTGAGAGTGAAATAGATGTGCTACCCAACCCTTAATCTCTTCAAGGATCTATGCCTCAATCACTCTCTAAATTTTGGCCTAGTCACCTTTCTCCATCTTTTCCATCTCCTATTTTCCTACTTTAAAACACTTAAAATGGTAATGTTTCTTTTCCACCCAAGCTTCTTCTATTTCCTTAGAGGATTGAATAGAGTGTACCATGGTGGAAGCCATACAGAGTCCTCAATTTCGTTATCTTCTACTCTCACCCTCTGCTTAGCTGGAATTGTAGGCCATTATATCCTTCCAAGCTCTATACTATCAAGATTCTAATACCAAATAGAACCCACCTTGAGACAAGAAAAAAACTATATGGAGAGGGGTGATGCTAACTAAAACAAGTTCCACAATTATACCCAACATCGACTAGGATAAACTCTTTGTATAAGTAACCACACCATGATGCAACCTACCATCTCACTCCAAACTAGAAACAAAAACAAGAATTACAAGAAAAAACTTAAATAGAAATGGCTTTGATGCTTTAAAATAGAATAAAGAAAATTCCTATCATCGGATTGCATTCCAAGCATCCTTTATTATCCCACATCATCAGAATGCAATCATTGACATCACATACTTCTAACCCACTAAAAAAAGAGAAGATCTTCAGTTCACCCATTAAAAATTATCTTATCGTCATTTCAAATTCCCCTATGAGCATCCATGATAATAATAGCATTGAAGACTTGGATTACACTAATTTAAAATTCACTTAAAAAACATATTTGTTATCAACTGAAGCTTTTACCACCACCCTAAAGCTTCAGCTAAAAGTATGATGTTAAATAAGATTTTGAAGGAGGTGGCACTCCTTGTCATTATTTCCCCCCATTTTTGACTAGGCTACTATAACTAATTCAGTCCTCAAGTGAGATACAATTATGATGCTATTTTATTATATTTTAAACTAATATTTATTTAAAATTATAATTAAATCTTATTTAAACCAAAAAGATTATAATTATTTAAAATAATATATCTCGAAAACTTATTAAATTTAATGGTTTTCTATTACATTGATTAAAATTATCATAATTTTTTTTGTTAGCTAAAAAAGTTCTATTAATTCGTCAAGATATACATTTAATAAATAAAAATATCTTTTCTCTCCCAGCCTCAACACAACCAGATTTGTTGGCTAAGAGAGAAATGCAAAATGTAAGGTAAATATGCCGTGCTTTACATAAAAACCATAAACTAGCCGACCAGATAGCCCAAAGAACACACAAAATAAATATACAGGAAACCAACATCATAGTATAGAAGGACCATATGGTGGTTGAATAGCACCCAAAATAAATGGATGATCAAAATCCTGATGGGTGTGGAATTCCACATGGGCCATACGTGCCTCGAAGTCATCTAAGCAGTGGTTTGTTCGCCTTTGATCTCACTGCAGAGAAGTTAGGAAATCAAGGATGTCCCATTAATTTTATTATAGGTCGTTGAGGAATGTAATGAATTCATTCTAGTCATCACGACATTGTTCATTCATGTCCTCCAACATATTCCAGATAAGTCGAATTTTCAAGTCCAGGGACTCCAAGGCGACAGGCTAGACCACACGGCCTAGGGAGTGGGTCTGATCCTGCTCCAAATCATCATCCAACTCCACTCGCCCAACCCTTGCAGATTTTTTCATGCCTTCCTCGTCACCTCTACCCCCCAACAGACCATGGGGCCCTACACCTCATCAGGCGTGGTCCCTCTTCCACAACATGTCAAATCTCGCATCGGAGCACCCGTATTGAGGACATTATGTTTTAAGTGACCTGGGCTCTACCTCCCAAAACTTCAGTCAAGGAAAGGCACCATTAATCCTAGCACACTGCATAACCACCACCTTAAAATAGCAAACATTCCCTAGCTCAACAAGTGCACTAGAGCCACCCCCACTGAGGAGGCCTCCCAAACCAAGGTAGACCCTCACACATCTGCAACCCATACAGAACCATTTCCAAACCTCCGGAAGCGAGATCCAAGCCTTCCTTGGATGGGTGCATACATCAAACCTATAATTCACCCGAATGCAAGTAAATGGAACACAACCAAATTCATGCACCACCATGGAAAGGGCCGGGAAAAAACAAATGCAAATTAAAAGGCCCAAAAACCTTGCCAACTATCTTCCTAGCATGCTCAAATTCGTCCAATTGTCGCACACCTCAAACCAGAAGGTTGCTTCAGTTCCCCTTAGCTCGGAAAACCAACCACCAAAGAAGATTGCTATCAAAATTGCTCTAGGGTCCTAGACAAAGTAACGCATACCATAAATGAAGAAACATTGAACTCCCCTACCTCCAACAACGACTACCCAAATTGAATTTCTCATGCAGGAGAGCATGCACAGGGTGATAACTTGTGCATACTCTATAACGTTTACACCACCAGTGCTATATCCCATAACCTAAAAGTGAAATAATAGAAAATAACAAGGCACCATCCTTATAACTTGCAGCAGCCTTCTCGAGGGTTCACAACCCATCCGCGAGTTTTCCTGGTCACCTCTCTCAGGTGCAACAATTTTCCTTCACATGAAATTTCAACCCACTAGACCTCACTGTGAATTTCAAAGTCCTCCACCATGATCGAGGTCTCCATGTCTTGATCTATTATCCCTTTGAGCTGCTATGTTCAAGTCTAAGAGGTGGGAGGCGAAAAACCTTGCCTGAGAGTCAAGATTTGATCTTGGACTCCCTAAATGACAAGAAGGTCAGTAGCCTTATTCCCAATCCTCAGAGTGTGAGATGTGATCACATACACAAAGGATAGCACCAAGGATTGAATGTTATGAACCATGAGTTCCAATCACTAGCTTTTAGTAACTTTATGGACTAGCGATCCATTCAGCAATTTTCTAACCATCATGACTGTCAGAAGGGAATCATCTTCAATCTGAATCCAAACGAAACCTTGTTCCCTACAATGTGGAGCCCCTATAACAAGCTGTGAATTAAGCCATATTATTTCTCATGTTTCCACAATATCGCACAAAAAAACTATAGGTTGACCTATCGCATCCCAGAAGATGCCACCAAAAATTGCTAGACCTGAGTTACCTTTAGAGGCACCATTAATATTTAGTTTGATGAAGCCCTTAAGAGGGGGAGAGAACTCCAAGGAAAACCTCACTAGACTGACCGAAACAGAGACGGGGAAGGACGCTACATGAGATTGATATATTTCCATATGTTTCAAAATTTGAGCCTCATGTTCATCAACCTTATAATCATCCTCTGTCCATTTCTCCAACAATATTGTTTCCTTTATTCTCTTCTTTGTGCGGTGCAAACTTTGTCCCCAAAACTCCTATAATCTCTAATGACAATGTTATTCCTCACCTTCTAGAAATTCCATAAGAGGAGCCTGGAGGCTAATACCCAAGCTCAATTAACAATCACACTTTGAAAAGGATTGGCTCGCCAAGATTCTAGCATTTCCCAGAGGTCGTTGGAGGATCTTCCTAGATGTCCAAACAGGGATTGAAATCTACTCAAAAGTATCTCCATAAATAGAAATGTGTTAAGAAGATGATCCATATTCTTCGTGTGCTCTTGAAAGATAGGGAATCATGAAGGGCCTTCAAATCCTTTATGTTACATAAGATCTCAAGTTAATAGCATTCGACGTCCGATCAAACAGAGGAAACTAGCAACTTAAGCCATAGTTGACTACCCCAAATCCTACACCAAAACCCTTCTCTTAGCAAATCATTGTGCTTAGCCAGGAGGTTATAAAATTGTTTTATAGTGAACATCCCCTACAACTGATGGCCCCAGTGAAGCTTGTCTTGATCTTGAGAGATCGATATTCTATTTTCCTGGAGGAGGGTCATTAGAGAAATTTTGAGGTATAAAATGGGTTTCCTAAGGAATATTATAAAATAATAGTGGAAAGAATAAAATAAGATTAGATTACCTCATCAAGTTTTGGAGGGAAAAAAAATTACTTTTTCAACTTATCTCCATATGATTTTACTCAAATTTTGAGTGGGAGCACTCGTTGAATGTGGAATTTAATTTTTTATCTAAGTAGTACCCATGATGCATACTTTCGATGGACCCTACTACATGAAAAATGTGAAATACATGAAAAATGTGATTGTAATCACATTTTTTCATGTGTTTCACATTTTTCATGTAGTAGGGTCCATCGAAAGTATGCAACATGGGTACTCCTTGGATGAAAAATTAAATTATGCATCCAACAAGCTCCCATGCTAGAAATTTGATTAAAATCATAGGGAGATAAGTTGAAACTAAGAGTTGAAAAAGTACTTTTTTTTACATTTTTACTCCAAAAATGGTGAATCATCCCCCATGGTTGACATCATCATATTGGTTCTTATAAAGTTGATTTTTTCTGTACATTTTTTTAGGCCCATTTTTTACCTCAAAATTTCTCTAATGAGATAGGCTCTGCCACTCTTTTTGGGGAGAATTAGAGTTCCAATCTATTTTTTTCTTCCACATTCTCCATTAGTTTTGTGGGACTATAACTTTCCAATAATTTGCAACATCCAAAGCACCAAATCCCATGTTGAGCTCCTTGATGATCCTTAATTATTCCCTACTTTCCAACCTTGGGAGTTGTTACCATGAGTCGTCCCAAAATTGGAAGTATCCCCATTTCGAATTTCCCAAAAGATATGGTCTTGAATCAATTTCCTTTGGGCCTTAGCCATATTCTAGATTGATGAAACCTTTGGGAAGTCTTGGGGTCTTGCAATCGCTTCATGTTCCCTTACTGAGTTGTATTTCCTTTGCCAGATTGTTTTCCATAGTTTCGTGCTACCCTTCAGCCCCTGCCACCATAGCTTGGCTCCCATGACATGGCTAATATGCTCTAGGGCCCTCATACCTAGACCACCATTGGCCTTATGGAAGCATACCTTTTCACAAGCCAAAAAACCTTGTTTCCTATCTTGATGAAATCCTCACCATAGAAATTTGTGGAAGGTGGCAACTATGTCTTTGTAAACCACTTTTGGTGTGAGAAGCACCATTAATTTATAGTCTAACATGGCTTGGAGAACCACTTTTAATAGGAAAATATAACTAGGGAGGTTAAGAGCTCTGAAAGTCCAGTTGGAAAAATCTTTAGCTATTTTTTCTCTAATTTTTGTCCATATAGAGGCCTTCAATGAACTTGTCACCAAGGGGATTCCCAAGTATTTAAATAGAAAACTACTAATAAAAAAACCCAGACTTCTGGCCATATTTCTTTGCACCATTTTGTTTGAATTGAAGAAGTACATATTTGATTTTTCCCCATTCATCTACATGCCAGAACCATTTTTGAATTCTCTAATATTTTTTCCCAATGTCCTTACCTCTTGGATTGAAGGTTCCCTAAATACCATAATGTGATCAATGAATTATTGATGGTTCAATGGAAGATCTTGTCCCCACATTCAGATCCCTTTCATGATTCCTTGTTTAACAACATCTTTGATATACCCACCCAGTACTTCTGCCACCAGAATAAAGAGAAAAGGGGACAAAGGATACCCCTAATAGAGACCACGAGAAACCATGAAAGTCTAAAAGGGCGACCCATTGATTAGAAATGATAAGAACAAGAATGAAATAAGATATTGAATCTATTACACCCATTACAGAGAGAAATCAAAAGAAACTGAGGTTCTGAGAAGAAACTACCAATTTAGGCAACCATATGTTTTAAATAGGTCTAGCTTAATAATCATTCTTGGCTTCCTGCTTTTCTTCGGGGAGTGCACCAGTTCATGAGAAATGATAATTCCATCCATGATATGACATCCTTCAACAAAGATAAATTTCTCTTGAGAGATGAGAGGATTGAGTAGAAGCTTAAGTATTCTAACAATGACAATTAAGATATTCTTGTAGACGAAATTACAAAGAGCTATTGGACAGAACTCACTCACATCCTTAGATTGGTTAGATTTGGGGATCAAGTTGAGAAAGGTAGCATTCAATCTCAACCACACCTATTGGGAGTAATGTGATTCCTAGACTACAACATGCACATCATTACTAATAAAAGTCCAGCTTACCTTGAAACAGTCATTGGTGAACCCATCTGGCCCAGGAGACTTGTTTCTTGGCATTTCTTTAACCACCTCGTCCATCTCCGCAAATGAAATATCAACATGAGGGCCTCATTTTGCTCCTAATTTATCAACCTAGGGATGTGAGCGAGGATCCTCTCAATATCACTAGATTTGTCAGACTTGTCCTCAGTTAGAAGGTTCCTGTAGAAACCATCCAATTCCTCCTCGATCTCTTCATGCTTCACATGTATATTGTCGTCTTGTGAGTTCAAAGAATAAAAGTGGTTATTATGTCAATGTTTGATTAGGGCTTTATGGGAAAAGTGAGTATTATTTTCTCCATCCCTTACCCATTAAATTCTTGACTTATGCCGCTAAAAGGTCTCTTCCTTCTTTCATCCAGTATCCAACTCGAGAAGAACATTTCCTTCCTATTATATCAATTCCTTTATCCTCCCTTTTTGAATAATAGTTGATTGAATGGCATCCATCATGTCCTCCAACTTTCCCTTTTCCTTGGAATTATCACCAAATTCAACCCTATTCCATTTTTTAAGATGTTGCTTTGCTTCTTTTAGCTTGATCTATATTGTGTGCATCTAATTTTGAGCTTGGAAATGGATGTCTTTCCACCATGCTTCTAGTAGGGGAATGAAGTCAAGATGTTGAAGCAAAAAAATGTTGAATCGAAACGGTTAGTTATGTGGGGTTTTCTTCAAATCCATCTCTAGACAGATATGCCAGTGATATGACCTCAAACTAGGGAGGATTGCACCTTCTATGAATATGACTTTTGCTAGAAGATATTTAGTAAGAAATAATTGATCAAGACATTATGTAATATGATGTGAGCCCCCACTCCGGTTTTGTAAGAAATTAATTAACGGAGCAATGAAATACACAAAATATTGCAGAAACACAAATATTTAAATGCATAAAACAAGAGAGACACAAATATACGTGGTTCACCCAATTTGGGTTGTGTCCACGAAGAAACAACCATTCCTTTCTTTTATATTATCCAGAAAAATGAAGAGATACAACCTACAGTAGATCCACTATAATTTCCTCTTCGCTCTGACACAATCTCCTCTCTCTTTCCCGCTCAAAATAATAATACATATCTACAATACAATTCCCTCATATAAACCAAGGGGTTGCATTCTAGGGAAAAAAAACGTCTACCGTCAAATCATCCACCTAATGAACGACCTAGATTGACTACAAAATTAGAATATTTACAAAGAAATTTTTAATCTATTTTTAGCTTGGGGACACTGCCCCCGTACCCTTGCCAAGGGGGATCCAAAAATGCAGCCGCCACCCCTAGACCCTCCAGGAAGAAATAATTGGGGGGAATTCCCCCCCACACCCCCCTGTTAGGGATTGGGATCCAAATGCAATTGAAAGAAGACCTCTGAATCAGGAAGATAATCAAACTCCACATCCAACAGGTTGCTCAAAGTCTATAGGACATTGGATCTATGAACGTATACAATTCTTAGATCTTGGATCATATCTTGAAATGGAGTTATTGCTACTTCTAGGAATCAAATACTCCCCTCCTTCTCCCATAGGTTCTTGACCATGTTAAAATCACCACCCATGATCCAACCTTCTTCGTGAACTTGTTTATGATTTACCCTTATTTCCTCCAAGAATGCCTATTTGCCTCCTATTAGAGGGACAATTCACCACTGAGACCCATAGTCACTCTCTAGGTACCAAACATCGGAAGCATCTAGATAGAAAGTTTGGGAAAGCAATCTATTCATCTAAACAAACGCATCTAGGGTTTGATATTATCATGATCCCCCTTGCTCTTCCCTAAGAATCGATAGTCATTGTTTCACACACCCTCCAACACTAATCCATTATCAATTCAAGTGTGGATCTAGGAACTTTATTTTCTTGCAACAATATAATATATAGTTTCTCTCTATATATAAACAACATTAGGTATCGTTGTTTACCTTTACTTTTGAGGCCTCAAACGTTCTAGGAAACTATTTTTATGGGTTAACAGGTTATCTTATTAATCTTCCCTTAGTTGAGAAGAAATTGCCTTGTAGCTCGAAGAACCTCCTAGGTGTTTTCCCTTCCCTTGCGACTCTGATCACTGGTGGTTTGTTCCTTGACTTTCAGCATCTGGGCCAATACCTTTTGACCAGAACTTGAGTATGGCAATCCCCCTTCCTAGGTTGGATTAACTCTTCTTCAATGGGCATACAAATGGAGGAAGTTGTGCAGTTTCTCTATAGTTGTCAATTTCTCCTCTATGTGGGCCCATGTGCATAAAAATTCTAACATCATCATTTCATCTACATCTAAATTGTCCTTCCTATATTCTACCTCTAGAATGGAGGATGTGTTTCCCAATAAATCCTTCAAGTTGGAGTCACCACAAGGTTCTTCGATTGGCTTTATTTTATTTGACTATCACTTATTGGGGTTTCTACTTCCATAATGTGTTCATTCGAAGGTATTTCTGCCTATTCATGTGGCTCCTCTATGATCTCATATTGAGTGAAGATCAAGAACTAGTTCTTGTTAGCGAGCAATTTTGACAACTCTGCCTTCTTCTCTGATTTCCCTTGATTTGATCGAGGGTTATTCTCTAGTCCCAATCTTCCTAAATTTAATTGGTTTGTGTTCCCTAGTCTTCTAGATACATCCTAGAAACCCTCAGAGTTCTCCTATTTTTGGGCCAATTGTTGTTCAGTGATCGTAAAGGGGGGATTTCTGATCTAATGTGCATACTCATGGCACTGGAGGAATTTAAATAGCATGTGCTCGTAATCTAGGGTTTGGATCCAAACCTCATCTTAATATTCTACATTTGTTTATTTTGGCAAGGGTTTTGAGATGCTCATTTAAACACAAATCAAAGCATAGGATATATGCCATATGCATCTGGTAATTTCCAAGATCTTAACAAAATCGGCAATGGCATTTCCACCCTTTTAAAATATATGGTTCCTAAAAATTTTTTGGGAGTGAGAAGGGTTGAACCCAAAGCGAGCCTTCAAGAAATTGCTCCTTCTTCAGGTTGTAACACTCCTCCCAAAATTGCATGAACAAGCCTGCATTTTTCATAAAATAGGGACCTTTTCGAAGAAACGCTTCTAATTAGCAAGATCATCGAAAATGACCATGAAAAATCCATTGGCATGTAATCGTAGCTCTACAGTACCCTAGGGTTTCCATTTCAGCTGGATCCAATTGACAATGCCCTTCTCTTTAGGCCAAATGCCCATAAATTTGTAGATGAGTGCATGATCCTTCATGTAACTGCAGGATTGCTCCAACCTATTGTGTGAGATCACAAATTTAGGGTTCTCGGGAGCCTTCGAAAGGAATTTTCCTTTGAAGTGGGTATACCATTGGGATCCAAATACTAGGTCATCTCCATCTCCACCCTAACCACCATATGAAGCTTCACCACCTCTAGGATGCAATGATTGACCTTTGACAATGTTCTTGTAGGAGGTAGTTTCCCCCCTCCCTGCAGGAATACTCATGTGGTGAATCAGTGACACTAAATTCAAAAAGCATTAGATTTTGTCAGCACGAACCTATGGTTGAGCTACCCAAATTCACAATTCTAATAGCGACCTGCAAACCCTAATGCACAAAGTACAAAAGCATTTCCAAAAACATCATAATTTTTATTAAATCCATAATCTTATTTAACTTTTTTCCCAAATTATATGTCATAAGTTTATGTTTAAATTAATGTGTTTTATTTAGATATGATGTAAATGTTTTATGTCTTAGTGTTTTCACTTTCTTTCCATAAACCATTCTTAAAAAAACAGAAAATTTCCTTTTTTTAATTTATTTTTTAAAGTATTATTCCATACGACTCACCTTTCTATTTAATAAAATAAAAGGATTAGAACACATTAGTTCATCCAAGTCATTGGGTCGTTGGTTTAGGACAAAATTGCGCTGACAAATAGCATGACGATTCATTATAAATAGAGGAATGGACTTCATATCCATATATTACTATAACGGATTAATACTTCGTGTTATAAAAGTGAAGACACAAATTTGATTTGAATTTTGTTTTTTTTTTTTTTTTAATTCTATGTTTTGGATTATTTTTTATTAAATTGATTTTTTTTTAATTCAAAATTAGTTTTTGGAATTTTCAAAAATAAAAATAAAAATATTGTTTTTGATGGGTTATAAGAGATGATGGAACTAATTATCTATGGTTAGATGTGATATTTATTAAAAAATTTAATAATAAAATGAAATAATAATAAATTAAAAAATTGACATTAACATGATTAGATTTTACAATATAGAAAAAAAAGGTATAAATATATATATTGCACTATGCAACTAGACTGGATCAATGGCTATATTTGACTAAGAAACGATTAACTAGACTCGACCAAGGGATAGGGAAAGGAAAAAAATATAACATTGGTTAATTAGTTAGTAAGTTAGTTTTATATCTATTATCATATTTAAATAAGGTAATGTATGTATTTAATTAATATGAATCAATTAGTTATCAAAAGGCTTATATTAAAGTTATATAATTAAATAGTTAGTTAATTAATTGTAAGTTAGTTTTGTTATAGTTATTACCATAAAAAATAATTGTCTATATAACCTATTAATAAATCTATTTATTATTATTAAAGCTATTTAATTAAATATAAACTTAAATCATTAAGCTATTAAATATAAACCTAAAACTATCTGATTAAATATAAAAATTAAATCATTAATAATATATAATAATTTTTTTTATTAAAAGGATAACTTATTAAGTTAGTTAAATAATGGACCTTCTAATAAATTTATGGAATAGAATATGTGGCAAATTTCCCTAAAAATAACTAAAACCAATGAGGAACTAATAAGAAAGAAAAATTTTTATTTTAGTTGGTTACTTAATTAATTATTAATCTTATTTAATTCTATGCAAAGGGTTGGTAAGATAAACAATTCATATCTTAAAAATTCCTTCATCAATATTTAGGTACACAATATATACTTTGATAATAAAAAGTTGTTTTTATTCCTTATACAAACAATTTGCTCTTATTATTAATCAAGAAGGAGTGAAAGAGAATAGGCGAACATAAATATTTAAACACATAAAAATCAAAGAGACAATAAAAAAGGAAACACCAACGATCCAGAAGACAAGGGGGAAAAAACAAAGAAGACTCCACAAAAAATAACAACACAAGGGGCAGGGGCGGGGGGGAAAACGGCTAGGAAGAAAGGGTAGGGTTCCAACAACTGCTAATTTTCCAACCATCATCTCTAATGAGATTTCTCGGCCTTTTTTCAATCTCAATGGCTTCCCTAAATTTCTAGTGATGAAACTTCGCAACCTTGGCAATAACACGGGCCTCCTCAATACATACACGATGCTTAGTCTTCTCCGCGTGTTCTGCTAGGGAGGAAGACCGGGTCCTCCCATGTTTTAAGTCGGTTGAGTGCTCACCAATCCTTTGATTAATAGAACGACCAATCTCACCAACATAGGGGGTCCCACAAGAACAGGGAATAACATAGACACCTTTCATGTCCTTGGGGTCAACCGGGTCTTTTACTGATAGAAGGAACTACGAATGGTGTTAAAGGTCTAAAGGTAGAGGGAACATTATGCTTCCTAAGAATCCTTGCAATCTTATCAGTGGTCCCTTGGATGAAAGGGAGATGAACCCCTGAGACTCGATCTTTAGGGTCTTTTTTTACCAATGAATTCTTGTTGGCTTTAAGGAAAGCTTTCTGACCAAAGTGCCTACTATAACCATTATTAACAAATACATTAAGGAGATGGGCCTTCTCTTTATAGAGGCTCTTTTCATCAGAGATTCTCAACGCACGAGTAGCAAGTGTGTTGAGAACGCCCAACTTTTGAGCATGGAAATGATGGTATATGGCATGAAGATACTTCTCACTATGTGTTTTCTTCCGAAACATTTGGTGGGAGAAAGAAGAGTCATCATTCTTCGAAATAAGAATATCGAGGAAAGGAAGGCATCCATCGACTTCTTGCTCCACAATGAACTTTATGGTGGAGGATTGATTGTTGAGATGTTTGAAGAAAAGATACAACTCTTCTTGGCCATGAGACCAGATGACACCCGTGTCATCCACAAATCTCTTCCAAAGCTTGGGCAAGAGACAGGTTGAGGCCAAATCCTTGCATTCAAAAACTTCCATAAAAAGATTAGCAACAACTAGGGACAGGGGGGAGCCCATGGCAACACCATAGGTCTATTCATAGAACTCGCCTTCGAAGCTGAAAAGAGTGGAAGTGAGACAAATCTCAACTAACCGAGCGGTATCACGGTCCATGAGTCGGTTGATGACCTCAATGGCCTCCTTTATAGGAATTCAAGTGTAAAGGGAGACCACATTAAAACTCACAAGAATGTCCCCAGGGTCAAGCTTTATGCCCTTCGGCTCTTCAAAAAAGGACTCCGTGAGGCCAACTAAGGGTCCAAGCTTCAAGGCAAGGTATTTTGCAAGAAGTTAAGTAGGACCACCAATGGTATTGACAATGGGACTAAGGGGAGCCCCCTCCTTATGAATCTTTGGAATCCCATAGATCCTTGGAGTAATGGGGCTACACTTAATGAGATTATGGAAAAAGGAACCCACAGAGTTACTAGACTTGATACCAAGAGCCATTGTTCTTGAGATCTTTTTCAGGGGATTCTCGGAAAGATTTTTATAGCTTCCACTATTACAAAGATGATCCAACATCTTCTAGCAATAATCCTCTTTTTCAAGGATGATGGCAGCCCCTCCTTTGTCAGCTTTTAGAACCACGATATCTTTATTCTGGTTTAAGGATTTGAGGGCATCAAATTCATCCTTGTTGATGTTGCTACTGGGGGGCTTTGCCTTCCTGAGGACAATAGCGCAATCTTGCCTTATAGTGTCCTTAATATTATCGGGTAAGCCCTTAATCCCAAACTCTACATCACAAATAATGTCTTCTACCGGGATCTTTTTAGGGGCCAGGGAAAAATTTAAACCTTTACCCAAAAGATTAAAGATGGAAGGGGGAAAGGAGAAACTAGAAAGATTGATAACCTTATTATTACGAGAGGGAGGGAGAAGATTATTATTATTATTATTATCATTATATTTCTTATTAATAATACTATTATTATTTGTTGAATCACAATCATAAATAATTATATAATCATTATTCTTATTCTTATAATCATTACTATATTTCATGCTACTAATGTTATTAATATTTGTTAAACCACAGTGATAACTATTTTTATTAACCTTCTTATTATTATTATTATTATTACATAAAACCATTTTAATGTCATTAGTTTCACCTACATACATCTTTTCGATACATGAATTATCACTTTGCTTATTATTATAGTCAGTATAACCCTCGAAATCTCTTTTGAGGAATTCGATTGTGTTCAACATACCTGTGCATATACCATTAGCAGAACCATGAAAGAGACAGTTGGAGCTCAGACCCGGTTTAGGCGAGAGTGGCCTATCATGAAGATTGACCGAGGAGGAGATGACCTGGTTTCTGGACTCGTTGATGAGGACATGCGGACTAGAAGGGAGGGGTCCATGACGAGGTGACGACAACAGAACCAAGGAAGAGTTTGGCAGGACAAAACTCACGAAATTTTCTGAGCGAGAATAACCAGGCTTGTTAAAACAATGCCTGTCCGAAGGGAGAAGAGAGGGATGCAACAAGATCATAGTCGAGCTAGACTGCAGTTGAGGGACAGGGCCGCCGGTTGAAGTCAGGACCGTCAAAAGGGTGGCTATACCCCGAAATGACGGGGATCGGATGGAGAACACCATAGGAGCAAGCCTCTTCATCGGACTTTAAAGATATAGTCGGATTCGCAGGCGGGTAGGCCGAGTCGGAAAGATTGAAAACCCAGGTCTGAAGGGAAGACCGTTGATTAGCTTAAAGCCAACCATGGGAGTTTTTATCCATGAATGCGAAAGGGTCATCAAAAGCAGAAGATTTATGGGCCAATTTCTGGAACTTTAAAGCTTGTTTCTGCCTTCAGAGATCTTCCATATGGAGGCATTTAAGAGCTAAATAGGCATCAATTCTTTCCCAAAGGGAGGCGGAAATTAAGCTCGAAAGTTCCAAATGCAAAGCCAGAAGATTTCGAGAGAGCAGATCTATGGTTCTTCTAAAACTAGCCTTCAGAAAGACCCGACTGTTCTGAGGAGTGTGGAGGTGATGATTAATCTGGGATGATGGACGAATCTCTGCATCTTTTAAGAAACGCCAAATCTGACTTCACCTTCGAAACATGCAAGCGTGCCCGTTCAAAATGATGAACCTTAATTGCAGTGACTCTTCCATGCAGGGATTCAACAATTGAATCCCTGCACGGAAGAGCCACTACAACTAAGGTTCATCATTTTGAACGGGCATGCTTGTAGGTTTCAAAGTTGAAGTCAGATCTGGCGTTTCTTAAAAGATGCAGAGATTCCTCCATCATCCCAGTTTTTTCCCAGACTAATCATCCCCTCCACACTCCTTAGAACTGTCAGGCTTTCTGAAGGTCAGTTTAGTAATGCTGAGATCTGAGATTAGCAGAGTTAGAAGAACCCTAGATCTTCTCTCTCGAAATCTTCTGGCTTTGCATTTGGAACTTTCGAGCTTAATTTCTGCCTCCCTTTGGGCAATAATTGATGCATATTCAGCTCTTAAATTCCTGCGTATGGAAGATATCTAGAGGCAGAAACAGGCTTCAAAGTTTCAAAAATTGGCCCATAAATCTTATACTTTCGATAAACCTTTCGCATCCGTGGATAAAAACTCCCATAGTCGGCTTTCGGCTAATCAACTGTTTGCCCTTCAGACTTGGGTTTTCAATCTTTCTAGCTTGGCCTACCTGCCTGTGAATCCAATTATGTCTTTAAAGTCTGATGAAGAGGTTTTCTCCCATGGTGTTCTCCATATGATCCTCGTTATTTCGAGGTCTAGCCACCCTTCCGGCGCTCCTGACTTTCCTTCAGCCGGCGGCCTTGTCCCTCAACCGCAGTCCAGCTCAACCGTGATCTCGTTGCAACCCTCTCTCCACCCTTCGGACAGGAATTCTTTTAATGAGCCTGGTTTTTCTCGCTCAGAAAATTTCGTGAGTTCTGTCCTGCCGAACTCTTCCTTGGTTCTGTCACCGCCACCTCGTCGTGGACCCCTCCCTTCTGGTCCGCCTATCCTCATCGCCAATTCCAGCAACCGGGTCATCTCCTCCTCGATCAATCTTCATGATAGGTCGCCCTCGCTTAAACCGGGTCTGTCGGTCCGAGCTCCAACTGTCTCTTTCGTGGTTCTACTAATGGTATATGCACAAGTATGTTGAACGCAATCGAATTCCTCAAAACAGATTTCTAGAGTTATAATGACTATAATAATAAGCAAAGTGATAATTCATGTATCGAAAAGATGTATGTTGTTGAACCTAATGACATTAAAATGGTTTTATGTAATAATAATAAGAAGGTTAATAAAAATATTTATGATTGTGGTTTAACAAATATTAATAACATTAGTAGTATAAAATATAGTAATGATTATAAGAATAATAATAAATATAACAATAATGATTATATAATTAATTATGATTGTGATTCAGCAAATAATAATAATATTATTAATAAGAAATATAATGATAATAATAATAATAACAATCCTCTCCCTCCCTCTCGTAATAATAAGGTTTTCAATCGTTCTAGTTTCTCCTTTCCCCCTTCTGTCTTTAATCTTCTAGGTAAAGGTTTAAATTTTTCCCTGGCCCCTAAAAATATCCTGGTAGAAGACATTATTTGTTATGTAGAGTTTGGGATTAAAGGTTTACTCGATAATATTAAGGACACTATAAGGCAATATTGCATTGTTGTCCTTGGGAAGGAAAAGCCCCCCAGCAGCAACATCAACAAGGATGAATTTGATGGCCTCAAATCCTTAAACTAGAATAAAGATATTGTGGTTCTAAAAGCTGACAAAGGAGGGGTTGTCGTCATCCTTGACAAAGATTATTATCGCTAGAATATGTTGGATCATCTTTGTAATAGTGGAAGCTATAAAAAGCTTTCCAAGAATCCCCTGAAAAAATATCTCAAGAACAGTGGCTCTTGCTATCAAGTCTAGTAACTCTGTGGGTTCCTTTCTCCATAAACTCATTGAGAGTAGCCCCATTACTCTAAGGATCTATGGGCTTCCAAATATTCATAAGGAGGGGGCTCCCCTTAGACCCATTGTCAATACCATTGGTGGTCCTACTTACCTTCTTGCAAAATACCTTGCCTTGAAGATTAGACCCTTAGTTGGCCTTGCAGAGTCTTTCGTCAAAGACTCTGTGTTCTTTTTTGAAGAGCTTAAGGGCATAAAGTTTGACCTTGGGGACATTCTTGTGAGTTTTGATGTGGTCTCCCTTTACACTTGCATTCCTATAAAGGAAGCCATTGAGGTCATCAACCGACTCACGGACCCTGATACTGCTCAGTTAGTTGAGATCTATCTCACTTCCTCTTTCTTCAGCTTCGAAGGTGAGTTCTATGAACAGACCTATGGTGTTTCCATGGGCTCCCCCTTGTCGCTAGTTGTTGCTAATCCTTTTATGGAAGATTTTTAATCTAAGACTTTGGCCTCAACCCATCTCTTTCCCAAGATTTGGAAGAGATTTGTGGATGACACAGGTGTCATCTAGTCACATGGCCAAGAAGAGTTGGATCTTTTATTCAAGCATCTCAACAATCAATCCTCCGCCATAAAGTTCACTATGGAGCAAGAATTCGATGGATGCCTTCCTTTCCTCAATGTTCTTATTTCGAAGAATGATGACGGTTATTTCTCCCACCAAGTGTTTCGGAAGAAAACACATACTGAGCAGTATCTTCACACCAGCTCCCATCATTTCCCTACTCAAAAGTTGGGCGTTCTCAACACGCTTGCTACTCGTGCGCTGAGAATATCCAATGAAAAGAGCCTCTATAAAGAGAAGGTCCATATCCTTAATGTATTTGTTAATAATGGTTATAGTAGGCACCTTGGTCAGAAAGCTTTCCTTAAAGCTAGCAAGAATTCATTAGTTAAAAAAGACCCTAAAGATCAAGTCTCAGGGGTTCATCTCCCTTTCATCCAAGGGGCCACTGATAAGATTGCAAGGATTCTTAAGAAGAATAATGTTCCTCTACCTTTAGACCCCTTAACACCATCTGTAGCTCCCTTCGATCGGTAAAAGTCCCGGTTGACCCCAAGGACATGAAAGGTGTCTATGTTATTCCTTGTTCCTGTGGAACCCCCTATGTTGGTGAGACTGGTTGTTCTATTAATTAGAGGATTAGTGAGCACAACCGACTTAATACATGGGAGGACCCGGTCTTCCACCCTAGTAGAACACGTGGAGAAGACTAAGCATCATGTATGTATTAAGGAGGCCCATGTTATTTCCACGGTTGTGAAGTTTCATCACCGAAATTTAGGGAAGCCATTGAGATTGAAACGAGGCCCAACAATCTCAATAGAGATGACGGCTGGAAAATTAGCAGTTGTTGGATCCCTGCCCTTTCTTCCTAGCCGTTTTCCCCCTCACCCCCGCCCCTTGTGTTGTTCTTTTCTGTGGAGTCTTCTTTGTTTTTTCCCCCTCGTCTTCTGGATCGTTGGTGTTTCCTTTTTTATCATCTCTTTGATTTTTATGCTTTTTAATATTTATGTTCGCCTATTCTCTTTCACTCCTTCTCAATTAATAATAAGAACAAATTGTTTGTATAAGGAATAAAAATCCTTTTTATTATCAAAATAAATATTCTGTACCTAAATATTGATGAAGGAATTTTTAAGATGTGAACTGTTTATCTTACCAATCCTTTGGATAGAATTAAATAAGATTAATAATTAATTAACTAACCAATTAAAATAAACTTTTTTCTTTCTCATTAGTTCCTCATTGGTTTTAGTTATTTTTAGGGAAATTTGCCACATATTCTATTCCTTAAATTTATTAGAAGGTCCATTATTTAACTAACTTAATAAGTTATCATTTTAATAAAAAAAAAATATTATATATTATTAATGATTTAAATTTTATATTTAATTAGATAGTTTTAAGTTTATATTTAATAGCTTAATGATTTAAGTTTATATTTAATTAAATAGTTTTAATAATAATAAATAGATCTATTAATAGGTTATACAAACAATTACTTTTTATGGTAATAACTATAACAAAACTAACTTACAATTAATTAACTAACTATTTAATTATATAACTTTAATATAAGCCTTTTGATAACTAATTGATTCATATTAATTAAATACATACATTACCTTATTTAAATATGATAATAGATATAAAACTAACTTACTAACTAATTAACTAATTATATTTTTTTTTCCTGTCCCTATCCCTTGGTCCAGTCCAGTTAGCCATTTCCTAGTCAAATATAGTCGTTGATCCATTCTAGTTGCCTAGTCCAATATAGCCATTTCCTAGTCAAATATAGTCATTGGATGATCTGCGCTTTCTATTTAACTTGCAGCCAATATCTGGTTCTTCAACTTGTCCTGACGATGAACCACACTCGCTCGTTCGAAACGCGTCGACAAATGTATTCTAATGTGATTTACGCCAAAAAATATTCTCAAAACACTAGTTGTAGTTGTGTATAACATTCATTCACATGACTAATATACACTCAAACATTTTAATATTTAAAGCAATACGTCAGGGAATTAGTTGCAATAAAGAAGAGAACCTGTTACTTAAATATAATGATTCTATTTATAAACACTAGCTTCATCTAACTTTCATTCAAATCATTAATATACAATCAAATATTTTTATACTCAAAATTCTTCATAAAAAATTGAGCTAAATGAAAATTTTGTTTTTGCATAAACGTGAGTTTTTGAGGAATTTATTGATAAGAGTGTGTATATTTCCTAGTGTTTCACTCAACATGGTCTCATGCTTCTCCCACACAACACTTTCCCTTCCTCATGTTTCCCTTCCACACACATTCCTACTTCTGCACTCTGCACACATTCCCGCCTATGAACACTTCTTATATGTTTTGTAGGATATTTTTCTATTTATTAAGTTTTTTTAGAATTTATATAATTAACATATGATAAAATATTTTTTAATGATTACTTTTTATTAATTATCATAGCTTAATTATTAATTGATAGTAAGAACAAATGGTTGTTTCATAGTTATGACATTGTTTAATGTCACTATAGTTTTACCTTACTCATTCTAAGTATGAATCTCAACTAGTGGTAGTATTCACTAAACTTAATATCTGTGTCATTCATTCACATAAGATAAAATATGATCATTTTATTATTGTTTAGTCAATGGAACTATGGTAATTCCAACAAATTGAAAAATTGATCTCATTTTAATTAGGGAAAATAATTATAGGAGGATATTTTTTAAAATTTATATCACTTTATGGAAACATGATTCTCACTTCTACACATTATGTCAATTTCCATAAAAAACCTCTCGTATATTAGTTGTTGAAAATAAATTTGTTTGTTCAGCTTATTTATGACAATATATTACTATTGTTTATTTGGGTTTAAATAACAAATTAAAAATTATTTGATCCAATACTATATTGAAAAATAAATTTCTAACTCTTACCTTATATCCACTGAAAATCCAATCTTCTCATTTTTTAAAAATGTATCATTTACATTACACTATAGACATATTATGGACATCTCTGCACACATGCTTCTCTTATACAACATCTTTCCTTTCTCATGTTCCTCTTCCGCACACATCCCCACTTCCATATCTTTGTACACATTCCCGCATGTGCACACTTTTTATATGTTTTGTAGGATATTTTTTTCTATTTATTAATTTCTTATAGAATTTTTATAATTAATATATGATAAAATATTTTTTTAATAATTATTTAAAAAAATAAACATAATTTAACTTTTAATTGATACTCAGAACATATGGTTGTTTCATAGCTATGATATTATTTAATGTCATTTGTTTTCACCAAAATTAATATCTTGTATCATTCATTCACATAAGATCAAATATGATAATTTTATTAATGTTTTGGCAATGGAATTGTGTAATTCATAATCTACTATACTGTGGTAATTTCAACAAATTTAAAAGAAGAATTGATCTTATTTCAATTCAGAAAAATAAATATATCCCTGAGGGTTACCTCAATTAGACGAGTCCCCATTGTTAAAGCCCCTTTTCTATTGAGAGGTCACATGTTCAATTCTCTCAACACCCTCGTGGTTAGGTTTCGTGGTTGAACTTATGGGATGTGATCCCTTTGGGTGGATCTGTCTGGTACAAATATTATGTGGATGTAGTAGTCATCGATCTCTAAGTCTATGAACCACATAGAAAAAAAATTAAGAAAAATAATTTTAAGAGGATATCTTCTAAATTTTACATCATTATATGAAAACATGATTCTCACTTTTACACACTGTAAACTTGCATAGGAAAACTTCACATCATCTCATTGATTAGTGGTTGAAAATGGATTTATTTGATTATTTTATGTATAAAAATATATTACAATAGTGAAAAAATAACATAAACATAGAAATTAGTTGTTTTGCAACTATTTCACTTGTTAAATTTATAATTATTATTAAATTTAGATTTATAAATATTATAAGTCAATTATTTTTTTCCCCTCCCATATAACATTGAGGTCCTTAATTTAGTTATTCATTCAAGTCATATAAGAGTTAATGGTTTCATATTTCTATGATTCAAACTACAATAACAGTCCCCCCTCACCCTACCTTCCAAAAATTAGATACCCAATCTTATTAAACTCATAGATTCAAATCATTTTTTTGGCTTCCTTATATTGCTAAATGGTATTAAATTCATTAAATTTCCATGTCTACAACCTATTCTTTGTGTTTAGATAATACTATGACCAGGGAAAATTAAATGATGTTATTTGACCACTTGTCAAGCTTTCATTGCCATTCAGTTAGGAGAATTTGCAAATTTGTTTCATTTGATAAGTTGTTGGCATGGACCCTAAGGAAAGAAAAGAAAAGGAGTTGAAAATAGGGACCAACTTAATTTTTCCTAAATGCATTAGGTTATCATGCAAGTTCAGTAGCCCAACAGAAGTTAAGCCCAATCTATAAATAAAATTAACAATATTAATAGCTGCAATGCAGCATAGCCCCTATCTCTACCATTATTGCTAATCAATTTATTAAAGATTGTACAAAGTGTAGAGAAAACCTCGCACAATGAAATCAAAAATCTCTCCTCACAAATATCTCTCCACAATGAAATTTTCAATAATTCCATCACCACTGTGGAAATTTGTAAAATTAATAGTTGTATCTTACTTAGCTCCCCAGTCTACACTAAGAAATAAACTTTAAAAATATTTACAAGACCTATGTAGAGATTTCACTCTACAGAAATTTTCACACAAGAAAAGTTTCTCAAACTGCTTTAAAAGCAGAGCTCTACACACGGTTTAAAAGCTTTAAACACCAAGTGTTAATGAATGTTTAAGTTTACATGCCTTCCTTTCAAAAAAAAGAAAAAAACCAATTCCATGTGTTCCTAAATGCTGATTTTGCATGCTTTCAAATAAATGATTAACTGGTAAAAATATAATTTCATGAATTTATTAAAATGTTAAAACTATAGTTTCAATAATTCCATTACCAGTGTCAAAATTTTTAAAAGTAATAGTTTTCTCTTACTCAACTCCCCAACCCATGCTAAAAAATAAACCTTAAAAACATTTACTATATTTGTGTGGAACTTTGCTTATGTGGAGCTTTGCCTATGAGGAGCTTTCACTATGTGGAAATATATGCAAATTACTTTACATGTAAATATCTACACAGTTTTAAAAACTTTAAACACAAGTTATTAACAAATGTTTAAGTTTACATGTCTTCATTTCAAAACAAGAAGAAAATCAACGCCACGTGTTCCTAGATGCCTAATTTTACATGCTTTGAAATAAATGATTATTTGGTAAAAATATAACTAATTTCATGAATTTAATAAATCATTAAAGTTATAGTTTCAATAATGCCATTACAGTGTGGAATAGTCGTCTCTTAATTAGCTCCCTAGCCAACGCTAAGAAATAAACCTTAAAAATATTTACTAGACTTGTGTGGAGCTTTCACCGTGCGGAAATCCCCACACAAACAAAACTTTGCACACTAGTTTACATGCAAAGCCTCGCACACTATCTAAAAACTTTAAACACCAAGTGTTAACAAATATTTAAGTTTACATGTTTTGTTCTCAGCACACAATGCCCTATTGGGCACTTAGGCACCCATGTTGTCATGTATCACATGTCACCTTACCGCCTGATTTATCGAATTCACCCTCTCTTGTTCCACACATCATTTGGACCGTCGCTCATGTATCCCAATCATGCCCATCTCACATCTCACCTGACCCGTTCTCATCGTGTGCATATCGTCAACACCCTCCACTCGACTAGGTCATGGCGCTTGTCATGAGGTCGAGTCTCTTGACACTTCAAATCACCCGCTTCTTGTTGACTTGTGCATGTAATTCACCTATGGGCACCTAGGCTCTCCTTTGTGTGGGCGCACCCAAGGTACTTGCCTTTCTTCCGTTTCCTCTACACAATGCCTATTATTCCACTTCATCCAACCAATCTACCAAATAGTCAACCTAGGAATCCAGCGTGTCATGCTTGTGGTCCACACTCATCACATCGCACAACTTGGGTGTGCACAGTATATAAGCCACCAAGAATCATCGTGGTTTCCTATTTGGCCATGGTACCAACTCAAGGTGCTTACAATCCTTTACTTACATGTGTAGTTATCTGTTCATTTGTTTTGGTGGGAACCCCTTCAAAAGTTGGGTTGACTCACTATGTGTTGTGTAGGCACACCCATCTGTTCGGGCAACCCAGCGTGCTCAACATGCAATGCCCCATCAGGCACCTAGACACCCACCATTGTGCAGGTGTGCCTAGGGAATGGGTGCCCACATCACCATGTATTGCATGCTACCCTGCCACTCACTTCACTAAACTTGCCCATGCTCGTTTTTCCCATCACATGTCTTTCTTAGGCGATTGTCATTGCATGTATCACCCTGCCCGTGCCTTTTTCTTGCTCCACATGTTATGCCTTACCACCACTCATGTGGCTCGGTTCGTGGCCATCACACATAATTTATTAAATATTCTATAGAATGCATAGAAAACTCCACACCATAAAAGAAAAAATCTCTCTGCACAAAGCTCTCTCCATAATGAAATATCTGCAAACATCTCTTTGCACAATGAAAACTTTCCACACAACCTTCAAGAGGTAGCTTAAATGACACACGTACTCATTACAATTGAGTAAAACAACAATTGAAATACGTGAAATTTATCTCAAAATTTAATTGTGCGCAAGTGCAGAGGAAAGTGTTTTCATTGTGCAGCGCCTTTTAATTAGCTCCCCAACCCATGCTAAGAAATAAACCTTAAAAATATTTACTAAACTTGTTAGGAGCTTTCACTATGCGGAAATTTATGCACACTACTTTACATGCAAAGTTTTGAACACTATTTAAAAACTTTAAACACCAGGCATTAACGAATGTTTAATTTTGCATGCCTTCCTTTAAAGAAAAAGAAAGAAATCAATGCCACGTCTTCCTAAATGCTTAATTTTACATGCTTTGAAATAAATGATTAACTACTAAAAATATGATTAATTTCATGAATTTAATAAAATGTTAAAACTATAGTTTCAATAATGTCATTACGAGTGTGGAAATTTGTAAAAGTAGTAGTCGTCTCTTACTTAGCTCTCCATCTCACGCTAAGAAATAAACCTTAAAAATATTTACTGTGCATGTTCCACACAAGCAAAGCTTTGCACACTACTTTACATGCAAAGCTCCACACATTGTTTAAAAACTTTAAACACTATCTATTAACTAATCTTTAAGTTTACATGTCTTACTTTCAAAAAAATAAAAGGTCAACGCCACATGTTCCTAAATGCTTAATTTTACACACTTTGAAATAAATGATTAACGAGTTAAAATATATGATTAATTTCATGAATTTAATAAAATGTTAAAGCTTTAGTTTCAGCAATGACATTACCAGTGTGGAAATTTGTGAAAGTAATAGTCATCTCTTACTTAGGTCCCCAGCCCATGTTAAGAAATAAACCTTAAAAATATTTACTAGACTTGTTTGGAGCCGATAAAAATATATGATTAATTTCATGAATTTAATAAAATGTTGAAGTTTTAGCTTCAAAAATTTCATTACTAATGTGGAAATTTGTGAAAGTAATAGTTGTCTCTTACTTAGCTCCCCAGCCCATGTTAAGAAATAAACCCTAAAAAATTTACTAGATTTGTTTGGAGCTTTGCTTATACGAAGATTTTACTATGCTGAAAGTTATGCACAAGCAAAGTTCTACACACTATTTTAAAACTTTAAAGACCAAGTGTTAACGAATGTTTAAGTTTATATGTTTTCATTTCAAAAAAAATCAACACCATGTGTTCCTAAATGCTTAATTTTACATGCTTTGAAATAAATGATTAACTAGTAAAAAGATAATTTCGTGAATTTAATAAAATGTTAAAGCTATAGTTTTAATAATTTCATTACCACTGTGGAAAAGTAATAGTTTTCTCTTACTTAGGTCCCTATTTCACACTAAGAAATAAACCATAAAAATATTTACTAGATTTGTGTGGAACTTTGCTTGTGCAAAATCTCTCACTGTGCAGAAATCTCCACACACTATTTAAAAACTTAAAACACCAAGTGTTAATGAATGTTTTACATGCATTCATTTCAAGAAAATAGAAAAAATAAATAAATAAATAAATAAAATAAAAATAAAAATAAAATAAAATAAAATAAAATAAAAAAATAAGAAATCAACGCCACATGTTCCTAAATGCTTATTTTTACATGTTTTGAAATAAATGATTAACTGGTAAAAATATAATTTCATGAATTTAATAAAACATTAAAACTATATTTCCAATAATGCCATTACCAGCATGGAAATTTGTAAAAGTAATGGATGTCTCTTACTTAGCTCTCGAGTCCATTCTAAGAAATAAACCTTAAAAACATTTACTAGACTTGTGTGGATATTTACTTGTGCGGAGTTTTCCCTGTGTGGAAAGCTCCACACAAGCAATGTTCTGAACACCTCATTATATGCAAAGCTCTGCACATTGTTTAAGAAATTTAAACACTAGGAGTTAAAGAATGCTTAAGTTAGTATATCTTCCTTTCAAGAAAAACAAGGCCACGTGTTTCTAAATGTTTAATTTTACATGCTTTGAAATAAATTATTGACTGGTAAAAATATTATTAATTTCATGAATTTAATAAAACGTTAAAGCTATAGTTTCAATAATGTGATTAGCAGTGTGGAAATTTGTAAAAGTAAGCTTGTGCTAAGAAATAAACCTTAAAAATATTTACTAGAGGATCTTTGCTTGTGCAGAGCTTTCACAGTAAATATTTACTAGATTTGTGTTGATATTTGCTTGTGCAGAGCTTTCACTATATGGAAAGCTCCACAGAAGAAAAACACCACACATTACTTTACATGCAAAGCTCAACCCACTGTTTAAAAAATTTAAATGCCAGGTGTTAACAAATGTTTAAATTTGTATGTCTTCCTCTCAAGAAAAAAGAAAAGATCAATGTCACATGTTTGTAAATGCTTAATTTTACATGCTTTGAAATAAATGAGCTCCACATTAGCAAGTGATGTCATTATTTTGAATGTCCACTTTCAATTAATAATTTAATATATTGGAATAGAATTGATTTATGATATGACAAAGATCTATGTTATAGCAAGTGATGTCATGATTTTGAATGTCCACTTTCAATTAATAATTTAATATATTGGAATAGAATTGATTTATGATATGACGAAACTCTATGTGAACAAATAACGAGAAAAATGACGAGGTTTTTTGGATTATTGGTATTTTTATTATTGGAGCCATTAAATTTTTTGGTTCAACGCTTTTTACATTGTATTACCATGCCTATTCATGAAACTCAAAGTAGAAACAAGTTTAACTTATAAATATGATTAATTTCATGAATTTATTAAAACATTAAAGTTATAGTTACAATAATGCCATTACCAATGTGGAAATTTGTAAAAGTAATAATAGTATCTTACTTAGCTCCCCAACCCATGCTAATAAATAAACCTTAAGAATGTTTACTATACTTATGTGAAGCTTTGCTTGTATGGAGCTTTCACCGTGCCAAAAGATCCACACACTCCTTTACATGCAAAGCTTTGTTATACTCAACCTTTTAATTTTTTATCATGATTTTGAATGTCCACTTTGAATTAATAATTTAATGTATTGGACTAGAGTTGATTTATGAGATGAAATAGATCCACATGAACAAATAACAAGAGAAATGATGATCTTTTTGGATTATTGGTTTTTTTATTATTGTAGTTAAATCTTTTGTTTCAACACCTTTTACATTGTATTACTGTGCCTATTCATAGAACTCAGATTAGCAACAAGTTTAATTGGTAAAAATATGATTAATTTCATGAATTTAATAAAACATTAAAGCTATAGTTTCAATAATGTCATTACAAGTATGAAATACAATGTGGAAATTTGTAAAAGTAATGAGTCACCTCCATAGAAGGAAATATTAATGGGATATTTGTTTAGGCCTCACCCGCCCCCCTCAGCCTATGTAAAGGACCTACCTGCAACCGCATCAATTCTAGCATCATTGGGTAGAGTAGTATTGTAAGTGTCAAAGTCAGTGTTAGTGTCAGAGCACTCATCGACAAAAAAAATTAGTTTCCTTTTATTTTTAAATGAATTGTTAGGCACTGACAAATACCAAAAATAAAATGCTCTCACTAAGGGAATTATGTCCCATTAGAGTTCTCTAACCCAATAGAAATCTATAAATAAAATTTCCAGAAAATTAAAAGAAAAAAAAAATTGAATTTATGGAAATTAGAAATATTTAACATTTTTCTGAAACTCTCATTAGAATTGCATTAAAAAATATAATGCAAATTTAATGCACTTTGACGTTGAAGCAAATGCTATAGTCCCTAACAAGATAGACATCAACATGAGAGAATTACAACATTAGATAAACATTTACATTCTTAACTTGCTAGAATGGTTAGGTGTGAAACCAAAACCTTTATGTCATTTAAGAAAACAAAACAAAAATGGGCATACATATAGTTTATCCATGGTAGCCTTGTTGGTACATTCTCCCAATATATATATATATATATATATATATATATATATATATATATATATTAAAAAAAATCATATGTATGTATTTTCTTCGTTAGACAAAAGAGGGTCGACGGCCTTCTGCATAAATATTTTGCCGTTTCCATATTTTTGATAAGTCTAAGCTTTTTCTTGGAAAATCTACTTTATTGAACTTGTAATGGATTGGACTTTCCATAGATTACGTGCAGGGATCTCCTCTTTAATGTAATGGAGAGAACCAATTTATAAGTTACATTGAAGATACAATAAGCTTAATGCTTACCAATGTAATTTTTATCTTCTTAAAATCGGTTGTGTACTTTCTTGAGACTTGATACATGAAAGGTGTTATGGATTCGACAATTGTCAAGTAAGTTCTGTCCATAACCCACGCTACTTATTTTTTATTATTATTTGATATGGACCATAATATTTAGGTGATAGCTTATCCTTTTCTTCTTGTTTTAATGACAATTTCTTATAGGGTTGAAGTCTAGCAAAGACCAAATCTCCTTCCTCAAACTCTCTTTCAGTGCGATGTTGGTCGACTTGTTGTTTCATTCTATTATGTGCCATGGTTAGATTTTCTTTTAATAAGTTAATGACTCTTTGACTTTCTTCTGAGTGGTCTTTTACTACTGGAACCTTAAAATTGAGTAGTGCAAAGTCCTTCCACCTGGGTGGCTCATAACCATATAAGGCTTGGAAAGGTGTCATTTTAGATGAAGTGTGGTAGGTGGTATTATGCCACCATTCTTCCAAGTGTAGCCATTAGGTCCATCTATTTTATTTGTCGATGACGAAACAATGAAGATATGTTTCCAAGAATTTATTCACGACTTCTATTTAACCATTTATTTGAGGGTGATAGGCCGAACTCATGTTGAGAGATTTTCCTACTTGTTGGAAAAAATCCTTCCAAAAATTACCTTTAAACCTTGTGTCTCTATCACTTACTATGACCTTGGGAAACCCATGTAATTTGTATACGTTTTTACAAAACATATCCATAATTTTATTAGTTGTGTCGGTTTTTTTGATAGCCATAAAATGGGCATATTTAGTGAGTCTGTCCATTGCTATAAATATCTTGTCTGTTTCGTCATATGCAGTTAGTCCTTCGATGAATTCCATTGAAATATCCTCCCATTTTTTATTTGGGATGTGTAGTGGGTGTAGTAAACCAGGGGTTGGGATATTTTCACTCTTATTCCTTTGACCAACATCACGTTTTGCAACATATTTTTGGATTTTCTTGCTCATACCCTTCCAAGAGAATGATTGTTGTATGTTGTAATAAGTTTTGAAAAACCCCACATGTTCGGTTGCATGAGAATTGTGCATTTCCCTTAGAATTTTCGTCTTAAATTTGGATGTTGGTGTTAGGTAAATTCTTCCTTTGTACCATATTATGTCATTCTTCCACTCAAAGTTGGTATATTGATGGATATTTTTAATCATATAATCATAATCCTAATCTTTGGCATATTCATCTCTTATTCCATCCAACCATTAAGGAATGACTACCATGGTGGTGCATGTTGTGTTGTCTTCATCCTCACGAGAGAGTGCATCAGCTACAACATTTTCCTTCCCTTTCCTATGTAATATCTTTAGGTTGAAAGTGGATAGCTTATCCATCCACTTATGTTGTTCTGTTGACAATGTCTTTTGTTGAAGTAGGAACTGAAGGCTATTATGGTTAGTTCAGATTAAGAATTTACTTCTGAGCAAGTATTGGTGCCATTCGTTAAAGAATGTATGATGGTGAGCATCTCTTTTTGGTATGTTGATTTCAAGCCTTCTTGTTTATTAATTTTCCTGCTCTCGAATGCTATAGAGTGGTTGTCTTGAATTAATATGGCTCCAATTTTGAATCACGAAGCATCACATTCGAATACAAATGTTTGGAGAAATCCGGAGTCGCTGGTACCGGTGTCGTTGACATTAATTCCTTTATATTCTCGAAACATTTGTCTGCTTGGTTATTCCACTGAAAATCTTTCTTCATTAACAAGTTAGTCAGGGGAGCTGTCAAATGCGCATAGTTTTTTATAAATCTTTTATAATACCCAGTTAGACATAGAAACCCTCTTAGCTTGGATAGGTTCTTGGGTTTGGGCCATTCTTTGATTTCTTTAATTTTGTTGGGGTCCACTTTGACTCCCTCCCTGGATATAATGTGTCCTAGGTATTCAACTTCTCTTTGCCCAAAGGTACATTTTGATAACTTAGCGTAGAATTGATTCTGCTTAAATACAGATAGTACTTCTTCCAGATGTTTGAGGTGTTCCTTCCATGTCTTACTATAGACGAGGATACCGTAAAAAAAACTAACACAAACTTTCACAAGTATGGGTGGAAAATTTCATTCATGGTAGCTTGGAATGTGGTTGGAGCGTTTGTTAATCCAAATGGCATAACCTTGAACTCATAGTGCCCTTCATGAGTTATAAATGTTGTCTTTTCGACGTCTTCTAGTCTTACCCGTATTTGGTAGTAACCTGATCTTAGATCTAATTTTGAGAAGTATTCATCTAGCATCTCATCAATGAATGAGATCATAAACTTATGTTTAATAGTGATTTTTTTAAATCCTCTGTAGTCTATACATAATCGAAATGATTCATCTTTCTTCCTGAACAATACTACGGGTGTAGCGTATGGACTTCTACTTTTCGTAATGATTCCATGCTTCAACAGGTTGTGTATCAAACATTCTATTTCTATTTTGTGATGACGGGGGTAATGATACGGTTTAAAGTTTACTGGTGTCGAGTCTGGTTTGACTTCAATGATGTGTTCAATTTTCCTTTCAGGGGGTAATTTCATTGGCAGATCTTGAAAAAACTTCTTGTATTTTTGGATCAAGGATGAAATTTATGATGGTTGGTGAGTCCCTTATATTGATAATAACTCCAACTGTTGACATTATGCAACAAATGTTGGGTCTCCCTTGTGAATAATTTTCTTCATCTGTTGAAAAGAGATGACTTGAGTAGGTGGGGCTTGGAACCCAAATAGATTATACTTCCTTCCATCCAATTTGAATTTAATTACCTACTTTTGGTGATTTCCTGAATACGTGCCTAGTGTCTGCAACCATTGTATCCCTATACCGACATCTACTGATCCTAGGGGGACTATATAAAAACTGGACTCCATTTCATATTTGCTCAATTGCAATTTGACTTTATGGCACTTGCCTACTCCATCTATCTATTTCCCATCTCCTACCATAACTTTTAAATCTACTACAAGAAGCAAAAATGTTTAGTCTTTTTGCAAAATTGACATCTATGAAGTTCTGCATACTCCCTGAGTCTATTAGAATGATAAAGTTTTGCTTCTTGATGTGGCCTTTAAGCTTTAATGCATGTGGCTAAGCTATCCCTATGATGACTGCTAGAGAAATTTGTGGCATATCCTCTTCTGATTTTGGATTAGGGTTTTCATTTTCCTCATTGTTCTCTTCGTCGAAGTTGTCTTCTAAAAATTCTTCTTCTTGTTATGCTTCGCAGTTGTAAAGTTTTTGTGTTGTGCATTTGTGTCCTAAGAAATACTTGTCTCTGCATGTCCAATACTTTCCATCCTTTTTTCTTTCAACATTAGACTGTTGTTTTCCTTCATTGCACATTGGAGGTGGAACATATTTAGCAATGTTTTCTGATGATGGTTTACTTGAATTCCCCTTGGGGTAGCTGTGTGATTTGTCATTACTAGTATATGGTGCTCTATGGAGTTTATATTTCTGTTCAATAATTATGGTTGTGTGTCTAGCCTCTTCAATGATTGTGGGTTTATATAACTTTAACTCTTCCTGGATGTAATCTTTAATGCCACAATGATGCATTTTTAATAGCTCTTCATCGGAAAATCCCCTTTGTCTAATCGTTAATACTTCCCATTCATGAGTGTATTCACTTAATGATCCCTTTTGTCTAAGGTGAACAAATATTTCACAAACATCATCTTCTTCCTCATCGTGAAATCATTTTAGCATAGTGTCTTTAAAATTTTTCCAATTGAACGAGCAAGCTGCATATTTAGTAGACCACTACAAGAACCAATCATATGCTTATGCTTCCTAGTAGTTGGAAGCGGTCATGACCTTCTCTTGTTGACCTATTGGTGGGTTTGCTCCAAAAATGGCATCCATCTTGTTTACCCATACAATGGTGCCTGTATGATCCTTACTATCATATTTTGGTAATTCTCTTTTAATCTTAAGGTGGTTTTTTTTAGGGGACTTTGTATAGTACTGACTTCTTTTGAAGTGCATTTGCAGCCTCTCATGATCTGGAGAATTTTTGCCTTCCGGAGTCTTGGGACTCTATGTGGATGAGGGTGGATTAGTCTTCCCAAAATGTTGGCTCATCATGTTTTTTAAATATGAAATATCATCGGGCATTTGATCCTATCTACTAACTGACTTCTCGACATTATCAAGGTGCTTATTTAACTTATTGATATCCTCTTGAATTTTTTTCATATCATCACTATTACTGTTGCTTCCCATTTTGGACATTTTCTTCCTACTAGACCCAATTTTTAATATATATATATATATATATATATATATATATAAATTAAATTAATTAATTTAATTAATTTAACCTGATGCAACATTTGACCCGATTCTTGCTGACTAGAGACCCGATGCAGCGTTTGACCCGCCTACAGCGTTTTGACCCCCTCTTAATTGTTTATGGTGGCAATGGTTCCGAAGAGATACAGCTTCCAACTGCCACGAGGGTTAACACGATCATCGATAGTTAATGGATGCCCATAGTGGGTTTGTATGGCGGAAAGTGCATGGACAAGAAGGTGGAGTCAAGGTGTACAGCAGTGTGTGTGGGTTGTTGGATGGAGATCTCAGCAAAGGAGACGGTCGATCAAGGAATAAAATAAAATGTGATAGCGTGGTGAGGCAACTGCATAGTGGCAGCATAGAACGTGGGGGTGAATGGAGATAGAATGGTGATGAACCGTGCAAAGATGAATGGACTCTAACAGGGGAAGGGAGATATGATTATGTGGGGACCATGTTGAGTATGTACTAGCGGCAGAGTTGGAGGGTGCTGAGCGTGGCTCTGATACCACTGGTACACTATTCTTGTACACTGAAGTTCTTTAGATTTCAAATACATTGAAATGCAACATTATATATATATATATATATATATATATATATATATATATATATATATATTATTAATTGATGATGAATTGAATATCTTTACATGGTCATGGCAGTTTTCCTTATATAGGAGTTGACTAGCCATGCCAAAATAGAAAGGCATGTCTTTTGACTAATGCCTCTTCAAAACTTAATTAAGTAGCTTAATGTTAATTTACATGTAAATTGTTAATTTATTAATATTTTATTTTTTATTATATAATTTAAACCTATGTATATAGTTATGAATATTTAATTCATAACAAAAACATTTCAACATTTTTATTTTATATATATTAAACTATAACATTTTTACTTCTTTGAAACGGGCTTTTGGAATGCAATAGTAGATCAACATAAACCAGGGTAAGTAGACTATAAATAGCATTACCAATTGCAATATGCAGCATTGTTGCTTAGTACTTGTCTCTTATGCTAAAAGTAATTTGTAACTAAATTAAAATAAAAACAAGTATTTATTTAACATAATTGAACAATGACATGTGTTCAATGACAACAATTGAATGATGGAAATTAGTTGCAGTTGTTTAAAATTTATAACTTGTTTAATGCAAGTAAAAGTTAGAACTATGGAATTTTGTAACACTCGATTGTCACCTAACAATTAGTAATTAATATGTATACAATTAATTATAATATAAATGATAAAAGTTTTAAGTATTTTGATATGCAATAATGTACACATTTTTCAAATTATATTTTTATTTTAATTAAATTAAAAAATAAATAGATTATTAAGGCCTTGTGTTTCCTCTTAAGAGGTAAGGGGTAGAGTATGTATGTCTTCATAGACTTAGCAGTGAAATTGATGCATGTAGGTAGGTCCCTTGTCACACAAACAAGGGGATTTCTTACACCAATTTGGTGTCTGGCTTGGCCTTTGTCACACAAAAGAAAGGCTCTCCTACACTAATTTAGTGTCTAGCTTAACCATAACCTTAAAATTAAATAATGATAATAATAATAATAAATAAATAAAAAATACTATTCCAATTTATAATATTTTAAATGTCAAATTAAATACATAAATATCTTTAATAAATAAATAATAATAATAAAATTAACAAATTTGTATTTTTCATATTTATTGTGTAAACTTGTAGGCTGTAAATTAAATATATTCGAATATTGTTGGGCACATCACACGTCCAGGTTTTCATTGTATTTAAAGATAACTACGTCGTGATAATTAATCGGTGGGAGCAATAAAAACTCTTGTGCATAGGCATCTGGGGATTAGTGTACACAGGAAAAAGTATTGTATATAATATATATTTTAATAGATGTTAATGAATTTATTTATTTATTTATAGATGTTACTAAATTTTTAAAAATAATTAAATGTTATTGAATTTTTAGAAATAAATATGTTGTAAAATATTATTATAAAATTTATGTTTTTTTCATAATGATAAAACCTATTGCAATATTTATTAATAAATATTTTGTTTATATGATATTTTTAATTAATATTAATTTATTTATTAAATAAATTAAGTTTTTTTAGTATATTTATTAGTAGAGTTGTTTTTAATATGTTTTTTTTAGTTTTTTTTATTGTGATTTGGATAAAAAGAATTGAGATGGAATTTTGATTTGTGTTATTCAAACTAGTTTAATTTTTTTCACTGTATATATGGATTGGATTCAACACCTGAAAACATTTTTATTATGCAGAGATTACCTATCAAACTTGTGATATTAATAAATTCTTGCTGGATTTTAGAAAAATTAGACAAAAAAAGCCACAAAAAATCACACAAATCGTTTATTAATCCTTCCATTCTCTTTTTATTTATATAAATGCCCACATACATATTAATTGCGGCCTTTAACGTTGTTGTGGTGAGGTAGGTCGATTTAAATTCAAGTCACTGTGCGATATATTTTCCATGCTCATTAATTCCAACCCAGTCCTTCCATTTATAAATGGAAAACTCATGCTAACTGCAACTTTTAACGTTGGTGTGGCGAGGTAAGTCAATTTAAATTCAAGTCACTGCCATCTGTTTTCCGTGCTCATTAATTCCATCTGGTTATTTCACTAGTTTCAAATCTAGCATCTGGATTAGATTGATCTGATCATTGTACATGTGGATCTTGTACAATCCACTAATATTAATCAATATCAAGTTGGTTCCATTAGTGACAAAGTTGTCGATGTTGTTGGTGACGCAAGTAACTGACAGGTTCCAAACCCACCAGAACTCTGATTGAAAGTTTTATATTTTTTTATTTTAGAAGTTTTAATTAATATTAAAGAGAGATTACAGTAGTTTTTTTATTTATTTGGGTTGTGGTTTGGTTTGCCACTAGATAAACCAGAGTACAGGAGAACTAGTAAAAAAAAATTCAAAAGTATTATTTTTTTTGCGCTAAAACATAACAAAAAAATATATATGTGTCTAGCTTGCAGTTGTGCTGCAAAAAGGACAAAAATTGTAAGTATTCACATCAAATCAACCTTGAAATCCATCGACCTTGGGTAAAGATGCCCATTGAGTATGCACTCGAGGTTTGCCTAAACCCAGGATTGAGGCTGCATAATTCGAATTTTGAGTAAAAACATGTTTATGGAAAAAATCGAGAGCAAGGAGGCTAGGTCAAGGGGGACTTGGACCTTCCCCAAAAATGGAGAGGCAAGCCGCAATGGGGATGGAAGGTTAAGTGACTAGAAATATAGGTTTCCTCCGAGCATATTGTGCAATTGCAAAGGAGTTGCACAATCAATGGTGATGAACAAAGACTTTACAGCAGCAGATGGCGTGAAGGTGGCTTGGAATAGTGAGGTGATGTCGAGGACTATAAATGAAACTCACGGTGCAGGGGATGGAGAAATAAAGTGTATCTCTCAACATTGGTTTGCATGCAGGGAGTAATGGAAGGTCTCCCAAGTGTACCATGAATTAATTATAATGGTCGGGTGGTGGTGGGTTCATCCCCTTGCCACCCACTTACCTCGTGTGCACCTTGAATGGGGATGAAGCTGAGTATGAGGAGTCTTCTTGCAATTGGTCCATGAGGATAAGGGAGCTACTGGGTTAGTTGAGAGGGGAATACAAGATGTTTCACCATGGAGCAAAGAGGAAACAACTTTCTTGTGAGTAGTCGGCATGTGCTAGAGCATCAAGAGGCTTATTTCCAGAACAATAGATATGAGTGGGCACAACAGTGATGGTGGATGAGATACATATGAGGTGATTTTTTGGAGGCAGTGATATAGACACCATCTTGTAGATATTTTGGCTATTGGGGTACCATGCTAGAGTTTTTTTAGAGTGTTGATAGCTAGTTGAGAATCTCCCTCCACCATGAGCTTGGTGAACCCTTGATGAATTGTTGTTTACATGCCTATTTCTAGTGCCTTGAATTCTACAATATTGTTGGTGGTGAATCCCAGTGATCTTGTGGCCATAAAGAAGAAAAGTCCTTTGTCATACCTAAAGATTCCTCCACATTTGACAGGTCCTGGGTTACCCTTGGAAACTCTATCAAAAATATATTTAATAAAGCTTAGAGGTGGAGGATACAATGAGGATAGGGGTGAGGGGGAGTGGCGAAAATGAGAGAAAGACAAGAGTGGGGAAGAATGAAAGAATATGGAGAGGGAGGAGAGAATATGGGTTTTAGAGGGAGAAGGATCCTAGTCAGTAGCAAACTAGGGGGAAAGGAGGGTGGTTTCCTGAACTCCTTGTAGTGCTTTAAACCAAACTTGATTAGGATATGACGAGAAATTCCTAAAATTTTGGTTGTTTCTCTCTTTCCAAAGAGACCGTAGGATGAACCCTGGGAAGACGGATCAGGCTCTATTGAGAATGTCATATTGAAAAGGAGAGCACTTCCCTGTAGAGAAAATATTCATGAAAGTGAGTCAACTGGTACTTTTTTGTGCAAATTTGGAGGCTATTTTTATTCAAAACTGTTGTGTGAAGACATAATTGATAAACAAATGCATCATCTTCTCTTGATTTTCTTTGCAAATATAGCAGAAAGAGAGGCCTTAATAGCCACATTTGATGATTTTGTCTCATGTTATAGCCTTTTTCCTAGCTAGAAGCCACATGAAGTGTTCAATCTTAGGCCATGTTCTTTATCTCCATATACAATGCCAAATCAGGTCCTTGGGAACTTGATTTGTTCTTGTTACCAAAGTGTATGTTTCCTGCAATGTAAAGGTGCATGTAGGTTTGTGTCCATAGTATAGTTTATATTTTCTCTCTACCATTTGTATAAGTCTCTAATATGAGATTTGGCACTCAGGATGCATCCATACATAGGGAGGGAGTTCCAGAGGCCAATCCTCAAGTGTTTTCCATGTGCACCATTAAGAGATATTTGATTGTGGTTTCCAGTTTTAGTTAACCTATGTGTATCCATTGTCAATTAGGATGGTCTTAAGATTTGAACAAAAAATAAATAAATAAATAAATAAAATATCTATCTATCTATCTATCTATATATATATATATATATATATATTGATGTACTAGTTTGGGAATTTGCTACCATGAATCTTGTTAGAAATATGCAAAGCGACCATTTTTTATTTCCCAAAAGTTGTAATTTTTTATTGCAGATTTGTTGTCGACCACTAGGTTCCATATGTTTGAGCCTTGGACTATGTTACCTTGCTTTAATTTTGGATCAAAGATTGGCGTGGAATGTATTTTTTATGCCAAATTATTTTCCACAACTTGTGTCCTCCTTGTATCCAACGCCACCACAACTTTGCTCCCATGACCATTACTAAGTGTTTTTTGGATCTCGAAGTCCCAATCCACCCTATTTTTGGCAAGGCATGCCTTATCCCTTCCGACAAGAGCCCACTTGTGCTTTCTGGTAGCACCTACTCAAATAAATGACCTATATGTGTTCCTAATTGAATGAGGAACTCCTTTTAATGTAGCCATGACAGAAATCCTATATAGGAAATGTTTGCAAGACTAATTTAAGGAGAGTTAAACAGCTTGTAATATTTAAGGCATGTAAGGTCCAACTATATAGCTTGTTGGAGAATTTATTAAGGAGACCTTGCTCGTGGACAGTTTTAAGAGAATTATCAGTGAGGGGGGCCCTGAGGTAAATGTCAGGAAGAGAAGATCATTAGGAACCAAAAATTGTAGCTATATGGTTTTGGATGGAACTATGGTATTGAAGAAAGAGATATGTGATTTGGTAGGGGTTGATGGAAGTACCTGACGCAAGCATGAACTCATCCAGGATGCATTTTAGTTCTCTTGCTTCTTTGGTTGAGGGATTTCCTATAGGCATAGTATAATCCACAAATTGTTGGTGGGTGATGGGGTCCATAGAGTTTCTTAAGTAGATGCCAGTAAGAGAACCTTGTCATCTTGCTTCTTGGATAAATCTACTGAGACCTTTGACCACTAGGAAAAAAAGGAAAGTTGACAGATGGTCTCCTTGCCTAATGCCTCTTGAGGGGATGAAGGTTTTGGTTGGAGAGCCATTTAGAAGAACTAAAAAGAAAGGGGAGGAAAAAAGAGAGCATATCATATCAATCTATTATTTAGAGAATCCAAAGGCCTTTATGGTGTGGTAACTGGTACAAGTAAGACCAACTAAATTTATCAAAGGCTTTGGAGAAGTCAAGTTAATTCTATAATCATGCATGCTTCCCTTCACCTATTTAAAGAGTGAATGAGCTCATCTGCCACTATGATGCCATCTAGGATTGTGTGAACCTCCACATAGCTAGACTACTCCTTAAAAATGAGGAAAGTTAGAAGGGGTTTTAAATGGTTTGCTATAAGTTTGGACATTATCTTTTTAATAACTTTGCATCAAGAAATCAGGGGAAAGCCGCTAGGATCCATGACATTGTTAGATTTCGGTATGAGTGTGAGGAAGGTGGCATTGAAGGCAAGGATTAGGGTTCTGGTTTTCCTGGATTCTTCTAACATAACTAATAATTTTGGGCCCAAGGAAGATCGCAAGGCTTGGAAAAAATTGGTAGTAAAGCCATCAGGACTAGGGACCTTGTTTTTAGGCATACTCGTTACGACTTCTTCAACTTCTTAAGGAATGATTTCTCTCATCAGGGATGCATTTTTATTGGGAGTGACAAGACTAGGAATGTGGGAGGCAATCTTGCTCATGGTTGTTAACCTTTTGGGTGAAGGATATCTCATGAGAGTGTTGTAGAAGTTTATTTAATTCAACCTCCATATCCTTATGATTGGTAAGTTTATTGCCTGATATATATAGGAGGGAGAATATTTTTTTGTGGTACCTGTGTTGGGGCATAGACCTATGAAAGAAACTAGTGTTTTTCTTCCCCTCTTTCAGCCATATGATTCGGGAATTTTGTTTCCAAGCAGCTCTTCTTGTTTTCTTTTTTCCTCTAATTACACTAAGATGGTTCCTTCTTGTTGAGCTTGATCCTTTGTGAAACCCTTTAGGATAATTTGTTGTGGTATATTTTCCATTTAAGCTTCCAATTGATTTTTGGCTTGAAGGATATTGCCAAAATTCTTCCTTGTTCATTTTCTTGATTTGGTTTTTGAGGGCCTTTAATTTTTACTAAAATATGTACATTAAGGATGGATTGTGGAAATCTAAGTTATGCTTCCATTACTTAGCCTTTTCAATAAAATAGGTATCGTGCAACCAAAATCCCTCACATATGACGGGCTTATTGTTGGGGCATAATTTGATATCCACTTCTAGAAAGATGGGCGAATAATTTGAACTTGTGCATGGAAAGATAAACTCTTCCATAAATAAGGTATTTAGCTAAAAAGGATTCAAAAATAATAAAGCAATCAAGACGAGGGGTTATTTGGTGCTTACCTCCTCTCCAGTTTTTTTCCCTAAAGAAAAATCGTAATTTTCTATTAATTTGAGAAAATTACATGTTGTAGATGCCAACCAGGCATATGAAAACGGTTAGTCCAAATCCTTCAAAAAATATATATGTCTGTACAAAATTACCCAAGAGGGTATATTTTAGTTGATCAGAAATATATATATATATATAGGGAAATAAAGAGCATAATATAAGTGTCTGATAATATCAGCAAAAAAAGATTGCATTAGGGCCTATTAGCCCCCTAAAATATCTGATCTATGTATGGTCAATGGTAATATTGGTAGTGATCATCCTCCTGTTGTTCTTATATTAGCAATAGACCCCTCGGCTGGACCGCGGTGGATAACTAGTCGACAATCTGATTACGTTCCCTGTAAATATGATGACAAGAAATATTATCAAATTGTGATTTTAAAAGTATGGCTTCATCCCATATGTTCCCGACTCAGTGCACATGACATGTATTTGTGTTATTGAATAGGTTTATAATGATTTTGGAGTCCCCGAAAATCTGTGGGTTTCTGCAATCATGATCCAAAGAAAAATGAAGCAAATGTCTAAGAGTGATGAGTTCAGCATAGTTGTTTGTACCATCCCCTAGGCCCATCTAGATACAGAAAATATGATTGTCAGATAGATGCAATAAAACACCCTCCCCACATCCTTGATTTTGTGCAGATCCATCAAATTATGCCTAGGGTGATCTCGGTTTATATCTTCAGGTGTAACAGCATGGACAGGAGGAGTGTGTTCCTCGTCGGGGATTTCATGGAATGAGTTTATAATCTGGGCAATTGAAAGAGGCCACTGGGCAGCTTTATCTCTAAATATGATTCCATTCCTATTCAACCAGAGTGACCAACAGATAAGAAGGGGGAGGTTGTGTGCTTTCTGGTTCGAGGACTCAATCCACCAACGATTCCAAGCATCCAAAATGTTATCTCCATGCCATCTTTGAGTAATAGCCAGTGAGGAGAGAACATGTTCCCATAAATTGACAGCAGCAGGGTAGATAAGAAAGAGGTGTTCATTTGATTCTTTGGCTTGATGACAGAGGACGCACTAGGAGGGACCATAAAAAGACCTTTTCTTCATATTTTCCCCAGTAGGAGTTTTTTTCATTAGAACATTCTGCATAAACAGCCTGGTACGTGGGGGGATTTGAGCTTCCAAAGGGTACGAACATACGATTTAGTCAAAGTGGAGATATAGCCCACCCAACCCTGTTGTCCTTGGACAAGGATTCCCAAAAGATCGGTTGATTTCCAAGCTTGTGCAAATATGGTGGAATTCTCTGAATCGGAAATATGGGCAACTGAGTTGATGCCTCAATCATTTAGGAAATTAATAAGATTAGGGGGAAGCCTATACATGTTGTCACATCCTGTACAAGGGTCCATGTTGATGTGAACTGATATGCCAATTTTAATACGCCATATAAGGCCATCTCTGATAGTGGGAAGTGCATAGAGAATAGCTCTCCAGATCATCGAAATACCAGCTCTGTGCCAGGACAGGAGTCGAATCCAATCCATAATATGAAGAGGCCATATGTATTTGTGATGGACCACATCAGTCCAAAGGTTGCGTGTCATGAGAACATGCCAACCCATCTTGGCAGCAAGAGCATGTGCAAAGGAGGATAGGTCCTTCAATCCCTAGCCACCCCATTTCTTTGGAAGGGTGATGTGACTCCAGCCCACCCAAGCAAAAGGCCTCCCCTCCTTGAAACCATTCCACAGGAATCTACAACAGATTTTTTGTATCTGAGATAGGATTCCTTTGGGAATCCAAGCCAAGGACATCCAGTATATTAGGGTCACCTCTAGGACCGATTTGATAAGGACTAAACACCCTGCTCTAGATAAGAACCTATGATTCCAATTATGTAGTCTTTTTTCCACCTTGGCCACAAGCCAAATCCAATCCGTAATCTTGTAACTGTGTGGCTTGATGCGAAACCCAAGATATTTGAGTCCATCTTCCAAATAAAGTCTCTGAAAAGGGAACTTCTGAAGAGTGGTTCGGATTTCCTGAGGGGAGAATTTTGAGAAGAAGATGGTGGATTTTAGCCGAATTGATTCCAATCCGATTGCAAGGAAAAAATGTTGCATGATAGTAGAGAAAACAGAGAAGTCTCGAATACCCCCACTGAGGAAGATGAGGACATCATCAACAAAAAGTAGGTGGGAGATGATACATTGGTCTGTAATCTTGATACCCTGAAGTCACCCTTCTCTTCTTTCCTGCAGTATTAATTTTCTCAAACCTTCCATTACAAGGAGGAAGAGGAGTGGAGAAAGGGGACATCCCTGTCTGAGTCCTCGCTCTGCATGGAATAAATTGGAGGCTGAGCCATTTATGAGAACGTTGAAGGAAACAGAAGTGATACAACACATGATCCAATGAATGAAAGGAAGGGGGAAGCCCAGGTGTGTTAGAAGAATTCTTAAGTATAACCAACTGACACGATCAAAAGCCTTAGAGAGGTTGATCTTGAGGATAGATCCTTTTAAATGCCTTGTCTTGATGGAGTGGAGGACCTCCTGTGCAGTGCCAATGGCCTCATGAATTTGTCTGTTATGCAGAAAGGAAAATTGTTCAGATGAGATGTGGGCAGATAGGATGGGCTTTAGTCGATTAGCAATGATTTTGGCAATAATCTTGTAGAGGCAATTGCAAAGGGAGATAGGCTTGAAATCATTGAAAGAAAGTGGGGAGTCCACTTTGGGGATGAGGGAAATGAAGGTGGAATTGAAGGCCTCATACATTCAACCAGATGATTTGCATTCCTCCACAACCTTAAGTAGGTCCTGACCAATGGTCTCGAAGAAAGCCAAATAGAATTCAACAAACCATCCATCCAGTCTAGGGCTTTTATCCTTTTTAAACCATTTGAGGGTGCTTTCCAGTTCCCCCATTGTAACAGGCTTGATGAGGTTAGCTTCTGCATCCTGATCAAGAAATCGAGGAAATATTCTAGAAACTCTAACTATTTTAGCAAGAGTGGCCTCGGGAGGAGCCTTCAAAAGTTGTTGGAAGTGGTTAGTACCAAGATGATACAGTTGGTGAAAAGTGTGAGTAGGTTGGCCATCCTCATTAGGCATCTTCCAGATAGTATTAATTTCTTGTCTCCCATTCACAAAATTGTGGAAGAATTTGGTGTTGTCATCCCCTACTTGTAACCAGATATCCCTACTTCTAAGGCGCCAAGTCTCCTCTCATTCTTTAAGAATTTTGGATCGTTGTACCTCTAGGTCTATGAGGGTGTTTTTAGCTTCTCAGAGGAGAACCCCCTCTTGTTCTCATCCATCAGATCTGCCAGCTTGTCTTCAATGAGCCTTAGAGTCTGCTCGTCCCGATCTCTTTTATGTTTAGCCCATTGTATAGATAATCTCTTTAGGTCATTCAGATTGTGACAAAAACCTTCTAATATAGACCTCCCCTGTGTAGGAGGGTGAGCCCACCAATAGTCATTTACCAATTTGATGTAATCAGGGTCCATCAACTAGATGGAGTTGAATTTAAAGGGAGCTCTTGGTTTCTGAAAGGGTCTCGACAACTCCAAAAATATAGGGGATTGGTCAGAAATGCCTCTAGATCCAACCCATTGTCAGAAATTTGTCAAGGCCCTTACCAAGTTCTCCTTGATTAAGAAGCGATCCAGTCTTTTGGCCAGTGATGCCTCTCTAGTTCTTCTGTTATGCCAAGTCGGCTGCAGCTTATTCATAGGGATATCTACTAGACAGTGCTGCTCCAAAAGATGCTCCATAATGTTCGAGAGGGGGTCCAACTGGGCATTTTGTCCCTACGATTCCACATGTCTAATTGAGATCCCCTCCTAGAATAAGATTGTCGGAGTTTGTGAGAGATAGGTTGAGTAGGCGATAACAAAATTCTTCCCTGTTATGACAAGGAGCATAAAAATTGATAATTCTGAAGTCTAGGCCTAGCTCCGAGGAGTATATATCCATACCAATAAAACCAGCCCCTCCCTAGGATGAAAGAAGCTTAATCGTGCAGGGGTTAATGCCAAGTGTGATTCCCCCAGATTGTCCACTGACATCCAGAGCATGGAAGGTCCATCCCGACTTCAGGGAGTTCATCACAGAGATGACCTGCTCGGCCAACCCAAGGGTTTCTTGTAGATAGATAATATCGATCTGCTCAGAATCCAGAAGTCTTCTGAGGGCTAGTTTTTTGGCAAGGCTAGCCAACCCTCTACAGTTGAAAGAGATCCACTTCATGTATGAGGCCAGGGGAGGGTGTTCGATGCTCTAAGAACCCTATCAAGTGTAGTTTTCTTACCTTGAGCCACATCCACCCCTGCTTGGATAATGGCTTTAGAAATGAAAGAATGTCGACCCCTTGGAGGCTTGGAGATCTTGGGGGGGGGAGATCAAGCCAATACCAAAAAGCTCAAAGGGTTGTTCCCTCCAAGAGCGAAGATTGTAGGGGTGAGAGTGATAAGAGGAGACCGATGCACTAAGAGAGGGAGGTGAAGTGGTCAACCCAGATATAGATGGTGAGGTGGTAGTAAAGGATGGGGGAGGGGGGTTCAGAGGGAAAGTAAGAGGAGTGGTGGATATGCATGCAAAGGATGCAAATGCAACATGAAATTGAGGTGTAGAAGTAGATAACGATAAAGAAGATGCAGAGCAAAGAGATGAAGAAATACCAGCAGAAAGGGTGGTCGCAGCAGCTTCCCGGGAACTTGTCATGTGAGGTGGAGTCTAGGGGGTGGTCGATGAATTCATTTGTGTAGAACTGCAATTTGGTGGCTTCGGACGAGAGGACTGAGAAGGTTTCTTATCCATGGGTGCTTGTGTCGCAGGGCCGATGCCATCTGTGCCTTTGATGGGAGAGGAGGCAACAGTAACCAATGGGCATTCCTTGTAGAGATGATCGACCTTGTGACACCTCCTACATCTGAATGACACCCCTTCATAATCCATAATCTGGATGTGGGTGAATCTTTTCCACTGAAAATTATTATGCTCCTCCAGTCCTTCTTTGGTGTCCAAGTACACCAGGATGCGTGCCAAAATCTTGTTGCCTGAGGTAATGAAATATTTATCATAATCAAGGAATGTGCCTAATACATTCCCAATGAGTGTAAAAATGTCCTCAGACCAAAACTCGAGGTCAAAAAGAGGACTCCATCTCTTAAGCAGCATGGGTGCCAATTCTATGTGCCAGTACCGTGAGAGGACCCATGATGTATAATCCTCCCTTTGAAAACTTAGAGCGAACCAGCCACGAGCCAGAGTGGTAACAGATGGGAGTTCACTGAGGATGTTCCCCCAAATCTTAGTGACCCAAAGATAGAGTTGGGCAGCCGAGTAAGACCTTCCTCTGACCCTTCCCACCAGAACCTTGTTTGTCATGTCCACTACATCACCCATTTGTACTCCTTCTCTGAAATAGAGGGACAGGTCCCTGTGTGAGGCTTTGACGCACTTAGATCTTCTAGATTTTCCCGAACGAGGGGTCGTCAGATGATCCTATAGGGGGTCCTGGGTACCCGAGGGAGCCTCCTGTGACCTAGGGTTATATGACCTAGGGTTTACAACCGGGGCATCGAAACAAACATATGAAATGGATGGCTGCCCAAGTTCAGCAATAGAGGTCGAAACAATTATGAAGTTGAGATGTGTGAATGGGGATTAACCCCAAAGTCGATACCCAAAGATGAGGGATGGGAAAAATTGGGCAGCAAGAGGGGTGGATCAGGGAGCAGATGATCGAAAGATGGAGTTGGAGGAATGCAGGAGGCAAGAAATTTTAAGTATGTCGAAGAGAAGGAAGGACGATCGAGACTTGGCGATGAAATTGAGAGAGATGAAAATGGCAGGCTGGGCATAGAGGTACCGGGGTCTGAGCGAATAGAGAGTGATCCCGGCCACAATGAATGAGTATGACCTGGGGACCCAAAACACAACACATCCAGCAGATAACTAGGGTATGTCCAAATGGGCTCATAGGGGAAAGGATCCTCCGAGTAGTCGATAACATCTTTCTCCATCACTGAAAAATGCTGCAACCAAAAAATAGAACAGAAGGAACGGGTCGTAGGGTGCGCTAACCACAATTTCAATGGAATATGCAGCAGACTGTCACAGTGAGATTGCAACACAGATTGGGTAGGGTGGATGTAGTTGTAGCTATAGTGAGAGTGAAACGAAGCCTAAACCCTAACCAAAATCCTTACCTCCTCTCCAGTTATTCCTGATGTGGATGTCATCGCTAGTTAGGATATCCACCATGTGCATCGATTTGATCATTTTGTTGAAGTGGTTGGAGTTTATTTCTAACCTATGGATACCACCCTTATTTTCTTTGAGTGATCTGATTAGGTTGAATTCCCCCCCCCCCACCAAGTAGAATTCTCCACGGAAAAGTTTACTAAGTTGTAGGAGAGAGTATAGAAATTGGGACTTCTTGGCAGGCAGATGAGGCCTGTACACTGTGAAAAGACACCTACGAATTTCTAATCCTAAGGGTCTAAAACATCTTGCCAAGATGTGTGCCACCTCAAACAATTTAGTTAATTTTGTCCCTATTAGGTTCCAGTATCACTAATCCTCTTGCAAATATTATGGTGTCCAGGGCTATGGATCGGCAAGGTCTCCAACTTTTGGAGGATATCTCATCCTTCAAACGTCAATATTTAAAATATATATCTTTCTCAAAATTAAAGTCTCATTTTTTATTTATTTTTTATTTTTTATAGGATTCCTCTTCATAGAAATAAATCGAATTCCAATTCCATTGGTGAAGAAGAGAAAACATTAACTAAATAAGATAATGATGCACCTATATCTCCATGCAAGCACAGGGCCTTGCACGACGCCCACATGCCATTGCTCTCACCCTTGAAAGATAAACACAAACTTTATCCTCAATTTTTGTTTCTCCCTTTGGCATGCTATATTTATTTCTCACTCTACAATGTGGAAAAGGGTTTTCCAATTATGTAGACTTGTGGAATATGTAGATTTCTTGAAGGAAGAATATAAGTTTTTATCAGGTGGGAAAAAGCCCTAATGACCTGGAGCTACTAAAGCTAAGGGTATTCATCCTCTAGAAAACTACAAATATTTACCATCGCGATAGGTTTTCATTCACTAAGTTTTTAGACCTTTCTTTTGGAGAGAAAACTACTATACTACATCAAAGAAATAGAGAATAATCCATAAATGGCTAGTAGTGATATTAGTCTAGTTCGTTTCCCTCGATATCTAGTCTAAATAGTAATGAGTTTTGTCACTTTCTCAAGGAAATGGAGTGCTCGATGGGCATTACAAGTTTAGTAGTTTAGGGTGTGCAAATATTTTTCCTCTTGCAATTAGAATAATTGAAATCCCGTTGGGGTTTGAATCACGAGACTTACATGAGGTGGGCTTCGACACTCATCCTCAATGCACGCTTTTTTTTTTGTTTAGCATTTTAATGTTATTTTCTTCATTTAAAGAATAGGAGGCTCCACCTTTTCATATTTCCATGGCTTACCTGGCATATGAAGAGACCCTATAGGGTGCTTGAAACATGCTCATATGATACCCTAAAGGGTTCTTGAAACATTTTCATACTTGCCAAACGTTGAAGGAGATTTTACTTTTAGAGAAGATTGGTTTCATCTGGCTTATGACTATCCATTCAAGCATGAAGTTGAGTTTCTTCCTCCATTAATATCTTATCTGAATGGTGATGTTCTGATTGAAATTCTTGTTGCAAATAACGATGCAAAAATACAAGTATAGGAGCCTTGTAAAAGGAGTGATTGAAGGATTCATTGAACCAAGCCTAATTTTGAAGGAATATTTGTTTCCAAAAAGAGTTTATATTGCATCAGGAAGATGGGTTGTATCAACATAAACTAGTTTTTTTATCAAGTGCATAAACAAGGAGAAATAAGGAAAGAGATTATCGTTGTAGTTATAGTAGGTTTTTCGATTATGTGCTTTGACCACAACCTTAAGAAACTATGGGAGAATGAATTTTCACAATGTGCTCTTCACACGGAGATAACATTTTTTGTCAATAACTATATATTGAAGAATGGGTATGTGGGGATAGTAATTATTGGGGGGTGGATGGAAATACAACCACGTCCTTACCAGGATCCATTTTAAGAAGCAATGGTTGTTGAAAATAATGCAAATCACCATCTAAGAGTAAGACAAAAAAATTGGAAACCAAATTCAACTGTATATTAAGAATTGATATCAATGAATGATGCACAATGTGTACATATAAATACATAAAGAAATCATTGATTCATTTTTCGGATATTATTGGACTCTAATAACCACTCACCATAACACAAACTAACCCAACATTAATCCTGAGGATTAGTTGTCTAACATTCCCCCCTTAGTCCAAAGGGATGTATCAAAGTCTCTCAAAAATGGTTTTCAAAGGATGACCACAAACTAAGAATGGTGGTTTTTAAGAGAAAACCACAAACGATAACCACGTCTAGAACCTTCATAACAGTTCTCAGATCAATCAAAAAACTCAAATCTGGAACCATCAATGTAGTTCCTTGAACAATTCAAAATCTAGAAGTGCTCATTCACAAACAACTCACTCAGCAAAAATTGAAGTCTCTCTGGCTACAACATTGGCTCTAACTGGTACAGGTTGTGGCTCAGGCTCACTTGTGGATCTTTGACTCAAGCTCACTTGACAAATATTTGAACATGTAGCAGGCCATCACAATTCTATCAATTCCCCCCTTGTCGAATATAGGGTGTGAAGATGAAGTATTCTTCACTGTAAGGTTGGTCAATACTCTCAAACATAACTTGTGGTATGACCTATAAATCTTCTTGGTTGTTCTGGAACAATCCCAAGAAGTAATCCATCCAAAATTAATTCTCTCTCTGGCAGTTGTCTTCTTTCTAGAACATTTGTTTGGATGGTGATTATGTTTTCCACAATGCTCACATGGGTGAAGATCAAAATATTGAGCTTTCACATGTCCAACTTTGTCACAATGTTGGCATCGATCAGTTTGTTCTGGAATAACACCATCTAGAAATCTAGCACTACGAAATTCAATAGGTTTAGAAAAATCAGGAATATGAAAAGATACATCCAAGACATCCTTGTTATATCCCAAACGAGTTCTATGTTTGTTATGCGTAATTTCTTCCCACGGCCTTATAAAGGTTTTGGGAATGATAGGCTTCACCTATGTATGCAAATGAATCTTGCATACCCTTTCCTGAATATAACTTTTCACTGCATCCAAATTTACTCCTGAAGTGGCTTCATTACTCTTCGACTATTATTCAATATCGACTTGTTGTACTTGAGACTTAATCTAGAGAAATTCAAATGTCTCCAATGCATCATGTAAAAAGACTCTAATATCAACAAGACTTAATTTGTTGATATTTATAGTTTCAACAGCAGTGGAACTAATGAGATTGTTTAATAATTCTAATACATTTTTAATTTGAGCCATTATAGTCGATCTTGGGTGTCAGCGACCACAAAGAATGCACCTGTTTTACAACATAAAATAAAAAGGAAAGATGAATAATGCTTAATTCCATATAGTTGCAACGGCACAATTAGTACCTTATCCTTACCCCATATAATGAGCACCAAAGGGATCTAAAAACCCAAGTTTGTTGTGAGTTATGTCTAACTTGCATGAATCATTCAAGCTTGAACTCCTTCGGTTGAAATTTGAGCACAAATAATGAAATGATAAAGGTTTACAAAAATATGTTCAGGAAAGATTTAGAATGAAATATAGTCAACCTTCCACCACTCAAAATACCTTGAATTTAAAATTAAATTGTTGTAAGGAACTGTAAGCACCCATGCATGGAATTTAAAATAAATATATGTTGAACTCCTCTCTTCATTGGCTGCTATACAATAAAAATATTATACCACAATTAGTTCAGCATGCATTCAACAACATAGGGTCTGTTTGGCTAATGTTTATGTAGAAAATTTCCTGACAGCATCTAATACCTACTTTCTCATTCACTTAGATAACACTGCAAATAAAAACCTAAGCTAAGAAGTTCATTACAACGAATCCAAGCAAAACCAATTCCAAATGTTGTAGGATTGATTCCCTAGCAGAGCACAAAAATTGGAAAGCATCGTGGCTCGATCATATGGCAGTTTCAATAACTAATTAACATATACATCAAAAATCTAAACTTAGGTTCTATCTCACACCCAGGTCTTCTAATTATGTGTATTATTCCTTGTTCTTTCTCCCACCAATTCACGAGATTCACAAGGCTCCTCTATTCATTCGGATTGGAACTGCACCAATATTCTCTAAAGTTTTTACATGGCATCTCAATCTACATGGTACAATTTTCTATCTCAGTATAAGCAAGCCTTCCTAGAATATTAGGCCCACATCTTCGTGCATTTCAATGGCAACATTTATGGTTGTAACACATACCAATCAATTAAAAAATGATAGTGATTTCTTTAAAAGATTAAAATATACCATCATGTTTTAATTATAACCAACAATAAGAATCATCATGGCCTAGTTTTCTCTGCCAATGATTGCTCAATTCCACAATCACTCCACACGCTGTCATTTGTTTCCTCGTGGCAACATCTCATGCAATGCTTCATAGTCACAGTCTTCTCTCTTGTTCCCAATACCACCCCTAGTTACTAGCACTCATGTTGGATTCTTTTCCATACACACTACGGAGCCAAGGATCTGTCCTTAATTCACGATGGCCTTCACAATATCCATCAACTATGGTTGTTTAGATAATCCAGGAAAAATCCAAATGGAAAATTCTTGATACAATTTGCTATTGCATTGTATTCTCATCAAAACCCTTGAAATTTTGGATGGTTGGAAAATTTTATTTTGCTCTATTACTCTATATTTTAATAAAATAATCTATATACTCCATTTATAGATCCAATTCAATGAATCAAGTGTGGTGTTGACAAGCCATCAACCTTTAAACTATGTTGAGATGGTCGCAGTGTTGTTGGAATCCACTAGCATGACTTTTATGGTTTTATTTTTATAATTTAATTTATTTATTTTAATACAAAATGACAGAGATACAAATAGAAGTTGAAAACCATCAAATACAAATTTTTGAATCTAGATCTTGTGCTCACTAGGTCCCGTCTCCTTCTTCAACAATTCTTCAAGACTTCAAGATCTTCATATTCTATAGCACGTGCAATAGGATGGCCTCTATGATACTTAGGAATCTCTTTCAAACAATCATATGCATTGAATATGCTTTGCTCGCTCATGCCTTAACCTCCAAGAGCAGTGATTTCTTAAAAGCGTGGAGTTTTAATAAGAAACAGGAACTTCATGAATTTTCACTTGCCACAATACTATTCAAAATCACTTCTTGATAACTAGCGCACTATGGGTTCTCAATATATAAATCTCACCCAACTATAAACCATTATAAATTCATTATCAAAAATTGTTAATACAACAATGAATTAAAATCCCTTAAGGCCCATGCACTCGAACCCCAATTTAAGCTTCTCATGTGATGCCACACAGTGGAACACACTGACAATACAATCCTCTTACACCATCCATGGCACACCAAACTAATGAGGGAAAAACACGCATGAACATGAGCGCAAAAGAAGGCCACAAAACTAGTGGCTCATACTATTCCACAGAGCAGATTAACCTTGGCTCTGATACCATTGTAAGACAACAAAATTGGAAAACAAATTCAATTTTATGTTAAGAATTGATCTCAATTAATGATGTACAAAGTGTACATAAATACATAAAGAAATCATTGATTCAGTTTCCAAGTCTCCTTGGACTCCAATAACCACTCACCATAACACAAACTAACCCAGCCTTAATCCCAAGGATTAATTTTCTAACACTAAGAAGTGCAGAGGAGAAAAATATTCCAAGGATTCTGCACTAAAGGTGGAGAGAAACGAAGGAACTACCACACCTATTATTCCTTTGTTGGGTGTTCTGGCATACAACGATGCAAAAATGGGAGTGAGGATGTACCACACCATGTAGCTGATTCATTAAAGTTGGTTCCAAAACACGACTACACGCTTGATTCTCATGCATTAAACAGTCGACATCCTGGAGAGGTAGAATGTAGAGTGTCCTGAGAATCCATTCCAGGAGTTATGCCACATCATTGGGATAGAAGGGAGGATATTATACTTGAGCTGGCACATGTTAGAAAGCACAAAACAGAGTCCCTAGAAAAGATGCATGGAAAAAAATCGTCATCCACAATTCACAAGCCAAAGGAAAAACATGTTTTGGGGAAGGATACAATAAAAAACATTACTAGTGCTATTGACAAGGTAGCAGAGTATGCTACATCTGGAAAAATAAAGAAGAGGAATTTGTATGCACCCATAATAACACATTTTACTCAGATCTAGTGGATTTCTAATGTAAATATTGAAAGATTGAGTTATTAAGTTCAAACCAAACACAGAAGATGATCCACGCAAGAGGAAACTTGATAATACTAAAGTTAAAGATCTACTTAGATGGGAACCCAAAGTGTCTCTAAGGAAGGGACTTCCCCTAATGGTTGATTATTTCCACCATCATGTTTTGTAGATTTTAAGGAGATTATAAATAACAAAAATTCCTCTTTGAATGATCGTTGAATGTCGAAATTCTCTACACCTTAATAATCAGTGTCCAACGGAATAACATGGCACTATTAACATGTAAGGACAAATATTATGCCATGAGAATCATAGTGATTTCAATGGAAAGTTTTGAGAATTTGATTTTGAATAGGATCAATTAGATAGAATTTCTTGATTATTTTTAATTCAAGGTACAACTCACTCTCCATCTTGTCCTCCATTGCATTTAAATGTGCAGTTAGACATCTAGTATCTACACGAGGAATGTAAATAACTAATATTGTTTAGATTAATATTATGATTTATGGAATATCTTAGCACCTGTAGGATGTTCTCTCATATGAGTGACCACTAAGTTCAAGGAATTTTTAAATGAGGGGTTAATGATGGGTAAGTAACCTAGTACAAATGCTTATAAAACTCGTGTATCGCTGGTTGCTACAACTTTTTTTCAAATAATCTAGCTCTGGTACCACATGTAAGGATCCATTCTGAATCCCTCAAACTTAATAAAGTTATCACAATTTCACAACATATAAAATAAAAAACATTTTTGACAATTTTGTATAACTAACAACAACATATTTAAAAAAAATCATTTATGGGAATTTTACATAGTTAAAACAAATATAAGAACACTTGGTTATGGTGGCTCAGTTTAGGTGCTCTTGTTGGGACAACCAGATGGAATGAATATGGCACCCTATCAACTAGGAAAGTCTATATGACTTCCTAGGCTAGGGAACTTGCACAGGTTCCTGAACTCTACAAAATCAACCACTTACTCTCTTTCCCACACCCTACCTCTCCCAAACCCCTGAATAAAAATGTCCCCTATATTCCATTTTTTCCTCAAAAACTGACCCTCTAACCTAAAAATATGCCCCCTTCTCTTCTCCAAGTTTCCCACATTGAAAACTATATAATAGAGTACCAAGGTATGAAATACTTGCCTTTTTATGCATCCTAATGCTAGGCATTTGTCCTAATACATAATTATCTTAAGTGGCTAAGCTAAAGTTGATGTGATTTTGTTGTGTGTGGAGATAGTGTTGAGTGGGAACCTCTTTGGCTTGTGAAGATTTCCTCCATACTACTAGAATATTCATCTCTCATGTAATTCCAGTGCAGATCATGGATCCATGCAAAAGGGGAGTACTTAAGGAAAGAATAAAAGTTTATCAATGAGTTGGTAACGTTCAACAAGCATAAAAGAATCAAGAATTAATTGTGTATCCAATTTGGTTAGCAATATCATCAAAATCCATATCATGACACTGATTGTAGACTAGGAATTATATGTGTTGGTGAATGTTGGGTGAAAATGTGAAGTTGGGTCGCACTTTTGGCCCTTTTTTGAGCAAAAAAATATAATTCCGAAAGTTTTTCAACTTTCGGAAAGCCAAAGTAATTTTTCAGTTTAGAATTTTAGTTTTTCATTGTTTATTTTTTAGAATTTTTTTATTCACATTTGATATGTCAACTTAGCAATTGTTTGACTGTGTGTTCTTTAAAAATCAAAGTATTCATAAAAAACAATGTTGTTTGGCCCAAGTGTATTCTTTGTTAACCTTGTGTTTTTGAAAAAAAAAAAATTGTTGCAACAATCTAGAAATACTCTACTTCGGTATGACTATATTTATGAAACCAACAAATGCACATCATAATTATTAGAATTTTTTCAATTGAATGAATATGAAAAAACTGTAGATTTTGAAAATGTTTAACATAGCACCATGTTTCTCAACATATTAGTTAAAAACTAAAAATCTGAAAATTATGATTAAAGAAGACAAACCAATGTAATGCACTTCCATATTTTTTCACAGTGTATTTTGGAAGATACATACTTTTTATTTCACTTAATCATAATGACCTTCATAAATTTTTTGCACACATTTTAATAGAAAATTAGTTAAAATTAGCAAATATCTATGAAATTCCATAAAATTTATATCTACTAAAAGTAAATTCAATTCTGGAAATGTTGGTATTGGTTCTGAAAGTAAATTCACCATACTTGATGGAGCTAAACCATTTTGAACTTGAAAAAAGGTGAACATAGCTGAGTTGTTGCAAAGTTGAAAGTTTTGGATTTAAGAGATCTGTGGTTTGTATCTTTTGACTTAGTTACTGGAGAATCCACAGTATGAACCATTTTTATGTCAACGTTTCAAATCCCAACTGGGATCCATCATCAGGACTTATGAATGATGATAAAAGAAGAGTTGATTAGAAGGAAATAAATAATAATGAGGATAATAAATTTAAGGATCAGCAGAATGTCGGCTTGAATATTTATTTTTAATAATTAATTTATTTATTTGTTAATTTTATTATTATTTATTTATTTATTTATTTAGTTTTTGAATAAATTATTTTTATTTTTACTGTTGAGTTTTATATATTTTTACTGATGAGTTAATTAATTTAAGTTATTAAAATTCATAACCTTAATGGTAATAATAATTAAATATTTAATATATGTTAATATAATATAATAAATAAATAAATAAATAAATAAAATAAAATTATTTTGTATGAGAAATGTTAATTTATTTTTAATATATATTAGTATTTAAAGAATAGAGAAATAAGAATATTGTATTAATATTTAAAATTATTTAAATTTTATTTAAAATTATATTAATATTAATAATAATTAATATATTAATTAATTGTTATTAATTAATATTAATTAATATTAATAAATGTTAATAATGTTAATAAATCAATATTAATAATGTTAATAGATATTAATAGGGTTAAAATATTAATAATACTTAATTAATAATCATTTAATAATTAATTAACAGTAATTAATATTAATAATAATTAATATATTAATTAATTGCTATATGAATTAATTAATATATTAAACTAATTAATATTAATAAATGTTAATAATGTTAATAAACAATATTAATAATGTTAATAGATATTAATAGAGTTAAAAATATTAATAATACTTAATTAATAATCACTTAATAATTAATTAACAGTAATTAATATTAATAATAATTAATATATTAATTAATTGCTATATAAATTAATTAATATATTAAACTAATTAATATTAATAAATGTTAATAATGTTAATAAATCAATATTATTAATGTTAATAGATATTAATAGCATTAATAAATATTAATAATACTTAATTAATAATATAATTAATAAACAGTAGTTAATATTAATACTTGATAATTAATATTAATTAATATTACGACAACATAATTAATAATTAATATCAATAATTAAAATAGTACCTTTATTATGATTTATTTATTTATTTATTATTATTATTATTATTTATTTATTTTATTATTATTTAAGTTAAGAATAAAAAAATTTAATAGAAGTTATTGTTAATGGTAGTAGATATTAGTGTAATTATTGTATTTAAATGTTAATTATTATTATTGTTATTATTATTAAAATACGGTTACTAACTTTTAAATATTAGAATAGGACAGGGATATCTTACCTACTAAATGTTATACCTGGGACGTGTTGGCAATCTTGATTTCTCTGATCAAGGGAAGCCAGCTCCCGCTAATCTCCATACCATTGTCTCTGTTGACACCTAATCCGAAACGGATGAGGTGAAGCTAGACAGTCATCTAGAAGATGAACTGATCAGTTGTGTATATGTATAAATAAATAATTGTCTAATGAATAAATCAATCAAATTCTTGCTTGCGCTCATTAATTGCTGGAGTTACCCTGGCCTGACATGGTATCAGAGCCCAGGTCCCAGTCCCTAAAATAGTAGTAACTCCTGTCTTGAGAGCTGCTCTGGCTTGATTCCCTGGCTCTGCCTCTGCCTTTGCCTGAATTCGCTGTGCTCTCTGACTGCCAGAGACTGCGCCCTCAGACCTTGAGTACTGCGCCCTGAGTTGATGCGTTCATTCTGTGGAACGCTGCGTTGTGCTCCGTTACCTATGCGTTGATGCTGTTGAACTGAGAGCTGAGTATTGCTTTGAAGTCTGCGTTAATATTGAAGAAACGCTGCTGTGGACTGCGTTCTTTTATTGATAGCTATGTTTCTATTTTCTTGATTTCCCTGGGGATTTTGTACTATTTCTCTTCATTTGGATTCATTGATCTGAGATTGGGAGACTACAGCTCGAAATGTTGCAATAATATCAATGGCTGCAACTGTTGTCGAATCTCTTCCGGTAACAGTAACAAGGTTCTTGGATGACAACATTTCGGTTCCGTCAATATGCATACTGGTTGGGCTCTGCCTTTTTCCAATGCAAAGTTCATAAGGAACCAGTTTGAAGATATTATAGTTGGAAGAAATATTCGTGCAAAGTTCATGCGGAACCTGTTTGAAGACTGAAATGGTGACTGCGTTTTTATTGACTGTGTAATGGTGACAGCGTTTTCATGGTTCCGTTGAATGTTTTTTAACGCATATGTAACATCAAAGACTAGGGTTCCGTTGAATGTTTTTTTTTTTAACGCATATGTAACATCAATGGTTCGACCATGTTAGTTATTGTCAATGCTGGTATGCATTAGTTTCTGCGCTGGCCTGCTACATTATTTTTTTGCAGAGCGAACGGATGTGGATCATATTTCATAGTGACATAGGTACAAGAGAGATTATTTTAATGGCAGTATAATGTGTGCCGTTGCTATGTATTTATGATAGCAGTTTTAGTATTGTAAGCAGTTTTCAAAGGGGTCATATAAGCAGTTTCAAAAGCATTCAAGGTCATATCAGTCAGAACAATTGCACAGTTTGTTTTTTATGCTATATTGAAGCACAAAGTAATATAATATTTCAATTTATCTGATGCCTTCTGCCACATATTAGAGGGATTTAAAGGCTGTAAAGTAAGGATTTTTTAACAGAAGTCTTTTGTCAACAGAAGTTTTTTTGGCAGAGATATTTTTTTACAGAATGCATTCAATCATTTCTATGGTCGGAATAGTTCTCACTGGCAAGGAGAACTATTCTGAATGGTCCTGGATGGTAAAACACACCCTTATCTACAATGAACTGTGGAAAGGAGTGTGTGTTGGAGAAGAAGACAAAGACCCTGTGCAGCCCACATCAGACAAAGAACTCGCCATTTGGGAAAACAAGAACAGCAAAGCCTTTGCATTGATCGCAGCATCTGTAAATGAGGAAGTAAGTCGTCATATTTCATCCTATTCCACTGCCTTTGAAGCTTTACAAAAGCTGAAAGAACTCTATGATACACATTCTGCACTTGAAGTTGTTCAGCTCATGATTAAACTCTTCACTCTTGAACTGAAAAATAATGATCCTCTTACTCTTGCATCTGAAATAAAGTCTATAGTGCATGATATTAAATCCACTAAGGTTGAGCTGGATATCTCTCTTATTGCCTTTCTCAAAGCACTCTATCCTACCTACTCTAACTATCTTGAGTCTTTACAAGCAAATGGAAATCTTAAAGATATAACCTTTGACACTCTTGTGAAAAAGTTTGCTGAAAGAGAGAAAGCCTTTGGAAAGAAAACAGTCCCTGAATCTTCTGAAGAGACTGTTTGCCTTGCTCATAAAGAAAAGCATCTTGCTCAAGATTCTACAAGAGGAAGAGGTGGATGAAGAGGAAGAGGAAGATACTTCAGAGGCAGGGGGGGCAGACATCCTCAAGCAGAAAAGGCAGATCTGCATTGCATTCGCTGCAAACGAAATGGATCACATGATGCTTCTACATGCAAGCTACCATGGGACAAAGTTGAGCAGAGAAGAAATCAGCAGAAAGGTAAAACTGATGACACAGACAAAGGTAAAGCACCTGAATCCGCTCACTATATTGAGGCACAATGTAACATTGGAGTAAATGAATATTTATTTAATGCTTCACTTGCTTCTTCGAAAAATGACTGGTTGCTTGATTCAGGAGCAACCTGTCATATGACTCATAGGAGAGATTTCTTTGAGGATTTCACTGACAATGTTGATGGAGCAGTATACTTTGCAGATCAGTCAAAAATCAAGCCATCAGGGCTTGGCACAATCAGGCTTAAACTACCTGGTCTTCCAGACTTTCTTCTGGATCATGTTCTATATCTCCCACAGCTGAAGAGAAACTTGTTGTCCCTGGTCCACATCCGCCAGCAAGGTCACTCCATTCACATGTTTGATTGCAAGCTTGAGGTAAGAAAGGCATCTGACCACTCACTTGTCATGAGGGGTATAGAAGAAGAAAGACTCCTTAAACTGCAAGGAACCTCTGCTCATGCACAACATTTCTCATATATTTCTCATCATGAAGAAGGTGCACTTTCATCAAGTTTATTATGGCATGCTAGATTTGGACATTTAAACTATGATAGTCTCCGCTTGTTGAAGAAAAATGGTGTTGCTGGTTTGCCTACAATTCCTAGAAAACATAAACAATGTGATGCTTGCATTCTAGGAAAGCACAGCAAACAGTCTTTTCATGATTCACATTCAAGAGCACATAGGAAGCTTGAACTTATTCATTCAGATTTATGTGGTCCAATGCCTGTTTCTTCTGCAAATGGAAATAAATATATCATGACATTTATTGATGATTACACTAGAATGTGTTGGGTTTACTTATTGAAGAACAAATCTGATGCTTTTCAAACATTTAAGAATTTTCATAAGTGGATTGAAAATGATGCACAATCTCATATTGGGTCTATTCGCACTGATAATGGAAAAGAATATACATCAAATGAATTTGAACACTATCTTCGCCAACATGGGATTAAACATCAAACAACTGTGCCTTATAATCCTCAACAGAATGGTGTAGCTGAAAGAATGAACAGAACAATTTTGAATATGGTACGATCCATGCTTTTCTTCAAAAATGTAAAGACAATGTTTTGGGCTGATGTTGTTCTATGTGCTGCAGATATAAAGAATAGATGTCCATCTAGTGCTATAAGAAACAAGACTCCTTATGAATTGTGGTATGGACATGTTCCTTCGGTAAAACATCTCAGGATTTTTGGTTCCACCTGTTATGCTTTAATACCAAAGGTACATAGAAACAAACTTGGTGCTAGAAGTCGTAAGTGTATCTTCCTGGGGTATTCAAACACATCTAAAGCATACCGCCTTTATGATGAAGTAAATAAAAAAGTTTGTTTTATCTAGAGATGTCATTTTTCTTGAATCATCCAAATCAGACAGTGTTGTTGAGCGGCAACCAAGGATAATTTTAGGGGCGAATGTTCGCCCTTTGGCGAAATTAAGGGGTTTTAAATTTTTAGTGGGCAAATATTTTGTATCATAGTACATTTTTACAAATAACCTCAAATAGCCCACCTTATTTTAAGGGAGAGGGTAAAAAAGGTAAATTTAGCCCTTGAAATTAGGACTTACAACCTTCCATTCGCCTATTTTCAAGAATAGGTTTTATTTAAGTGAATCCATTCGCCCATTTTCAAGAGTAGGTTTTATTTAAGTGAATCCTATGGGCCAAATACCATATTTATAAAAGAGGTATGGTAAATTAATAAAAATATAAATAAATGAGAGGTATGGTAAATAAATAAAACATTTTTTATATTTACTCCATAAGTTACCTTATATACATGTAAGGGTGTAAACAAATAAAAATATAAGTAAAGTGGAGGTATGGTAAATAAATAAAACGTATTTTTATACTTACTCAAAAGGTATGGTAAATAAATAAATATATAAATAAATTAGACGTATCGTAAATAAATAAAACCTCTTTTTATATTTAGTCCATAACCCTCGTTCTATTTATGAAGGCTCAAGAAAGAGGTTTTATTTAAGTGAATCCTATGGGCCAAATACCATATTTGTAAAAGAGGTATGGTAAATTAATAAAAAATATAAATAAACAAGAGGTATGGTAAACAAATAAAACATTTTTTTATATTTACTCCATAAGTCACCTTATATTTAAGGACACTCAAAAAATGGGTTATATTTAGGTGAAACCTATGGCCAAAATACTATGGGACAAATACTATGGACTAGATTGTTATTAATACCATGCAAAAAACCATTATTAACCCTACTATTAGAATTAATAAAATTAAAAATGGCACATGGTATTGACCCATGGTATTCACCAAAATGGAACATGGTATTGACCCATGGTATTCACCTGGAATGTAGCCTATTTAAATGGGGGAATTAAACCAGCATGTAGCCTATGCTAAGATTCACTAGGACTTTACAAAGTTTTATTATTTAGTGAAAGACTCGCCAAGATCTTACTAGATTTTATAATTGAGTAAAATATTCTAATAAAAATAAAAATGGCACATGGTATTGACCCATGGTATTCACCTGGAATGTAGCCTATTTAAATGGGGGAATTAAACCAGCATGTAGCCTATGCTAAGATTCACTAAGACTTTACAAAGTTTTATTATTTAGTGAAAGACTCGTCAAGATCTTACAAGATTTTATAATTGAGTAAAATATTCGCCATGCTTGGTGAGAGATTCGCCAAAAAATTATATATACATATTATATTATTGATAAAATCGCCTTCCATTTTTCCTATATACCATGGAGATTCGCCCATTTATTATATTTATAAATTTAGGGGGGGTTCTTAAAATTTTCCCTGGCGGCAACTTGATCGCTTGGATAGATTCACAAAACCGAAATCATTCCAAGATTTTGATAATCAGATTCCACATCTTGAAGGGGGGATTCCTATACTAGATCAACATGTGGAATCTTCTTCTGAAGAACAATCTCCCCTGCATGACACTTCAACAACGGATGATGCTTTAAGTGATGTAATTGATAGAATTGGGAGAATTAATCTTGATTCAGTCCCAACTCAATCAACAGAACAGCCTGGACCATCTCAGAAAGGTCCCCCAAAGTGGCTGACAAAGACACTTGAAAGTGTTCATCCTGATGAAATTGGAAAAACAGGAACCAGAAATACAAACCGACAAGATGGAGGTGATGTAGATAACTCTAATTCACCTGTTGATATGGATATTACTTATGATTGTGAATTGAACTTGTCTACAGATTTTGAACCAACTTCCTTCAAAGAAGTTGCTTCTCATGATGAATGGAAAGAAGCGATGCAGAAGGAGTATGATGCCCTCATAAAGAATGGCACTTGGAAGCTGGTTGATCCTCCATTTGGAACCAAACCAATTGGCTGCAAGTGGGTCTACAAGAACAAGTACAAAGCTGATGGCTCACTTGACAAGCACAAAGCTAGGCTTGTGGCAAAAGGTTTTGCACAGAAGGAAGGGGTCGATTATGAGGAAACTTTTGCTCCCACAGCAAAATGGGCCACCATCCGGACACTCTTTGCACTAGCTGCTCAGAACGGTTGGAAAGTCTATCAAATGGATGTAAAACCTGCATTCTTGAATGGAGATCTAAAAGAGAATGTTTTTATGTCCCAGCCTGAAGGATTTGCTATGAAAGGACATGAACACAAAGTATGCAAACTTGTGAAGTCCTTGTATGGCCTCAAACAAGCACCACGAGCCTGGTATGAAAAACTAACTGAGCATCTTCTGAAACTCAACTTCAATCATTTTGATCTTGATGATGCAACTTTATTTGTCAAGAAAGTTGGCAAAACAGTTGTATATCTTGTGGTATATGTAGATGATCTTTTAATGACAGGGAACAATGAAAGCTATATTGCATCCATAAAGAAAGAATTAGGAAAAAATTTTGAAATGACTGATTTGGGCTATGTTCATTACTATCTTGGCATTGAAGTAACCCAACATCCAAAGTCCATATTTCTTTCTCAAAAGAAATACATTGGAGATTTGTTATACAGATTTGGCATGACAGAGTGCAATCCCCTTTCTACTCCAATGGAACAAAACTTAAAGCTCACATCTACTGAAGGAAAGGAATTTGAGGATGCAACAAAGTATAGACAGCTTGTAGGAAGTCTCATCTACCTCACTACTACCAGACCAGACATTTCATTTGCTGTTGGAATCCTCTCCAGGTTCATGCAAAGGCCTTGTGAGGGACATTGGTCTGCTGCAAAAAGAGTTCTAAGGTACTTGAAGGGAACTCAAGACCTTGGAATCAAGTATACACAGGTGGACGACTTCAACTTGATTGGATACTCTGATTCAGACTTCGATGGAGACAAAGAAACTGGGGTATCTACTTCAGGATATGCTATGAGTCTTGGATCGGGAGTTGTCTCCTGGAGATCACGCAAACAATCAGTACCAGCAGATTCCACAACAGAAGCAAAATATGTGGCAGCAGCTGAAGCAACGAAAGAAATTGTGTGGCTCAGGAAAATTCTTGAAGATTTGCAAGTAAAACAAATACAATCAACTCCACTCATGATTGATAACACCTCTGCAATAAAATTGGCCAAGAACCCAAAGTTCCATGATCGTACTAAGCACATCAATACTAAATATCATCTGATCCGACATCATGTTGAGGCCAAAACAATCCATCTCCGTCATTGTTCCACAAACGAGCAAATTGCAGACATCTTCACCAAAGCGCTTGGAAGAGAAAAGCTTGAAAGATTCAGAACGATGCTTGGACTCACCAACATCCCTTCAGATTAAGGGGGGGAATGTTGACACCTAATCCGAAACGGATGAGGTGAAGCTGGACAGTCATCTAGAAGATGAACTGATCCGTTGTGTATATGTATAAATAAATAATTGTCTAATGAATAAATCAATCAAATTCTTGCTTGCGCTCATTAATTGCTGGAGTTACCCTGGCCTGACAGTCTCTGTTCAGATTATGAGGATGTTTGATAATTTCAAGTGCTTCTCTGATCTTTTGTTTATGATGCTGCTCTTCCCTTGCGACAATTGAGGCACTTTCCAAGCAGATATGGTGTTTAGTTTTTGAGGAGTGCTCTGCCAAGGCTGAAGTACGAGATCTTTCATTCCTAATATCAGCGCCATGTTCCTTGAGCCTTGTCTGTAGGGAGCGACCTGTTTCACCAATGTAGCTTTTTCCACATGAACAATCTATTTTATAGACTCCTTTAAGCTGATGTTTGTCAATATCATCTTTTACAGACCTCATACCTTGCCTAATAGTTCCAGGTGCTGAGAATTGCGTGATTGTGTTTTTCTTCCTTAGGATTTTAGCGATTTTGTCTGAAACTCCATGGATATAAGGTAGAAAAACCTTACCATACTGAGGTTGGTCTTGAGCCTTAGGTTCATGAGATAACAACCTTCTTTCAGCTTTCTCTATGGCTCTTTTAATCTCTTGCTCTTTGTAGCCTATACTCTTAAAGGTTGAAACTAAATGCTTCTTTTCTTCATTCAGATGCTCAGAGTCAGAAATTCGAAGGGCTCTGATAGCAAGAGTGTTTAGAACACCAAACTTCTGGGCTGGGTGATGGTGGGAATCAGCATGGAGGTAACTTTCTGTGTGGGTTGACTTCCTGAAAACCTTATGCCCTAAAGAGCCATCCTCTTTTCTGATGATAAGAACGTCTAAAAATGGGATGCTCATGTTTTCTTCAAGTTCCATAGTAAATTTTATTTCTGGAGAGATAGAATTTAAGTGAATAAAAAACTTGTCAAGTTCTGTTTTACCATGAGTCCATTTTATATTTGTATCATCGACAAATCGCTTCCACCAGGCTGGTTTTAAAGGGTATGATTCAAGGGCTTTCTTTTCAAAGTATTCCATGTATAGGTTGGCCACGATTGGCAAAAGGGGTGATCCCATTGCCACACTAGATGTCTGCTCATAAAATATTCCTTGGAAGGTGAACACAGTTGACCTCAAGCAGATTTCAGCCAATTTTGCAGTCCCTGGATCAGTAACATCTTTTATAACCTGAATGGCTTCATCAAGAGTAATCTTGGTGAATAAGGATACTACGTCAAAGCTAACAAGGATGTCATCACGCTCTATTCTCTCATTTTTAATAAGATTCACAAAGTCCTGGGAGTCTTTGATGAAGGAATCAGTATTTCCGACAAGGGGCTTAAGAATTTTAGCAACATACTTATCAAGTTCATAGGTTGGAGGAACCCCTTCTTTATGGATCTTGGGTAATCCATAAATTCTTGGGATAGTTTCACAAGAAGGGATTAATTTCTTCTTTAATTTATCGTCAAGGTTGGAATCTGAGATGATCTTTTTTACATCCTTCATAATTTTGGGGATGGGATTACTGCTCAGCTTCTTATAACTGCCACATTTTAGGTGTTCATTCATTTTGCATACATAGTCTTCTTTATCCAAGATGACCGCTGCTCCTCCTTTATCTGCCTTAAGAACCACAATCTTGTCATTGTTCCGCAAGGATTTGAAGGCTCTTTGTTCTTCTTTACTCAAGTTGCTTTTGGGAGTTTTGGCTTTTCTCATAATGAGAGAAAATTCTTGTCTTAATGTTTCTTTATCTTCCAAAGGAAGGTTATTAATCCCATCCTCTATGCTACATATCATCTTCTCAATAGGAAGGTTTTTAGGAGCAACCGCAAACCCCAAACCTTTGCTAAGGACATTAATGACTTCAGGATCTAACTCCTGGGAAGACAGATTGACCACTTTTCTTTTTAATTTTGTCTCAAAAGTGTTTGCTGAAGACTGACTTTTTTCATTCTGGAAACTTTTGTCTAAACCTTGATTGCTATTGTCTCCAGTGCCATCTTTGGTATTACCTGAATACTGATTATGCGCACCTTGATCGCTGTTGTCATCTGTGATATTATTGATGCAATCATTGTCTAAACAATTCCCATAGTCGCCAGTGCTAAGCGCATTACCTTTGACCACTAAATAATGATTAATGTTGCCCCTTCCGCTGTCTAAACCATGATTCTGCGTACCATCATTGAAACCGCTGACTTGATTGTTTTCAGAGGAGCCTGTGCTATGCGTATTATCAGGGTTTTTGCTAGAATCAACCCTTGTATTATCTAAACCCTGATTGTCGTTGTCATTTGCGTTATGCGAATTACCAATGCCGTGAGTGTTAAACACATTCACTTTGGATATCAAATGGTTCTGCGCCCTATCCAGCCTGCTGTTGATGCCTGCGTTATCCTTAACGCTGTTATTCCAGTTATTTAAACCAACATCTTGTGAAATATCATCTGCGCTATGCAAATTACCAATGCCATGAGTGTTAAACGCATTCACTTTGGACATCAAATGGTTCTCCGCCCTATCCAGCCTGCCGTTGATGTCTGCGTTATCGTTAATGCTGCTATTCCAGTTATTTAAACCGAAATATCACTGCAGACACTAACCATTATGCTGTTAATGCCTGCGTTATGTGTATTATCCATGCTGCATAATACGTTATGCATATTAATCTGCGAATTGTTTAAACTGTTACCATTGCCGTGAGTTTTAAACGCATTCACTTTGGACTTCAAATCATGATTCACGTTGCCATTCCTTAGAACGTGGTTCTGCGCCCTGTCCAGCCCGCTGTTGATGCCTGCGTTATCCTTAACGCTGTTAATCCAGCTGTTTAAAACGACATTGTGTGTAATATCACTGCAAACGCTGTTCATTATGTTGTTCATGCCTGCGTTATGCGAATTATCAGCGCTATCGGACTCCTGTAAGATTATTGGTGTTAATTCTGCCGAGAAACCTTTGTCTGGCAATGAGCTATGACTCAGATTGTTATCACTTGCGCTAACCGATATTGAGCCTGAAACTTTTGAGTCTTCAATGGCGGGGTTCAGTGTTTCGACTTTATAATGTGATCTGCTTAATAGATTGGACAATTTCTTGCGCTGCCTTGCTTGAGCAATCTGTCCTTCATTATCAGCTTTCAGAGCAGTCCTGGCATCAATAATAGACCAGAGATTTTTGTTGATGTTGTTAGCTAGTTTAAGGTGCGTTGAGAGTGCTAAGCGTCCAAGATTATCCAGAGAAGCCCTAACCCTCTTAATTTCTGCCCGAATTAGAGAGAAGCTTAGTTGAAAAAACGCCTTGCTATTATATCTGTTATGTAATTTATGTTTAATTTGTGCAAATGGTGGAATGAGATTATTGTCCCGACAGTTTTTAAGAAAATGAAGGTCCGCAGCTCTTCTTGCTATCCTCACTCTAAATCTTTCGAGTAAAATGATTTCACTCCAAGCATCCCCTCCGTATAGGGACAAGATTCTGGATTTAAGAGATCTGTGGTTTGTATCTTTTGACTTAGTTACCGGAGAATCCACAGTATGAACCATTTTTATGTCAACGTTTCAAATCCCAACTGGGATCCATCATCAGGACTTATGAATGATGATAAAAGAAGAGCTGATTAGAAGGAAATAAATAATAATGAGGATAATAAATTTAAGGATCAGCAGAATGTCGGCTTGAAATTGAAGCGATGAGACCCTCCGATATAATTGTTTCGGACGAACGCTATAAATAAACATTGCTGAAACGTCATTTTCACACTCACATTCTTCATGTGCAGATTTTGAATACCAACTTCTTTGAATCTAATTTTTGGACCAAAAAAATTTTTGGGGTGGATTTTTAAAGTAAGTTTTTTGGGTTGAATTTTGAAAGTGAGTTTTTTAGGTTGAATTTTGAAAGTGAATTTTTTTCAATGGATTTTGAAAGTGACTTTTTTTTTGTTGGATTTTGAAATCGACCTTTTTGGGCTTGATTTTAAAAATCTACATAGATTGAATTATCATTGGGAATCAAAGAAATTTCAAGAGAAAATATGATCGAATTAGATACATTGAGGCTCGTAGACAATACTCGAGAAACTATTACAAAAGAAAGAAGAAAGAATGGTTAAATATTGAAAGGAAAAGTCAATCTCAGCAAGAAGTTTAACCACGTATGTAAATGTAGTTATTATAAATGATATTTAAAATTTAATAGTGTATTGTGGAATTTAATTTTTATTTGATGAACTAATTTGAAAATTATTGTGCTATGTAAACAGAGAGAGATTTTCCTTGTAACATTGATGATGATATTGAAAATGTTGAAAGACAAAGTGAAAAGGAAAATGAACCAATTATTGATGATGTTGTTGAAGATGTTGAAAGAGATTCAAGTGAAGAAGTTGAATCACCCTTAGGTATGTATATATATGCCATGTATTATTGAAATTATACATATTTATTAGTTTCAATTTCATGAACTCTATTTTTTAATTTAATTATTTAATGTATATTTATACTATTTTACATTAAATTCTCATATGTACAAATGAAATAAAAATCAATGATGAGATGTTAGAAAATGTCGACATTGGCACATATGGGGATAAAAAAGTTGACTATGTTATATGATATCGTGTTGAGCTCACTATTGATAAGTTCTTCAAAGAAAAAATGTGACAGCTCAAGCTAAAATTTTGAGAGGTCCCTTAACATCAAAGAAATTAAAATAAGCTACAACACTATTGGGCATTCAAAAATCAACAAAAGATAAAAAGGTGAAGGAAAATGTGATTCAAAATATAAATAATGCTCTAAAATAAATTGGAAGATCTAGAAAGAAAAGTGACCTACTTGCACATAGAGCAATACAAATGGAATTGGTTTCATCAAGTACTAAAGAAAATCATTTTGTAAAATCTATGGCAAAAGCATTAGGGACATCATGAAAAACATTGCACTAGCATAGGAAATTTTGATTTGAAATAGATGAAAATGTTGAGCTTTCTTTTTGGATAGTTATTTGTAGGCAACCATACAAAGATAGACTTGGAGAAGATGTTAAAAAAATAATATATGAATATTGGATGAAAAATTCACGTGTTTCACCAAAAGTAACAAATGTGATGTGGAAAATAATAGCATAAAATTGGTATTAAAACCATGCAAAACATATCTTGGACAACACTCAGATAGGTTTGTTCAATAAGTTCATAGAAGAGAATCGTGGAATTAATGTCTCAATCAGTACTTTTATGCAACAAAAACCATGGCATGTTAAACCTATCATTGTATGTGACACTTGTTGTTGTTGTTATCATGTGGAATTTCAATTATATTATGACACCTTCCTTAATTTTGGTAAAACATTTTGGAAAAAATCACCTCCTCCTTCCACTATAGATAATTTCATATTTGAAATTCTATGTGGAAGATAAAATAATGAATTATTTTACCAAAAGAAATGTGTTAGTGGTAAAAAAATGTCATCGTTGTGAAAATTTGACTTTATTTCACAAAAAATATCCTATTGATGTGAATGATCAATCACTGTCCAACATAAAAGTGAAATGGAAGAGATATGAATATATCCATACATCGATTGGTTCAAGTAGTAGTACAAGTGCTAAAAGGATTGATTTACAAGAAGAAGAAATTTATGTGATAGAGTTTTTGAAGAAGTTTGAGACAAAAATTTATAAATACACCAAGCATTCTCATAGAGCTTGATGGTAGGACCTGCAATTCAAAAAATTCCGTGAAATTTTTCCACCGGGGACCATTTTGTCAATAGTTGATTTTGTAGAAAATTACACATTTGTTGCACAAAATGAAATACATAGTGAATATTATCATTCTGACCAAGTCTCTATGCTTGTCCATGTTCTATATAGACATGTTGAACAAAATGTTGATCATATAGAAAGCACCAGTGAGAATCGACATGTTATTAAAGAATATCATTTTTATATCAGCAATGATCGTACACATGATACACATTTTGTACAACATTGCTTTGATAAGATTTATGACTCATTGAAAGGTCATGGAATAAAATTCAATGAACATTGGATATGGTTAGATGGATGCGCAGGTCAATTTAAATCTTCACAATCATTATTTTGGTTGTGTCATCTTCATATGAAAACAAACATTAAACATTGTTGGAATTTCTTTGAGACTGGTCATGGAAAAGTAGAACATGATGGCACAGGGCATGTATAAAACGAGCACTTCGAAGATATCAAATGGACCACTCTGCAAATCGACTTGTCTCAGCTGAACAAGTTGTTCAATGGTGCATTGTTGCACTAAGCCATGAGACTAACCCATCAAGGGAGGTACGCAAGTATGTACATATACATTAACTTGTATATATTTTTAATATATGATAATTTTTATTAATTTTCTAATTTTAAACATTTATAAATTATATAGTTTAAATAACTGATCGATGATTATCTTTGATATATAAATTGTATTTTAAATAACATATTTAAATTCTTGTTTGAATTTACTATAGGTTTTTTTGGCATATTGGAGTCCAAGATGTAGATAGATCAATTACATATGAAGTTGAAACAGTAAAAGGGACTCAAAAATTGCATTCAATTAAAACAAAAGAGTACCGAAATGTGTTTGCATTTGATAGAAGAAAAGAATCTTTTTTTTTTCATGTTTGCATAGAGGACACACAATTCAATGATGTTTGTGAAAATAATATGTATGTGAAAGCTTGGCAACATACAAAACTTAATACAAAGGGGAAAATGTTGTTTGCAAGCTTTGAAGAGATGGAATCAAAGGAGACTATAGTGTCATCTAAAGGTGATCGAGTTTCTGATATTGTTAGAGAAGGTAACATTTCAATTACTTTCAAAGGATATATATATATATATATATATATATATATATATATATATATATATATATATATATAGTATTATTATAAAATCATCGTGTATAAGTATTTAGATAATAGTTATTATATAGATCTAAATAGATAATAAAATCAAGTACATGTTGATAACTAATTTGTTGTTAATTATGATATGAATTTACAATTTTTTTATTGTGCATGAAAGGTTTTTGTTGTAGTTCCACCCATTAACATCATACAAAATGTTAAGTATTATTTGATGCGGTGCACTGAATGAAAGATGAAGTTATTGGAGGACTATGATGATAACGGTTTTATATATGAAAGAGGGTCTATTACATTGAAAGGATCTTTTTTCCAAGAGACTCATCAAACCGAGAGTATGTTTACTTTCAAGACTATCAACCCGATGTCATAATTTGTCAATATCGTCACTTGGTGTGTGCAACGCGCATAAAGTTGATAGAAGTTCAATCAAGAAAAAATTTGAAAGTTAAAAAATGGAGAATGTCAAAATTTGACCATGAACGGATCATTGAGGATGGCATTCCATTATAATTTTGTAATTGAACTGCCTAACAATACCTTCTCCTTTTATTCATCTTTGAGAAAGAGTTCAAGTAGATTGTTACCCTTTTTTGTGCACTCTTAAGTTGTCCATTCTAGCTAGTACTAAGTATTACAAAATTGTTTTCATTAATATGGTGGCTTTTTGTTAAGTTAAAAAGAAATTCAAATATCTCAAGTACTACTATAATGTAAGGATGTAGTATATCACAATTTTCTTGTTTGTTGTTGATTATACACCTATCATGTTTGCACTGCATTTTTCTTTTTTATGTCATCATTTTATCTTTTAAAATATTTGTATTGGTATCTTAGTAATGTTATTTACTTTATTAAAATTGCATTACCATCAATTTCAAATGTTTTGTATTGCCTGAACATCTTGATAGCTCAAAAAAATGCATTTTATTGTGTTTTTCATATACATGCAGGGCAAACAAAACCTATTAAAACTAACAATGCATGCTCCACACATAGTATTTAATATTTGAAATTTTCATTTACTTCAATGCAACTTTTGAGATTAATGCAACTTTAGTGGATTCAACATTGCAATTTTTAGTTCTCAATATCTAAGCTTTCTCAAATTTCATGAAAAAAATATTAGTATCTTAAAGTAGACTTTAAGACAAAGAAGGTAATTTAGAATGTATGTTTTATAATGCAAGTTTATAATATGTTTGCATTGAACAACTTTATATTAAAAGTTGAATATCAACCCACATCCATAGTATCTCTTTTGTACAAGATGATGATCTATTCATGAATGAAAAATGTATACATGTACCATGTTTTATAATGTGCACTACATCGCCCACCAGACCCTTATTTGTTATGTCCACTACATCGCCCATTTGTACTCCTTCTCTAAAATAGAGGGACATGTCCCTGTGTGAGGCTTTGACGAACTTAGATCTTCTATATTTTCCCGAACGAGGGGTCGTCGAATGATCCTGAGGGGGTTCTGGGTACCCGAGGGAGCCTCCTGTGACCTAGGGTTATATGACCTAGGGTTTACAACCGGGGCATCGAAACAAACAGATGAAATGGATGGCTGCCCAAGTTCAGCAATAGAGGTCGGAAACAATTATGAAGTCGAGATGTGTGAATGGGGATTAACCCCAAAGTCGATACCCAAAGATGAGGGATGGGAAAAATTGGGCAGCAAGAGGGGTGGATTAGGGAGCGGATGATTGAAAGATGGAGTTGGAGGAATGCAGGAGGCAAGAAATTTTAAGTATGTCGAAGAGAAGGAAGGACGATCGAGACCTGGCGATGAAATTGAGAGAGATGAAAACTGCAGGCTGGGCATAGAGGTACCGGGGTCTGAGCAGACAGACAGCGATCCCGGCCACGATGAATGAGTATGACCTGGGGACCCAAAACACAACACATCCAGCAGATAGCTAGGGTATGTCCAAATGGGCTCATAGGGGAAAGGATCCTCCGAGTAGTCGATAACATCTTTCTCCATCACTGAAAAATGCTGCAGCCAAAAAATAGAAAAGAAGGAACGGGTCGTAGGGTGTGCTAACCACAATTTCAATGGAATATGCAGTAGACCGTCACGGTGAGATTGCAACACAGATTGGGTAGGGTGAATGTAGTTGTAGCTATAGTGAGAGTGAAATGAAGCCTAAACCCTAACCAAAATCCTTACCTCCTCTCCAGTTATTCCTGATGCGGATGTCATTGCTAGTTAGGATATCCACCATGTGCATCCATTTGATCATTTTGTTGAAGTGGTTGGAGTTTATTTCTAACCTATGGATACCACCCTTATTTTCTTTGAGTGATCTGATTAGGTTGAATTCGCCCCCCCCCCCCCCCCCGCCCACCAAGTAGAATTCTCCACGAAAAAGTTTACTAAGTTGTATGAGAGAGTATAGAAATTGGGACTTCTTGGCAGGCAGATGAGGCTTGTACACTGTGAAAAGACACCGAGGAATTTCTAATCCTAAGGGTCTAAAACATCTTGCCAAGATGTGTGCCACCTCAAACAATTTAGTGAATTTTGTCCCTATTAGGTTCCAGTACCACTAATCCTCTTGCAAATATTATGGTGTCCAGGGCTATGGATCGGTAAGGTCTCCAACTTTTGGAGGATATCTCATCCTTCAAACCTCAATAGTTAAAATATATATCTTTCTCAAAATTAAAGTCTCATTTTTTATTTATTTTTTATTTTTTATAGGATTCCTCTTCATAGAAATGAATCGAATTCCAATTCCATTGGTGAAGAAGAGCAAACATTAACTAAATAAGATAATGATGCACCTATATCTCCATGCAAGCACAGGGCCTTGCACGACGCCCACATGCCACTGCTCTCACCCTTGAAAGATAAACACAAACTTTATCCTCAATTTTTGTTTCTCCCTTTGGCATGCTATATTTATTTCTCACTCTACAACGTGGAAAAGGGTTTTCCAATTATGTAGACTTGTGGAATATGTAGATTTCTTGAAGGAAGAAGATAAGTTTTTATCAGGTGGGAACAAGCCCTGATGACTTGGAGCTACTAATGCTAAGGGTATTCATCCTCAAGAAAACTACAAATATTTACCATCGCGATAGGTTTTCATTCACTGAGTTTTTAGACCTTTCTTTTGGAGAGAAAACTACTATACTACATCAAAGAAATAGAGAATAATCCATAAATGGCTAGTAGTGATATTAGTCTAGTTCGTTTCCCTCGATATCTAGTCTAAATAGTAATGAGTTTTGTCACTTTCTCAAGGAAATGGAGTGCTCGATGGGCATTACAAGTTTAGTAGTTTAGGGTGTGCAAATATTTTTCCTCCTGAAATTAGAATAATTGAAATCCCGTTGGGGTTTGAAGCACGAGACTTACATGAGGTGGGCTTCGACACTCATCCTCAATGCACGCTATTTTTTTTGTTTAGCATTTTAATGTTATTTTCTTCATCTAAAGAATAGGAGGCTCCACCTTTTCATATTTCCATGGCTTACCTGGCATATGAAGAGACCCTATATGGTGCTTGAAACATGCTCATATGATAACCTAAAGGGTTCTTGAAACATTTTCATACTTGCCAAGCGTTGAAGGAGATTTTACTTTTAGAGAAGAATGGTTTCATCTGGCTTATGACTATCCATTCAAGCATGAAGTTGAGTTTCTTCCTCCATTAATATCTTATCTGAATGGTGATGTTCTGATTGAAATTCTTGTTGCAAATAACGATGCAAAAATACAAGTATAGGAGCCTTGTAAAAGGAGTGATTGAAGGATTCATTGAACCAAGCCTAATTTTGAAGGAATCTTTGTTTCCAAAAAGAGTTTATATTGCATCAGGAAGATGGGTTGTATCAACATAAACTAGTTTTTTTATCAAGTGCATAAACAAGGAGAAATAAGAAAAGAGATTATCGTTGTAGTTATAGTAGGTTTTTCGATTATGTGCTTTGACCACAACCTTAGGAAACTATGGGAGAATGAATTTTCACAATGTGCTCTTCACACGGAGATAACATTTTTTGTCAATAACTATATATTGAAGAATGGGTATGTGGGGCTAGTAATTATTGGGGGGTAGATGGAAATACAACCACGTCCTTACCAGGATCCATTTTAAGAAGCAACAGTTGTTGAAAATAATGCAAATCACCATCTAAGAGTAAGACAAAAAAATTGGAAACCAAATTCAACTGTATATTAAGAATTGATATCAATGAATTATGCACAATGTGTACATATAAATACATAAAGAAATCATATAATGTGCAATTTATACATGTACCATGTTTTATAATGTGCAATTTTAAGTTATATGATTGTTTTAAACATCTGCACCATTATAAGATTTATGAATGCAAAATGTACCATGTTTTGTAATTTGCAATTTTACTATTCATTAAACAACTTCAAAAAACCTAAGAATCAACCCAAATCCTTATTATCTTCTACTAACATTATAAGAATCATCATGCAGTACGTACCAACTAAACGAAAACTTACAAACATTGCTTCATATTCATGAACTTATATGTAAAACCTTTAAACATCAAACCATGCATCATGCAAAATGTAACATGTTTTAAATAATGTTTATTGTTGATTAAACTCACAAACTATAACTTGAAACCTTACATCAAACAAAGAGTTGGAAGTTAACTAGAACAACCAAGAAAAGGTTGATCCATGAGAACTTTGGTGGGTAATAATTAAATCCAAAATGGCATGCATTCTACTTATCATTTAACTTGAAACATACATCACTTGAAAAGTTGGTATGGGGAAATTGTAACTATTACAAAGGGTATCAAAAGTTGGGTTCTAAAACTCTACATATGTGAGCCATACAAAGTACTAACTAAATGAAAATTTACTATAGTATTTTGTTTTGAGCAACTTTATATTAAAAGTTAAGTATCAATATCCCTTCTATACAAGATGATGAAATATTCATGAATGCAAAATGTACTATGTTTTGTAATTTGCAGTTTTGTAATTTTGCAAATTTACAAACATTGCTCCATATTCATGAACTTAAATGTAAAACCTTTAAGCATCAAACCATGCATCATGAAAAATGTAACATGTTTTAAATAATGTTTATTGTTGATTAAACTCACAAACTATAACTTGAAACCTTACATCAAATAAAAAGTTGGAAGTTAACTAGAACAACTAAGCAAAGGTTGATCCATGAGAACTTTGGTGGGTAATAATGAAATCCAAAATGGCATGCATTCTACTTATCATTTAACTTGAAACATACATCACATGAAAACACGGTATGGTGAAACGGTAACTATTACAAAGGGTATCAAAAGTTGGGTGGCAACTTTATATTAAAACTTAAGTATCAACCCACATCCATAGTATTCATTCTATACAAGATGATGATCTATTCATGAATGCAAAATGTATACATATACCATGTTTTATAATGCAATTTTAAGTTATATGATTGTTTTAGACATCTACACCATTATAAGATTCATTCAAATGCAAAATGTACCATGTTTTGTAATTTGCAATTTTACTATTCATTAAACAACTTGACAAAACAACTTTGAACAAAACCTAAGAATCATCTACTAACATTATAAGAATCATCATGCAAAATGTACCAACTAAATGCAAATTTACTTTCATTCTTTTGTATTCATGAACTTAACTGTAAAACCTTTAAACATTAAACCATGCATCATGCAAAATGTCCCATGTTTTATAATGCAATTTTTTAATATGTTTTCCCTGAACAACTTTATATTAAAAGTTAAGTATCAACCCACATCCATAGTAGCTCTTCTATACAAGATTATTATCTATTCATGAATGCAATATAACATATTTTATAATGCAATTTTAAGTTATGATTGTTTTAGACATCTACACCATAATAAGATTCATGAATGCAAAATGTACCATGTTTTGTAATTTGCAATTTTACTATTCATTAAACAACTTCACAGAACCTAAGAATTTGAAGCCAATTCCATATTATCTTCTACTAGCATCATAAGAATCAACATGCAAAATGTACATAAACTCCAAAATTAGCATATTAAAGATCAATTCATAATAAAGAGTTCTATTTAAAAAATGTCCAAAATTTATATCATTGTAAAAGTAAATATAATAAAAATTTGTCAAATAAAAATATGCATCAAAGAGATCAATTCATAATAAAAAATTTTACTTTAAATATGTCCAAAATTTATATCATCATAAAAGTAAATATAATAAAGACTGTCGAATAAAAATTTGCATTAAAAGGGAATCTCACTAAAATATATGATCTATCAACATCTTTGTGCTATCATCAAAATCATGGGTTCCCTGCACAACATGTGTAATATCCATATATACATAAGATTGTGTACTTTAAAAATAATTTTTAATGTTTTAAAATTAAATGAGAATTTTATCATCAAAACAAAATTATAAAAAGTTTCAATTCCATGCAATAACCTGTGGTGTTCCCCGTCCATTGCACCCTCGTGGAAGCCTTGTAAAACACATGTACACGTATATATTAGAAATTTAAAATTGCGCATGAAAATGCATGAATTCGTAATATTAAAAAAGTGTAACAACTTTTTAAAATTGTGTAGATGATCCAATCCTCGTATTTGACTCAAGTTTCAAATTCCATGCAATAACTCGTGGTGTTCACCTTGCATTACGCCCTCGTGGATACCCTACATACAATACATGTACATGTATATATTAAAAATTTAAAATTGCACATGAAAATGCATAAACTCGAAATATTAAAAAAACCAAGTAACAACTTTTTCAAATTGTCTTGACAATTCAATCCTTGTAACTAACTCAAGTTTCAAATTCCATGCAATACCTCGTGGTGTTCCCCCTGCATTGTGCCCTAATGGATGCCTTGTTCAATACATGTACATGTATATATTAAAAATTTAAAATTGCAAATGAAAATGCATAAACTGGTAATATTAAAAAAATTGTAACAAACTTTTCAAATTGTCTAGACGATCCTATCCCCATAGCTAACTTTGTCGCTAATGTCCCTAGAGAAGGGAAACTATCTCCACAAACCTAAAATTCGAAAATTTTAAAACTGTAAGATAGAGATCTCATTTTTTAATGAAAATTGCTTCAATTTATAACAAAACAAAAGTGAAATATTCAATACTTGTGAAAAACCAATATTTGACACATCTCCTTATAGGGAGGAAGAAAGTGGCATTATGTCGAAAACGCCTGATGAAATGGAAATTTGTTAACATTTAATTATATATATAATTATTTCTTTTACAAATATATCTTCACAATACCGATATAATCAAAGAAAATTAATAGTATCAACATGAACTCTTAAAAAAAAACTAACATCTCTCAACATATTTTGATTTGAACCTGAACCCAGCACCATGATATTATCAAAAATTTTGTTCAACAAATGGCTTAAATACAAATGGTGAACATATGATACATTCGTGTTAGATTATATCTAAAAATTTTACACAATGTATATGAATCAACATTAACACATATATTACATTACATTAAAATATCCACCCTAAACATTAGCACATATTGATCCCATGCCCTCTTCCTCGTGAACAATTAGGTTTTTCCAACCATCATGACAAGCCTTTGCATACGCTTTAACCTCTTCAATATTCATATTATCTATCTCCACATCTTATTTATATACAAAATTAGCACATGCATCAACTCATGCTCTTTGTCAATTTAGACCCACACCAATTCCAATCAATGCAGTTTGTATGTTTTCTATAAGGGCATCCCTTGCTTCTCGAACAATCTGAGAAGTGGCATCCATATCTGACCGCAAAGTTAACAGACATGGAGGTTGAGGTACCAAAGGTGGTGGAGGATGAGGAAATTCAGTATCCCTTAATGCACCCTTATGTTCATATATCTGACCTCTCCTAGTACCATAAAATTCAGATGGAAGGTCAGTATAATCAGGTTTCATACCCAGAAAGAAATTTGCATAAAATAATTTTTCAAAATAATGTGGAACCTCATCATTCCATGGCATCTTGTCATACGCTGCAAGGAACCTATCATACAAATGGTGGGCTATTTCAGGGTGCTTGAAATATTTCACCTTGAGCATGTTTCTTTTCGGTCATTCTTTGAAATTAAACATAGATTTGGCATATTCTTTTGTAACCCTCCTACTTGCCTCAACCCATTTATCAGGACACATCATTGTTTCCCTTCTATGCCTCATAATGTCTATAAATCCATCAGTTGTTGGCCCAAGGTTCTTGTAAATATCAAGAAATGAACTTAGAGAGTGCACAACTATTTCTAAGCTTTGTTGACTCTCTGCAGGGAGCTCCAAACTCCCAAGATCTTTCTTCAATTTTGAATAATGAGTTATGCACCTCTTTCACATACATTTTTGGATGCTTGTTTCCCAAGGAAACTCATCAGGAATATCAGATGAATAGGTGGTAGTTATTGTATGGTTTTCCTCTTGAATCGCCCTACTTCACCTACGTTGACTTTGATCAACATTTTCACCCCCTGCTTCAATATAATTACATAAATATTAAAATATGTCAATGTATTTATACACATGCAAGATAGACATGTACATGTATATGTACATACAATTCATTTACATGTACAAATTTGTTTTAACAATATATATATATATATATATATATATATATATATATATATATATATATATATAATTTACCAAAATGGTGAGGATCATGATGATCTGATTGAAATTCATGACCACCCAGAGATAGTTGAGCACCATCACACCCAAGTACATGAGTTGATTGAGCTTGTTGACCACCAGCAATATGTTGAACACCCTCACACAACGACCTATTGAGAGATGCTTCTAAAAAAACAGGAATTATAAATTAATTAAGTTAAATTGACAAAAAATATTCAATATATGTATGTACATATGATTCTACCTATTTATCATTTAAGTAAATGCACATAAATATATATATACCATACCACGATGATGTGAACAATGGCCCTCCATTGATTGATCTGATACTCTCTTTGACCTAGTGAGAGATGCTCCTAAAAAATATGGAATTTATTATAAATTAATAAAGCTAAATTGAAAAAAAAACAATTCAATATGTATGTACATATGATTCTACGAATATCATTTAAGAACTTTCACATAAACATATATATACCACGATGATGATGTAACGAACGATGGCCCACCCCTGATTTACCCGATACTCTCCTCGATCAATGACTAATCTCGTCAGCATGCATAGAAAGTCGCCTTCTAGTTGATGCTCTATCATGTTTATGCCTTGAAAAATCAAGTGGTGACTACTCATGAGATGATCTAGGCCCTCGAGATATATATATATATATATATATATATATATATATATATATATATATATATATATATATATATATATATATATATATATAACTTGACATGTTTTATAAATTTTTGTATTTAATTCTCAAAATGCACTTCAACATTTGTGTTTTTAGTCTTGAGTATATTTGAAATGAAGAATTTACACCAAATAATTTTGAAGAAACCCTTGGATAGTTACATTTATTTGTCTTATTGATTTTCTGAATTCTTGATCCTTTTAAAATTGTAAGACAAATAAATGTAACTATCCAAGGGTTTCTTCAAAATTATTTGGTGTAAATTCTTCATTTCAAATATACTCAAGACTAAAAACACAAATGTTGAAGTGCATTTTGAGAATTAAATACAAAAATTTATAAAACATGTCAAGTTCACCAAGTTTTGCTTACATAGTGGGGCACACTTAGTATAGTATTGAAAGAAACAATGTTCATTAAAAACACCACATTTATAACTAAAAAACACACACATATCAAAGATATCTTACAATGTCCATCAATAAATTTTGGTGGAGAGCCTCTTGACACCAATTCATCTTTCACACACAAATCTTGAATTGGAATTGCCCAATACAATATATCACTAGACATCCTATTAACATTTGCACAATGACTTATGTTAAATGATTGTAATTGACTAGAAATATGTTGTGCTTCTCCATGCAGTTGTTTTAACTTCTCCTTTTTGACTTGGTACATGCCTTTCATCTAGTTTCACACAAGTTCAGAATTGGTGAAGAGTACAATTCCATTGGATCCATACTCCCTAGTTGTTCCTAAGCCTTCTATCATTGCAATATAATATGCTTCATTGTTTGTTGTCCTTCCAAGTAAAGTCATTTTCCTTTGGAGGAATTTGTTCATCGCAATATTGTACAGCACATAAGTAATCACATATTGTCCTGGATTGGGATAACAAAAAAATTCTATGCATAATGTCCATTTTTTCAACCATTTTTAATGGGTTTTCTAATCCCTATAAAAACAAATTCAATCAAATGAATAATATATTTATTTTTTTCAAATGCCTTGTATTATGGGAGAATGGTGAAAAATAAATATATATTGTGATGGAATGATGGAATATTACACGATCTATTGTGATGAACTGCCCAAGTGGAATAATAATGGCAGTTTACAAATCGATGCAATTAGGAAAATGTCTTAACAAATGTTTTCATGTTGGAATGCACAAGAATAGCATTCAAAAACATGCTACAGTACATTGATTTTTGATGATGAGAAAAATATTTTTCATCATCAAAAATTAATGTGATTTTCAACACAAGTTGGGACCTATAATCCTTTAATAGTTACTCCCATGACTCTCCATACCCCTAAGACTAAAATAATTATTAGTACTTCCATGCCTAATGAGATTCCTTCACTATTCAATGAAGATTATACTTATCATGAGAATACCAATCCTTGAAATTAGATATATATTGTCATGTTTATCAAGTTTGGACTATACTGAAGGTTAACCTATCAATGGATATTTTCCATCATGTTATGTATGATTTTGTTGCAAAAATTTCCACATTTAAAAAGTTTATAACCAAATTCAAATCAATAAACTAATTTGTAAGGGATTTCATCTTTTATATAAGTCATTCAATATTTTTCTATGAGGCAATAAGGGTTTATTATTGATCATGCCACTAAGTACACTGACATCCATAAATCCTATATTTATCTTCAATATTAAGATAAAAAGACATTATAGTTTTCATATGCATAAGATCGTTGGCTTGATTGCCTAAATCCATGGATTAAAACATCAACCAAGATTTCTACATATTGGATGTTATTCATGGATAGGACAAGTGAATAAGGCAACAGTGTGAATTGGAGATTTATTATGGCTTATCACTTAAATATCCAATTGTGTCAATTCATGCTAGTGATCCTACCACTTAAATATCACTTATCACTTATGGCTTATCACTTAAATAAATATAATAAAATAGGGGAAAAGAGGTGAATATATATAATATTAAATTGAATCAGATTGATGATAGAGTTGAAATCAATAAGAAACAAATCTTATGATTTATAATAATTTGGAGTAGCATGATGCAACCTACATATAGTTCTTCCACTCAAAGTCTCAAGATAAATCATGATTTATTCCTCTGATATTAACTGATGCCAATACTTTTTCAATTAAAATAAAAAGCAATTTTCCGAAGAAAAAAATGTATTTATAATTTTAACATTGAAAGGAAAACTAATTTAGGCTATTTTATACATAAATAAAAGCTCAATCATAAAATCTAATTCATTCTAGTTTGTAAGAGCAATTTAAAAAAATGGAAGCAACTTTACCAATCAGTAGGCAATAGTTCCTATATCTATAATGTGATGAAGATGAAAGAATGGTAGTTATATTAACTATATAAAAGTGGAGGAAAATATTAACAATTTGTATCTATATATATATATATATATATATATATATATATATATATATATTTTCCTCTGGAAAAATCAATATATATTTCATTAATGAGCAGTTTACATATGAGTCTGTTAGAAACAGAGTTTTTCAAAAGTTGTCTGTGCAATACCTCGCAGGGCATGCTTATCAATTCATTCTATATATGCTATACATCTTAACAAAATACCAAAAATTGCAGTATTGTCTGTAGTGAGCTGTCAAAAACATAAATATATTTAGTTGTCTATTTGCTGATCCAGGGTTGGGTATCCTGGATCTATGTAAGGCCGATGATAGTATTTTTGCTCCCGCTGATCAATAGCCTCTGTAATCTCCCATAGTCCTCGATCCATCAGCGCTGCCTCCTTGGAAAGTTTGTCGGCACCTTTATTGTGCTCCCTGTAAATATGAGAGATAGAAATATGGTTAAAAGCTGCCTTGAGATCGAGTGCTTCTTGTAGAATAGTGCTGAGAGAGTGCATGTGACATATAGCTGTGCCATTCATCCAATTAACAATGATCTGAGAATCTCCATAAATGTTGATGTTTGTGCAATGGTGACTTAATGCAAAGTGTAGAAGATGTCGAAGTGTAATCAATTCAGCGAAGTTGTTTGTGCCAACTCCCAGGCCGGCCTTGATGTTATAATGATGGGTCTCTGATACATAGAGAATGATTCCACCCCTGCAGCTTTGTTGGTTTGCCGCTCCGTCAAAGAATGCCCAAGGCATGCTTGTGTCGATGAGTGGAGGCGGTGCAGGCTGTCGAGGAGGCGGGGGGGAGGGATCAGGCAGCTCCTTCAGGTCAGCTACAATGCTAGCTTCTAGTAAGGGCCAGTGGATGGGCTGTTCATCAAAGATGGCTCGATTTCGAGCTTTCCAAATAACCCAGTTGATTATGATGGGAAGGTTTATCAATTTGGATCCTTTGTTTTTCTTTTCCCATTCATTCCAAGCCTTAATGACGTTCTGTCCCTCCCATTCTCCATTGTAATTTATATGCGCACGGAGGTTTCGCCACAGGTCTGCTGTTGCTTGGCATCTCATGAATATGTGATCAGTGGATTCCGAGTCCTCTTTGCAGAGCACACACCTAGTAGGTCCGTGTATAGCCCTCTTCGCCAGCTGTTCACCTGTGGGGACTTTGTGCCTTAGTATGCACCAACTGAACAATTTCGATCGGGGGGAGGCTGTACATTTCCATATATTTTGCCACCAGTTTGAGATTTCTCTAGGTTTTCGGTGTTCAATGAGGTATATATAACCTTCCTTTGGAGTGTATACCCCGTGCTCTGCGCGGTGCCATATCAATTCATCCGGTCCCTCCAAGATGCGGATGTGTGCTTCCATCAAGGCATCTTTGAACTCCTCCCATATGGTATGCCATCTTCTCGGAATGTTTAGTTGATCTGCCGATTTCCATGCTTGGTGAAAAATATCAGTTTGAGCCGGGTCAGCTATCTGTGAGATAACCTTTATGTTTTGTGCTGCTAGATGTGCGATTAAATCTTGTGGGAGTGTATGTCTGCCCCCACTGCCGGACCAAGGATCCATCCCAATTCTTGCACTGTTACCGTCCCTGATGCGCTAGACAAGGTTATCCCTGATGAGTGGTAAGGAGTGCAGAAGAGCTTTCCAGATTGATGATATGCCTACTTTGTTCCAAGAAGGCAATCTTGCCCAGTCTAAGATGCTGTAGGGCCATATATACTTATGGTAGGTGATGTTGGTCCATAGGCTGTGGGAGGTAAGGAGAGCCCATCCCATTTTACCAGCCAGAGCTTTTGCAAATATCGGTAGGTCCTTCAACCGCCACCCTCCCCACTTTTTGGGCAGGGTAATCTTGTGCCATCCGATCCAAGCGAAGATTCGTTTATCTTGATTCCCTGCCCATAGATATCGATTGCATAACTGTTGAAGTTTAGCCAATATGTTTCGGGGGATCCAAGCCATAGCCATCCAGAATACCGGGGTAGCTTCCAGAATAGCTTTTATCAGGATTAATCTCCCTGCCCTAGAGAGATACCTGTGACACCAGCATGATAGTCTTTTTTCGATCTTCGCCACGAGCCATACCCAATCAGCAATCCTCTGATTTGTTGGTTTGAGCCAGTACCCAAGATATTTTAGTCCTCTATCCAGAGGCTGATGGGCATAAGGAAAAGCCCTTCTAGCAGCCAGTGATTCATTTACAGATGTGTCAACCATGGTGATGGTGGATTTTGCTCGGTTTACTTCCATCCCTGTTTCTTTTGAGAACAGATCGAGCAAGCGAGAGAATGCCGTCGTGTCCTGTATACTTCCATCCAATAATATCAAGACATCATCTACAAATAGAAGATGTGTAATATAGCAGATGTCTGATATTTTAAGGCCTCGAATAGAATTCTCCCTGCTAGCAGTAATCAGGAGCCTACTAAGAGCTTCAATTACCAAGAGAAAGAGTAATGGCGAGAGTGGGCAACCCTGACGGAGACCTCTTTTAGAGTGAAAGAAGTGGGAAGCCGATCCATTGATCAATATACTGAAGGTGGGGGAGGTGATGCATGCCATTATCCAGGTTATTAGAGAGTGAGGAAAACCGACTTGAATGAGGATCATTTTGATGTACAACCAACTAACACGATCAAAAGCCTTGGAGAGATCAATTTTCAGCAAGATGCATTTGAGGTGTTTTGTCCAGATGGAGTGGATTGCTTCCTGAGCGGATCCAATGGCTTCATGTATCTGTCGATTTTCGAGAAAGGCAAATTGTTGAGGAGATATATGCCTGGAGAGTATGGGCTTAATCCGGTTAGCTATGATCTTCGATATGATCTTGTAGAGCACATTACAGAGAGATATGGGACGGAAGTCATCGAAAGATGATGGGTTGTCAGATTTAGGGATGAGGGCAATAAATGTGGAGTTTATGGCATGATAGATGCTTCCTGAAGATCTGCTCTCCTCAACAACTTTGAGAATATCTTCTCCCAGGAGATCAAAAAATGCAGAGTAAAATTCTATGGTCCATCCATTCGGGCCCGGACTCTTCTCCTTTTTGAACCATTTAATGGTGCTTTCCAGTTCTGCCATGGTGACAGGAGCTTCCAGATCTCCTAGATCTTCTTCTTCTACAAATCTTGGGAATTTGGTGGCCACATTGATGATTTCCGCCAGATTTGCACCCCCAGGGCTCTTGTATAGATTTCTGAAATGAGTGGTGCCCAAGATGGATAGCTTATTGAATGTATCAGCTTGTCCTCCCTCAGGGAGGGGGAGGTTCCAGATGGTATTTGCCACTTTTCTCCCCTTAGCAAAATTGTGGAAAAATCTGGAATTCTCATCTCCAGCCTTCAGCCAAATAGCTCTGTTGCAGAGTCTGTTAGATTCCTCCCTGCCCTTAAGTATTGTATTCTTCTGATTTTCCAAATCCACCAGTCGGGCCTTGTCATTCTGTGTAAGGAACCCAAGGTTTCTCTCGTCCAGTAGGCCTTTCAATTCATCTTATATATATATATATATATATATATATATATATATATATATATATATATATATATATTCATTAATATGAGAATCTTAAGATATATTGAGATGTAAACTAGATTACACCAGAAACTACATATTTATAAATATTTTAAAATGCAAATGTTAAAGTTTTCATAGCTATAAAAACAAATTTCAAAACACCATACCGTCAAAGAACAACAAATATTTCCCCATATAAATCAATGCACTGCAAAGCACATGTTCCTAACTATGGATTAGAGAGAATAATAAAGTTGTAAGGTGATAAATTTATAAGGATGTATATAAAATTTATCTATCTACTGCAAGTTCACCTACAGAGCTCTTAATAGTTTTCTTGTTATTCACCCATTGATAAACAAAGTTCCCTAGAACTCACAACAAATAGTTGATACAGTTGTTGGTCATTTTGACATTCACTCTACCTTGAGCGGAGATGTAGTCAACATTCACTCTACCTTGGATTATCTCCAATGCAGGGCCTCGGTAGTGAATGATCTACTAGAAAGCTTAATGTAACCTCAATATGTATTATGTGTTATACCAAGTTGACAACAGTTGCATGTAAATCTTCTGCTACTATGGATTATAACATTGAAACAGAAGCTCTAAATAGCTCACCAAATTCAACTCCAAAATCTAGCTCCTGACTGGATGCAAACTCCAGGACCCAAACAACCCATTGTTATCAAATCACCCAATTCACATAGACAACAGAGGAATCAAGAAAGAAATGGCTAGGAAAGCAAGTGATGCATCATACAGAGACAAGAAAAGCAAGGACTACAAAAGCATCGGAGATCAATTTCAAAGATATCAGTGGGGATACATCATACATGATACTAGGATGATGATTCATGAAGAACCATAATAGGAATTCAAATAAGCAACCTTGTACTTAAATAACCAGAATAGGAATTCAAATAAAATTCACCACTATAGTCTAACCCATAATCAATCCCATAAAACCCAAATCCATCACTGCAAACTTGGCATCCAAAATTGGATTTAAAATGACCTCAAACAAAAAGTAAACTATCATCATTAAAATCAACTTAATATAAGCATCATTAAAATCAACTTATTGACTGTAAAAGTACAAAACGAGTGAAATCAGGCCGTCAATCAATAGCCATGATGTAACACATAAAAACAATAAGCTAGTCTAGGTGTTTGATCATGGGAACAAAATTGCATGCAACAATAAAAACAAAAAGAAAAGACGTTGACCATAGATACACAAATGAAATCAAGCAATCAATCAACATAAATGTAACTCATGAAAAAATCAGGTAGCCAAGGTGTTTGATGATGGGAACAAAACTGCATGTAACAATAAAAATGGAAAGACACCTACCAATTACCATAGATACAAAAAATGAGATTGGAAAAAAAGAAAGGCCATCACATAACATAAAACTCCTTAGATCCCCTTGAGTCCTTTATGAAAACCACTAGAAATACATCTAACAGATCCATGATCACTTCTAAAAATATAAAAGACCATGACAACATTCCTCATCATGAACACAATCTAAAATGCAAACTGAAGAGACTATAACGTTAAAATGGCAAAGAAGAAAATTTCTCAAAAGTGATTTCAAAAGCTCCTCTATTGTTTTTTCATTGGTTTTCTTCTATTGTTTGGGCCTGATAGAATTCTTACCTCCAGCGCCCGACAAAATTCCTCCATCTAGTGTCGAACTCCTCGGCGTCAAAGTTGTCTAGAGTTGAACTTCTCCAGCATCGATATCCTCCAGCGTCGAGCTTCTCTAGCCAAGGAGACCTGCAAAACCAAAAAAAATAACCAAAGAAAACTATACCAACAAATTAACGTCAAGGTGACCTGCTAAACATCAACTTGACCTGCAATGTTGGAGTCGGTCAAAGTGCGCAAACAACGTTTAGCAGAAAAGGCAATGAAACTTTGCAACGGGTCGTAGCCTGCTAAACATCACCTGACCTGCAATGTTGGAGTCAGTCACAGTGCGCAAACAACGTTTAGTAGAAAAGACATAGCGAAACTTTGCAACGAGCTCACGTCCCATATATATATCTATATATATATATAAACAGTTTTTTGGCCGAAACAGTTTTTTCACTGAAAAAATTGTTTAGCTGAAAAAGTTTTTCGACCAGCGGAAAATATAAATTAGCCGAAAAATTGTTTCGGCCGAAAAACTAACTGTCCATATTTCCCCCCACCAACCAAAAATCCATCGCACACTGCCATTAACTTTAACGTTCAAATTTTTAGCCAAATGTTATGTTTAATTGCTCGGCCAAAAAAAAAAATTACTTCGGCCGAAAAAAGAATGCCTAATTCTACCTAAAAAATGCAATAATGAATTTTTTGCTACCACTTCTCACAAAAGTATAACCCAACTTCACATTTCCACCCAAGTATTTTAATACATATCAACATGACAATCTTAATCAGTGGTTAATATCAATATGTTAATAAAAATAAAATACATATATTTTCCCTTGATAGTAGTCAACTAATTTTAACTATATAAACATCAATTTCACTACTCCTACTTCATACTAATTTCATCTCCCTTATCATTCTCGGATGCATGTGTCATCTTATTACCTTAAATGGCTTTATTTAACATAATGTATGACAACAATTTTTGAAAAGTCATTATCCAACCTTAATTCAAGCCTTACTACTAATCCATTCAAAACCAAATTTGTTCAATCTAAAATAATATACAATATTTTGTTGGATCCTTCTATCCTTCATGCCATATAAATTCCCTTCTTCGTGAATGGTTACTAGATCTTATCTTTATTCATTTTATACTTTGTAAAAAGTTAATTACATTAAATATGGCTAAAAGTTAATTACATTAAATATGGCTACAAAGAGATAATGGATGGGCTTAAAATTTAATGAATAAACCATAAACTAATTACCTCATGAAGTTAACTTATGCCAAAAGTTAATTTTACTACTTTCCACTCTTGTATCAAATGATGAAATAGTGTTACTCAATTATGTGCCATTTTAATGATATTTTCATTATTTAAATGTGTATGTGTAATCCATTATTCTTGGGCGTGGACAACTCCATTTTTTTTCTTTATTTCCCTTATATTATATTTGTTATTATCAATATTTTGTGTAATGATGATGCTCATTAAGTTGAATTTATTGCAAAATTTCTATGCTTTATTAAGATCTTTGTGTCACAAATTGAATATCATTCCAATTAACTAGGCTAAAAGGTTCTAATTAATTTTCCCTTTAATAGCCCAAAAATGCAATGCATTAGAATATCGTACATTAAATGGAGAATAAGCTTGGACTAGAGTGTTCGATAAAGGTGGTATTTTCTATTTAAAATAAAACCAAATCCATTTCCATAAAAGGGTCCTTCAAAAGATTTTACAAGGTATTTAAAAAAATTACGATCTTTGTAAGTCGTTGTCCATTTTCAGCTTCAAAACCCAAACAAAAAGAGAGAAACCATCACAACCTTTTATTAGGGTCCACAAGTCAAGTGTGTCATTATTTTGTTTTTGAAAAGCAACCGCTAGACTTATATTTTTACAATATTAGATTCAAATTTACATTAGGATGACAAAACAATTTAATGTAAGGTGTGTGACATACTTTCATTTGCAAGGAAAAAAAGAAACAATATAAGGGAAAAAAAAGGTATATTAAAATAAGGTTGGAAAAAAAGGTATATTAAAATAAGGTTAGAATGAAAGTGTTAACTCTAGTTGGAAAAAAGGAGGGCTCTAAAATTTCACAAAAAGTAGCCAGGGTTTAACCTTAGTTGTGTCATCGTCTTATGTCCTTTATAGCACAACTACCTTTGTTAGTAGTGTCTCCTTCACAACACACAACCCCCCCTTGCTTTATCTTTCTAGCCCAGCGTCTTCCCCACCAATAGTAGCATCAAGCCCAATGATGGCTTCCTCTACAATTACCCTAAAGTATCAACAACCTTCGCCTCGCAAAATGCTTCCAACTCATCCTAACTAAGCACCATGTTGCTTGCTTCCAACTAATCCTAACTAAGCACCATATTGCCTAACAAAAAGAGCAACTTCTCAACACAATGCACTCTTCCATCACTAGCTTCATCCCCAAGAATTAATCTATACCCTTGTTCAACTCTTCCCTTGTGGTATCTTGACCCCATCGACAATATGATACAAAGTTCTCCTTTGACTACATTTTCATCTCCAAGGACTTAATGGAAGACCCCTAAACCACGGTTGAAGCACAAAGGTTTAGATCATAACATTGAAGCACCCTTCTTGACCAAATCATCTACTTCCAAGGCAATGGTTGTAACTATATATTCAATATATTGTTGCTAAAATATTTTAGAGCTCCATAAATGGGTATCTAATACATGAAAATTCAAAATCAAAGAGGAAGATTTCATCTATACCACTTTGCATAGGTGTTCTTCAAAATAAAACTTGACTTGGAAACAAACAGAGATCACATCCTCAAATTCAAGCCATGTTTATGGGGCAGGAAAGTTTTGCATGAAGTCTTGGTACCCAACATTTGACCCACTAAGAACATTCTTCTCTAGCCAAATTTGGATGAGATTCCCCAACCTCCCACCTAGTTTCGAGTTTTGATTACTATAAACTATCTATAATGCCATTTGAAAATTCTACTTTGAAGAGGTAGAAATAGTAAGGAGACACATAAAAACTATTAATTTTTGGCATCTCAGGGACAAATTCCCTCCTTGGGACAATCTTCCTCATCAAGACCCCTCCTAGCCCTTGGAAGAAGTTAATTTGGTCGAGGAAAAATATATTTTTAATATGGAAACCCACATGTGCACAAAAAGATAGGTCGGCCCAAAAGCGAAATTGGACACCCTTGGATGGCTATAAATACAGGTCAAGTGACCCTCATTTGGAGATCATAATCAAGCATTTTTCTTCTTCTCTCTTCTTTGGTTTGGCTTGCACAATTCTGAAGTTGGTTCACGTGAGATTGGTTCATACAGGTCTGATACTGCAAGGTCTGAAGCTCGCACGTGTGGATTAGGGTTTTTGATTAGCAACCGCAGGGTTGTCACTAGAAATTTTTAGCCATAGCCACACGCATAAAATCCTCTTCGTGCATCCAAAATGCTTCGGCCGCACGCATAAGCACTTTCTTCATGTGGAAGACATCTAGGGTTTCAGGTGTCAATTGACCACAAATTCCAACAGTTGACCGCAGATGTTGAGATTTGACCACAAGTTTCTAAATCAAGGTTTTGATTATTAGTGTTGTTGGGTTCATCTCTTGGATGTTGTTTGGTTGATTTTTCTAGATAGTTGTGGTTGAAGATCTAGATCATTATACTCTCTCTTTGCTAATCATTTTATGACAATCTAATAAGAAGAATTTAAAATGGTTTTCCCCCTTGTGGGGTTTTTCCCTAGTCTCCGACCAATCTTGGTGTCACTATGTGTGAATGTTTTTCTTCTATTGTTCCTTTATGTTTCATTGCATTGTTGATGATATTATTCTTTCTACATAATTTCATGTGATGTAATCATGTTATAATGTTGCGGGGTGAATTCAATATGTAAATGATGAAATGCAATTAAATAAAGAAAAGAACAATATAGACCTAAGAAATGTTAACAAAAAAGTACACCTGAATATTTATGCACAAGGCTTCAAGTCACAACTACACATTGGTCACAACTTATTAACTATGTGTAGGTAGCATTCAAGTGGAGGCCCTCCTTTGAAATAGGCCATACAGCAACCCACTAAGCAAAATTTGCTTAAAAAAAGGTCTGTCAAGAACCTCCCAAAAGTCGATACAATGGATCATGGCCTAGGGGAGCACAATAATATCATCAAGGACCTAGCCCACCCAAAGGAATAAATTTTACATGCAATGCATTCCCCTCTCCCATGTTGGAAAAGTAGCTATGTTCAGTCTTCAATAATGTACTTGAGTCATCATGTATTGTACTTGTCAAAAGAATAAAGAAAATAATTTTTATTGTTATTGTTGTGACTTATTAAAGCATGGGTTTCATGCTTGGTTCACCATGTTTTAGGCCAAAGTCCACATTGAGGACTTCTAGGATTTATTCTGAGTCTATATAATTATTGTACATTTAAAGATACCCTTCTTGGGCTTTTGAATCATGTAAAAAGGTTAAGTATTGAGTCAACTATGAATTATATAACCTCCACACCATGTCGGCCTAAGGACCCAGTCGACCCCACAAGAATCATATAAAAGGAAGGACAATGAATTTATTTTGAGCATCACTTCTCATCAAGTTCGAATTCTCTCTACTGGGCAGAAGTGTGAAAATCTTGTTGCTGGGAAGAAGTACGAAGTGAGTAGTTGGTAAATTCTATTGTTGAGAAGCCGAAGTGAATGTGAGTTTGGGGTAATCTAAGGAGACGAGGAAAATAGAAATTTTGGTGGTGGTCTCTCTCTGTTTCGTGCTCTGGATTGGGAGATCAAAGTCTTCCAAGTTGGACTTCTGCCGGAAGCTGCCAGTTGTCATAAGTTGCTTCATAGTCAAAGTTGTTGGAAGAGGTCGAACTTTTGAAGGCTGACTTAGTGTGGATGGAAGATCTAGTCGTGGTCTATGGTAAAAAGTCTCAAAGAATACTATTGAAAGGAAGAATTACTTTGACTGGATTTTTCCCCTCGCGGGGGGTTTTTCCCTTGCATGTGCCTACATCTTGTGTACATTGTCTTATGTGCTACTACTTTTGGTAATTGCTTGATAAACTAAACAAAGAATATATAAATAATCGTAACAATAAGAAACATTACAAGTAATTATCAAGATCAAGAAAATATTTACTGCCTTTCTGACTTTCCAACATGGTATTAGAGCTTCGGTGAAGAAGAAAAAGGAAGATCCATTCACAAGCACTATCTTAGGGAAGTAGTCTATCATATTCAAGGAAAATTTCTAACTCTATCAAGGGTGAGAACAAGCTTGAAGGAGCATCTCACTTTAGATCCTAGAAAAAGAGGATTGACCTAATCCTCAAGCAGAACAAGGTGCTATATTTGGTAAAAGGAAATGTAAAGAAGCCTACATAAGACGCCAGCGATGTCGACAAAGAAAAATTCAAGGATTTAGAATTGGTGTCTATGACTCTGATGGTAGAAGGGATAAAATAAAATCTTGTCCCATTCATAGCTAACATCATTCATGCTCAAGAGATGTATTAAGCCTTGTTGAAGTTTTTCACCATCAAGAACATTGGTCAAGTAGAAAGTTTGAAGAATGAACTAAGGAATCCGAAAATGACTAAAGAAGATAGTGTTGCAAGCTTCTTTGTGAAGATAGCTAGACTCAGGGATGATATTTTGGCCATCGATGAAATTGTTCCAGACAAATAATTGTTGATCACTACTATATTAGGATTGCCACCCTCTTGGGGTGCATTTCCTTCAAGTCTCAACAGTTGGAAGGTAGCTCCCACCTTTGAATAATTATGGACCTCATGTAGTCAAGAAGAATTAAGGATCTCTATGGTTTCCAATCCTGAAGAAATATTTAATGCTTACGTTTCTCATCATCCAAAGAAGAAAGTTGACATGTCTAAGATAGAGTGTTATCAATGCCATAAGAAAGGTCACTACAAGAGTGATTGTCCCGAGAATCCAGGGAATAAGAATAGAGGAAGAAATCAAGCCAACTTTGCTGAAGAAGCAGACTCAAAGAAAGTCAAGCCTGAAGAATCTGACATTAGGGAATTACACTATTAAGTCATTTTCTTTACATAACTTATTCTATATGTTTTAGAATTTATAGGTTTTTAACATATCTTTGGAAAATACATTTTTGTATTCCTTTAGGTTTGTAGGTTTCCCTCAAGCTTTGGAGGGAGCTCCTAACAGTTCTCAAAGATAAGTATCTCATGTATTTTCAATTTTGGAATCATGTACTCATTTAGTTTTGATTATATTAAATACTAATCACCTTTATCCCTATGTTGTCTTGACTAGGGAAACACATCTGAAAGAAGGAGGATCTCTCAAGACAAGGTTGGTCAAGAAACAAAGGTATGCTTTGAATACATTGATTGAAAGGATTATTCATTTGATGATCTATTACTAACTCTGTTATGACTAGTTGTATTGAATCTTAGTGATTCTTGTTTGGGTGATTCATCTCTTGATAAATCTACCCACCCCGCTGATATACTTGATAGACTATGTAGAACCTAGACGGGTTTTGGATACCCTAACCGAAGGGTATGCTATTGTGAATGTCTGAAATCCTAAAGCTGATTAGAGATATTGTGAAATGCTACTTGAATTTTTTATTGATGATGTCATGTTTGGGATTTTGACATGATCAAGAAATCCTAACTTGTTAGGGATGAGTGATAAGGTCTAAAATCCCAGAACCTTTTAAGTTTTGGTAATATAGGGTTTGTTGTGTTCTACATTGGAACCCTAGCTTACTAGGGTTTGGTGGAATGTGTGAGAAAGTCCCTTATATTGTCTTAGAATTGATTTACTTGGTATGTGTGTGTTTGTTTGATCAAACCCTGGTATAATAGAAATTATTGTGGGTCCATCTCTTATTTGATATTAAGTTGGGCTTGACTAACACATGATATGAAATGAATTTTTCATGATGATAAAATCTAGGCATCTATATAGATATGTCCTTTTGGTTGAAGTCCTAGGTTGGTCTAGGTCAAATGTATTTATATTATTGGACATATGATATGCTTATGTATGGTTATGAATTCCTATACATGTGTGTTGACCTAGTCATTGATGGTCATGAGTCTTAGGTTTTAATGGAAGTCCTTGTCTGAGATTGTAGGATGATGATATCTAGAAATCTAGGGTGTTATAGCTAAACCCTAGTGAAGTTAAAATTGTCTAGTATGTGTAATATAAAAATCTGAAATCTATTTAAATGATTGTTGGAAAATGAAAATATAGGGTTTGGAAGTTCAATCCTAGTAGTAACATTGTCTGGTGTGAAATATAACAATATGAGATCTGTGTAAGATTGTTGAATTTGTGAAAATGGAATTCTAGGGTTTTGGAGTTGAACCTTAGTTGAAATAGAAATATCTAATGAATGTTAACTATATGATAATTTGAGATTTGTGAGAGATTGTTGAAATTTGAATTTTTGGTTGAGTCTGATGATTGTTTGGAAATATAGAGTTGGCAGCTAACCCTAGTGGTAGTTGGTCATATTAGTGATTGATTAATGGTTGATTGAAAATATAGGGTTGGAACTAACCCTAGTGGAAGTTTGTCAGGTTAATGACCAAGTTGTAATTGACTTTGATTGATTTTGTATGAAATCTAGTATCTGTATAAATCCCCAGTGATATGTCTAGCATATGTATTTTGAAAGGCTGTTAGATGCTTTGTAGATCTATATGAATTATTTCCAGGGTTTGTTATATGTTGTGGTAAATTATGTCATACCTTTGGAAGACACATTGAAACCCTAGATGGAATGAATGTTGTTATGAAGTATTTTGGGGTGTATAAAGTCCCTAGCAAGTCATTGAAGAGTATATGTCTCTTATTTGTAATTGAGTTTGGGTATCTAATATGTATAAATATGAAATGCTTCTGTGATTTTGATATGGCTAACATCATGCTTCTATAGATTTGGTTGTACTTGCTATTGAATTTGTGCAAGCACACAATCTTCAACTTGGTTAAGATGCTCATTGATGTGATAAGCATGATGGGGATGATGATAACTCTAAAGAAATGGTTGGAAACCACCGATCCAAAATGGATCTAACATAGAATTCTAAGTCTATGAATTTTCCTCACAGAGGAAAAAAGAAATTCATTGGATTATTTTGAAAATAGTCTCATCTTGTAGATTGCTTCATTCCGAATCCAACGCAATTTGAACAGGGAAAAATGGACTCTGGAGGAAGAAGTTATCGCAGAAAGAAGATTGCCCCTTGTCCTTAGAAAAGGAGGCATTTCTTATTAAATGTGGCCTAAAGGGTTAATATTAGCCTTATGCACTAAAAACCTTTGTTAAGTGCTAAACCTTCATAAAAGCGCGTTTTACATTGAATTTCGGATAAAGCGCGTGGGTAGTAGCGCCTAGGCGAACCCGAAGAAATTATATAAAATGAGCTAAAACCTTTGAGTTCTGAAAGGAAGGTAGTAAATGGTATTTTGGGCAAGCTTCAAGCAGTAAGTGGTATTGGACGGGCTCCATCTGATGCCATATATTGACTGACGCATGGCATGGCACAGGAGAGAGAAAACCACTTTTTCGGGCGGGTAATCTCCGCTCAAGTAGGCCACTCGAAAATGCTACCAACCATTGGATTGGAGATCGCAGGATCAACGGTAGAGATTAAGCGGACTGTTTGTTGTTTTGGGTTTAGTGTGAACCGTCAGATTAAAAGGCAAATCAACAGACCAGATTAAGTCGCCTCGCAATAAGTCAAGTTCAAAGGAATGGAGCTTGGGCCGTAAGCGATTGTGATATGCGATGCGCTGATGCCGCGATTGGCGATCGGCGATCGGGACCACAGTAATACAAAGGGCCAATGCACATTGCAACTTGCGATTGTGATATTCCGATAAAGGGCGGACCCGATGGGAATTATAAGCATGAATGTATAAAATTTGAAATCTGGCTTATTCGGATTTTCTTTGTATTCCCCATATATTGAGGTTTTGACCTCCCGCCTAAGCGATTGCGAGATGCGATAGAAGGTGGACCCAATGGGAATTATGCACGCGATTTCATAATATTTGAAATCCAAAAATGCGGGATTTCTTTGTATTTCCTGTGTATTGGGTTTTTTGGCCGATACGCCATGCGATTGCGATTTGCGATGGAATGGCAGACACGAGAGGGATATAGATGTGATTGCATAATATTTGAAGTTCGATCTTTGCAGATTTCTTTGTATTATCCCGTATATTAATGTTTTGGCCATACGCCTATGCGATTGTGATTTGCGATGACAGGATGGACCCGATAGGTTTATCAATGTGATTGAATGCATTTTGAGTTCTGTTAAATGCTCCAATGATGTGTTTTCACCAGTTTTCCTGTCTATTTCCGTTATTTGGCTATTTCAGCCAGAGGAAGGCAAAATGATCAGGTTTCCCACGCCGACAGTCCCTTTCCATTGTAAACAGATTCTTGTGGTGAAACATTCGGGTTTTCCATGATGGAGGGCTATAACCGATGTGTTAAAAATACACAGAGAGCACAAATGCTAAAAGTGGCTGAGAATGCACGTAGAGGCCGAGAGATAACACAGAGAGTAGAACTGACAGAGATTCGCTTGGAGGTCGGGCAAACTCAGAAGCTCATGAGAGCCAGAGCCAGAGCCAGAGAGCTCACAATAGACTTCTAAGAGCCATGGAGCTATAATGAAGCTACAGAATAGCAAAGAGATCAAATGATCAAGTTGTTGCTGGTGTCCAGAGTGTGCTGAAGACAAAAGGAGTTCCAGAGACAGTTAAGAGGATTCTGAGGGGGTCAAAGAAGGCAGAAGTTTAAGAAGCTCAGAACACTGACTGAAAGAGTCAAGTCTAGGGAAGCCTAGATCTGTCTGCAGAGTAAGGACAGCCAGGGGTAAGATGGCATTCTAAACCCATAGGTTCAATTGTAAATCAATGGAGTTGAGCGTGGAGCTTGTAAAAGAATTTAAGCCATAATCCCAAGAGAACCTAGTTGTGTTGACTAAAGCTCAAGGATACGTAGCCCAAGATATCAGGGTGAACTCCATATTATATTGTTGTCTCATGTGTTTGCTCATTTGCTACTTTGTTTATTATTATGTGTGTTTTACATTAGCATAAACAAATGAACATAAGCACTTGAATGGTTTAAAAACAAACTCAAGCATACACCTATTTTCAAGCACTTTTTAGTTTCACAATTGGTTAATCATAAGGTCTTGGGAATATTTAAGCTTTGGAGTGGGAGAGGTTCTTGTAAGCTTGACAAGAAGCCTTTTAGTGCCCCATTTCAGATCAGGTGGTATCAGAGCTTAAGTTTGATTAACCCCACCTTCAAAGAAGGTGATATCAAAGCTGGTTATACCAAAGCAGGTGATATTAGATCAGAATGCTTGATTGACAGAGCAAAGATTGCTTGTCTAAAAGGTGTTTAAATAGGCAGAGGTTGATTGTATGCTTGTTTGCAGACTGACTATAGTTTGAGTTTGCAAAGGTGAAGGGAAAGCTATTGATAGCTCAATCCAAGAGAGGACAAAAAGGAAGAATGGTTGAAGGCATTCTTCTTATCCCAAAGGACCTCAAGGCAATCCTTGAAGCACAAGAGGTTTGTTGCAAAAGGTTGCTTGAATAAGCTCTTTGTTAATCTTGTTTGAAGTTCTTTTGTTCATTTTGATAATGACAACTTCTACAAGTGAGTCCTCAAATTCCTCCTTCATCACAAGATTCTTTGATGGAGACATGAAGCAAGACTTGTTCATCATGATGGACAAGGTGAGAGAAATGTATGAGGATGGAAGGAAGAGCAACATACTTAGAGAGTAGTTGAATTCTGTGGAGGAAGAGAAGCAGTTGCTTTCTGACAAATTGCAGGAAATGGAGAGGCAACTTCATATTGCAAATATGAACCTGAAAAGGATGCATGAGTTGGAGACACAACTCTTTGTTGCCAAAGAAGCCTTAGTCAAGTATCAGCTTGAAGAAGAGGTAAACAATTTCTGTTTGTCTTCAAATTCTTCTAAGAATGCTTATATTGGTTCTTTTGAAAAACATACCAGAGGCATAGGGTCCAAGTTAATGTCCAAGATGGGCTATGAAGGAAAAGGCTTAGGTAAACATGCACAGGGAATTTTTGAGCCAATAATGGTTGAGGAAAGGCCTAAGTATTTGGGCCTTGGCTATGGATAGTCTTATGGAGAAAGTCCCAAAGCTGCCATGAAGACAATTGGAACAGTTCCAAGAAGGAGTTTCATTTCAGGTCTTCTACCTCAAGAGTGTAAGGATTGCATTAAGGATGAATGCAATAGCTTGAAACATCATTTGCAGGATGCAGATGTTCATAAGCATGCACTTGAACTAGAGAGTTGTGGAAACTCTGAAAGCCTTGAAGAGATTGATGGTGTTCCAAAGGGAGCCACTTCTTCATTCAATTCACCTCCTCATGAAGGTAATAAAGGTGGAAAAGAAAGGTATAAATCTGGTTCTAACCATATTCCTTTTGATTATGTTCAGCATGGTAAATTTCCATATAAGCATTGGAAAAGAATTGCATGTTCCTTTTGTGGTTTGGATAACCATAATGTTTCTAGATGTTGGAAGAGAATGGCCACATACAGGAAACTTTTGAAGGAAAGGAAGAAAGAAGCCAAAGGTCCATTGGATAAGGAAAATCATGTTGTCAAGAGGATGCACATGTGTTGCACTTACTGCCATAAGCAAGGACATGTTGCTGCAAAATGTTGGACTCTGAATCCAACAATGCTTCCACAAAACTTGAAGAAGGTGGAAAGAGAAAATGGCAGAAATGGAAAGGAAGATTCCATGAATGATGTGTTTCAGGATGATTCACATGTTGATGTTGATGTGCATACAAAGGTAGCACCTCTGAAATGGATTGGTAAGAAATGGTTAGAATTCTTATCCAATTGAGATTGCATGTCTTTTGATTTGATGCATCAATTTTCATTTCTTTGTTAAATGGAATGCAAGTTGCAGGATTTTACCAAGAAGGTGAATGGAAAAGTTGAGTAGGAGACTCACTTTGTTGCTGCAACATTATGTTCATTTCAGCTTCGTAAGTACAGTGTGCTTAAGCGAAAGTTGAAGGATGAAATGCATGCATAAGCATAATGTGCATGAACACAGGGTTGTGATGATTTCCTTGTATTTGAACATGTGTGTGTAATTAACTTGAAGGGTTGATTGCTTTGTTTTAAACATGCCTGTAATATTGACTTGAGAAAAGTTGATTTGGTCTCCAAGATGGAGATAATGATGAAGTGTTTCATCTTTTGAAAACAATCCTTGAGATCTTTTCTACATGCTTGACTTGAAGGGTTAATTGTTTTAAAGGCATGTTTTGTTGGCTTGTTATCTAGTCAATCATTTGTATGCAGATGTAAAGACATGGAGGTGTTCACAAGATGTGAAATTTGTTTCTTTTGTTGAAGCAGGAGTTTAGGCCATCCAGTTGTTGTTTGTATTTCTGTTGTTGTTGACAGCATGTCAAACAAGTACAAATGAAAGTTTTTGTGAAGCAGATGTAACCTCACATTGGTTTGGGCCACCTTGGATCAATGATCAAGGAAGAGAAGTTCAAACTACCTTCTGTGACCATCTCAGCAGGAGTTCTGCATGAAGTCAAGAAGGAAAATGGTTCTTCCCAGAAGGACCAGCACATACAGGAAGGAAAGTGGTCAAAGGCTTTGGTTCAAAGGCACTATGCAAGGCAAATGTATGGAGGCTTAAAGAAGAGGGTGTTGTTACTCTCATTTACTGTTTAGATCAGTATGTCATTCTTTTGGAGACCAAAAGTTCTTTTAGTGGGAAGGTGTGATCCAAAATGGATCTAACATAGACTTCTAAGTCTATGAATTTTCCTCACAAAGGAAAAATGAAAGTCATTGGATGATTTTGAAAATAGTCTCATCTTGTAGATTATTTCATTTTGAATCCAACACAATTTGAATGGGCCAAAATGGACTCCGGACGAAGAAGTTATCGCAGAAAGAAAATTGCCCCTTGTCCTTAGGAAAGGAGGCATTTCTTATTAAATGTGGTCTAAAGGGTTAAAATTAGCCTTATGCGCTAAAAACCTTTGTTAAGCGCTAAACCTTTATAAAAGTGCATCTTACATTGAAATTCGAATAAAGCACATGGGTAGTAGCAGCCAAGTGGACCCGAAGAAATTATATAAAACGAGCTAAAACCTTTGAGTTTCGAAAGGAAGGCAATAAATGGTATTTCGGGCAAGCTTCAAGCAGTAAGCGGTATTGGACGAGCTCCGCCCGATTCCATACATTGACTGATGCGTGGCATGGAGCAGGAGAAAGAAAACCACTTTTTCGAGCGGGTAATCTCCGCGCAAGTAGGCCACCCGAAAATGTTGCCAACCGTTGGATTGGAGATCGCAGGATCAACGGCGGAGATTAAGCGCACTGTTTGTTGTTTCGGGTTTAGTGTGAACCGTCATATTAAAAGGCAAATCGATGGACCAGATTAAGTCGCCTCACAATAAGTCACGTTCAAAGGAATGGACTTTGGGTCGTAAGCAATTGCAATATGCGATGCATCGATAACGAGATCGACGATCGGCGATCGGGATCGCAACAATACAAAGGGCCAATGCACATTGCGACTTGTGATTGGGATATGCCGATAAAGGGCAGACCTGATGGGAATTATAAGTGCGAATGCATAAAATTTAAAATCTGATTTATTTGAATTCTATTTGTATTTCCCGTATATTGAGGTTTTGACCTCCCGCCTAAGTGATTGCGATATGTGATAGAAGGCAGACCTGATGGGAATTATGGACGCGATTTCATAATATTTGAAATCCGGAAATGCAGGATTTCTTTGTATTTCCTGTGTATTGGGTTTTCTGGCCAATACGCCATGCGATTGCGATTTGCAATGGAATGGCGGACACGAGAGGGATATAGATGTGATTGCATAATATTTGAAGTTCGATCTTTGCATATTTCTTTGTATTATCCCGTATATTAATGTTTTGGCCATACGCCTGTGTTATTTTGATTTGCGATGACAGGACAGACCCAATAGGTTTATCAATGCGATTGAATGCACTTTGAGTTTCAGTTAAATGCTCCAATGATGTGGTTTCGCCAGTTTTCTTGTGTATTTTCGTTATTTGGCTATTTCAGCCAGAGGAAACGATCAGGTTTCCCACGCCGACGGTTCCTTTCCATTGTAAACGAATTTTTGTGGTGAAACAGTCGGGTTTTCCATGATGGAGGGTTGTAACCAATGTGTTAAAATACACAGAGAGCACAAATGCTAAAAGTCGCTGAGAATGCGCTCAGAGGCCGAGAGATAACACAAAGAGCAGAACTGACAGAGGTTTGCTTGGAGGTCGGGTGAACCCAGAAGCTCGTGAGAGCCAGAGCCAAGAGCTAGAGCCAGAGCCAGAGCCAGAGAGCTCATAGTAGACTTCTAAGAGCCATGGAGCTATAATGAAGTTGCAGAACAGCAAAGAGATCAAATGATCAAGCTGTTGCTGGTGTCTAGAGTCTGTTGAAGACAGAAGAAGGAGTTCTAGAGACAGTTAAGAGGATTCTGAGGGAGTCAGAGAAGCCAGAAGCTCAAGAAGCTCAGAGCACTGACTAAAGGAGTCAAGTCCAGAGAAGCCTAGATCTGTTTGCAGAGTAAGGACAACCAGGGATAAGATGGCATTCTAAACCCATAGGTTCAGTTATAAACCAATGGAGTTGAGCGTGAAGCTTGTAAAAAAATTTAAGCCATAATCCCATAGAGCCTAGTTGAGTTGACTAGAGCTCAAGGAGACGTAGCCCAAGATATCAGGGTGAACTCCATATTATATTGTTCTCTCGTGTTTTCTTATTTGCTGCTTTGTTTACTGTTATGTGTGTTTTACATCAGCATAAGAAAATGAACATAAGCACTTCACAATTTAAAAACAAACTCAAGCATACACCTATTTTCAAGCACTTTTTAATTTCGAAATTGGTTAATCATAAGGTCTTGGGAATATTTAAGCTTTGGATTGGGAGAGGTTCTTGTAAGCTTGACAAGAAGCCTTTTAGTGCCCCATTTCAGATCAACCACGAAAGATTCTCCAATATCGAAAAGAAGATGTTGATCTCCCATAGGAAGCATGAATAGAAGAGATCTACCTAAGATTAAGAGGGAGTCTGGATAAAGAGGTGTTTCCTGGTTGAGAGGGAAGGCATAGCTTTCTATTAATTAAAGAATTAATTTCGGAGGATACGTTGTTTCATGAGAAGTAGGAAGGAAAACATATGATTGAGGAATTTTATGTCAAATATTTGGTTGATAGTCCTACTATTGAAAGTTGAGAAGAAACATATATTGTCTGAAAGACCCCAGAGATTTGTATTTGATTACATACATATTATTGATTGGGGTTGTGTTTGTAAAGGTGAATCTCTCAAAGGATTTGATAGCATGTTGGTTACCAATTAGTTTGACTAGGAGATATTGAACATTCTTGATCTGCTGGATCAAGGGGTGTTGACGCTCTATGAGTGAAGCATTGCTTGGGTAGACATATGGCTGACACTTTGTGTTGATGTCTAGGTCCCGAAGTTGGAAAGGTGGCATTGGTCATTGAGCTCTAGCACGCGCCTCGATTTTGGGTTGATGGTTAGCAAGTAAGTTTGATGGTAACTAGAGGGGTTGAAAGCTTGAGTCCATCATAGTCCCACTTAGATAGATTTTCTTGGTTAGGAATCTAGTCCATGGCATTGTGGTGCCTAAATTGTTTAGTGATTATTTGGATAGACTGCCCTGGTCCAGAATCTCATCCATGTAATTGTGGTGCCCAAATTTCTTCTTGATTCATATAGTTTGAGATCTTCCATTGTATATGTACATTATGAATTCCTCCCTGGTTAAGAGGGAGCGTTGGAAAAAGTAACTATGTTCGGTCTTCAATAATGTACTTGAGTCATCGCGTAATGTACTTGTCAAAAGAATAAAGAAAAGATTTATTATTATTATTATTATTATTGTGACTTATTAAAGCATGGATTTCATGTTTGGGTCACCATGTTTTAGGTAAAAGTCACCATTGAGGACTTCTAGGGTTTATTCTGAGTCTATAGAATTATTGTACATTTAAAGAGACCCTTCTTGGGCTTTTGAATCATGTAAAAAGGTTAAGTATTGAGTCATATATGAATTATGTAACCTCCACACCATGTTGGCCTAAGGGAATATCAAGTCAGGATAAGGACCCATTCGACCCCACAAGAAGCCTATAAAAGGAAGGACAACAAATTCATTTGGGGCATCACTTCTCATCAAGTTAGAATTCTCTCTACTGGATAGAAGTGCGAAAATCTTGTTGCTGGGAAAAAGTGCGAAGTGAGTAGTTGGGAAAGTATTTTTCCAAGAAGATGAAATGAATTCAAGTTTGGGGGAGTCTAAGGAGACAAGGAAAATCTAAATTTTGGTGGTGGTCTCTCTTTGTTTCGTGCTCATCAAAGTCTTCCAAGTTGGACTGCTGCCGAAAGTTGCCAGTTGTCGTAAGTTGCTGCATAGTTGAAGTTGCTCGAAGAGGTCAAACTTCTGGAGGTTGACTTGGTGTGGAGGGAAGGTATGGTCGTGGTCTAGGATGAAGAGTCTCAAAGAATACTATTGAAAGGAATAATTAATTTGACTAGGTTTTTCCCCTCGAGGGGGGTTTTACTGTGGCATGTGCCTACATCTTGTGTCCATTGTTTTATGTGTCACTGCTTTTGATAATTGCTTGATGAACTAAAGAAAGAAGATATAAATAATTGTAACAATAAGAAACATCACAAGTAATTATCAAGATCAAGAAAAACCTTACTGCCTTTCTAATTTTCCAACATCCCAATGCTTGAAGATGCATACCCAACCTCACCCCAAGAAAGAAGGAAGGTGTGGTACCCTAACCAACTGTCCCCCCCTCAAGAATCCTCAAATACCAACACAATAATGTATTGGACCAGCAAACTCTATAGAAAATGCCACCAAAAAATCCTCTCCTCTCACCCTCTCTTCTCGATCAAACCCTCCCCTCCACCATGAAGGATAAAGGGGGCAAGTGGTCACGGTGGAAGAAGAGGAGAAACAAGACAACCTTCCCTTGCATGCTTGTTATAACATTTCATGCTTGGTGCATTTGTTGTTAAATACCATACAATTGTCCCAATGTTAGTTAGTTGTCCCTTGCATGTTTCTCTCCTTTGGAGACAGATGCTCTGGTTGTTCCGACAATTTCGATTGTTCCCAGTAGTTTCGGTAATTCCGGCAATTCTGGCTATTCCCTGCAGTTCCGACAGTTCCTTTAGTTCTGGCTTTTCCTGGCAGTTCCCAACAGTTCCGGCTTCTGCCCTCTACGTCAACTTTCTTGGCTATTCTGGCTGTTCCCTGCAGTTCTGACTATTCCCGGCAGTTCCGACAGTTCTGACAATTCCGGCTATTCCTGGCGGTTCCCAACAATTCCGGCTATTTCGGCTATTCCGACTATTCCCAGGAGTTCCCCGCAGTTCCGGCAGTTTCAGCTATTCCTGGCAGTTCTGGCAGTTCCGGCAATTCTGTTATTCCCGGTAGTTCCAAAAGTTCCAGCAGTTTCGACACTTTCAGCAATTTCGGCTATTCCCGGCTATTCTAGCAATTCCGGCTATTCCCCGCAGTTCCAGCAATTCTGGATATTCCCGGCTATTCCAGCAATTCCGGCTATTCCCCGCAGTTCCAGCGATTCCGGATATTCCCGGCAGTTTCAGAAGTTCCGGCTATTCCCGGCAGTTCCAACTTCTGCCCTCTGTGTCAGCTTTCTTGATAGTTCTAGCTTTTGCCCTCTGTGTCAGCTTTCCTGGCAATTCCAGCTTCTGCCCTCTAGATTAGGGTAGCGTTATCCCTTAGGATATCTCCTCCTACTAAAACCAAAAGACAAGTAGAGAGGAAGAGATCTCAAGTGTGTGGAAATGACTTGAAGGCCACCTCTATTTATACTAAAACGTTGAGCACAAGTGGGGTTTATTTGGTTGTTGGCCGACCTTGACGAATTGTCCCATAACACAAATAAATTCATATCTCCATGAATACTTATCGGAATCGGATGATCTTTAGATCAATCCTACACCTCTCAATGAGATGGATCCAAGAAAAATATCATTTCCATTAATAATATGACCCACATGGAGTTTGGCCCTAGTTGCTAATTTTAACACTCCCTCTCAACTAGGGAGAACTCCATCCGCTGATCCATATGTCTGATTGTACTATCTCTGCCATCGGTGCCCTGCACTACTCTGCTCTATTGAACCATGAAGAAGAAGAATTGATCGAGAATGTCTCATACCATTCTCTACTGACCCAAAGTCAGTTTCATCTGAAGAGTGTGTCACATCACTCTTACTGGCCCGAAGTCAGTTTTATTGATCCTAGATCAATATCACAAGAGAGTGTCTCAAACCACTCATACTGATCCCAGATCAATGGAGGTCATCCTAGCATAGGGAGTACGGTAGATACATCGATGCATCCATCGATAGTACTACTATGGTCCCTAACCCCATTTCCCTGCTCATTGATCAGATGAGAGGTACTTCCCATGAGTCCCAGACTGCATGGGTAGGATGCCTCGACAAGAGAACTAATCATCCTGTCCACAGGAGAATGAATCACCCTGCCCCGCAGTCACCACAGGAGAACTAATCATTTCTGTATTCAAGCTTATGTGATCCATAATGAATTAAACAAAGTCTTTCGGTAGAAATCACATGAGAGAATTTTTTGGCCAACGTGTTTCGAACCAACAAGTGTGGTTCATCATCAGGACCAGATGAAGAGGCAGACCATGGAAAAGGCTTAAATAGAGAGCAATGTAGAGACATAATTTCAAGTAACGGCTATATTTGAACAATAATATTTAAATTATAATATTAATTTATTAATATATTAAAAACAAATACTATTAAGTAACGGCTTTATTAAACAGCTAGTTTTTGAAAAATAATTAAATAATGATATTATTTCATAGTTTTTGAAACATAATTAAATAATGATATTATTTCATTAATTTACTAAAAATATTAATAGGTAACGGCTATATTAAACAGCTAGCTTTTAATATAGTCGTTACCTATTAATATTTTTAATAAATTAATGAAATAATATCATTATTTAAATATTTTTCAAAAACTAGCCGTTTAATATAGCCGTTACTTAATAATATTTGTTTTTAATATATTAATAAATTAATATTATAATTTAAACATTATTGTTCAAATATAGTCATTACTTGAAATTATGTCTCTACATTGCTCTCTATTTAAGCCTTTTCCATGGTCTGCCTCTTCATCTGGTCCTGATGATGAACCACACTTGTTGGTTTGAAACGTGTCGGCCAAAAAATTCTCTCATGTGATTTCTACCGAAAGACTTTGTTTAGAACTAATCATCTTGGCCCACAGGAGAACTAATCATCATGTTTCACAGTTTCCACGGGAGAACTAATCATCCTGGCCCACAGGAGAACTAATCATCCTATTCCACAGTTGCCACAGGAGAACTAATCATCCCGGCCCACAGGAGAACTAATCATCTTGTTCCACAATCACCACGGGGTATCACAGGGGAAGGTTGAACCTGTCATTTTGTACTTAGTGCACCACCAAGGGAGGGTGAGTCACTCTGTGGTCTTATGTTGCTCCAGTAAGTACCCCAAGCCCCCCAGAGCTCTTAGAGCTCAATGCATGCAACATGCAGGACCCTTATAAGAAGGTCTCTCAACCACTCCAAGTCATTTGGGAAAGTCACAGATTTGACCTTTCCCCGAGGCTTTGACAAAATGTTTGCGACCTGTACATCAGTCTCAATGCGATGGAGCCTCCTCGCTCATCGACTTACCATATCCCAGATAAGGCAGTATCTGATGTCTATTTGCTGTAACAATCATCAAATACGGGATTCCTCAATAATCGAATCCCCCCTCTGGTTGCCACAGAGAATCACAGTGGTATTCATCATGTGTAAAAATAGCTCACTTAAGATCTTCTACGACCATGTAGCTTCACATGAGATCATACTCGTAGCTATGTATTCGGTCTCGGTGGTGCTTATAGCAACCGACTTCTACTTCCTACCCATCCATGATATCGAAGCAGAATCCAAAGAGAACCAGCACTGAGAAGTGCTCTAGTGATCCTCCACACTGCTTGCCCAATCAACATTCGAATAATCATGCAATTTCATATTTCCGGTAGTGTATCTCAATCCATGAGAGATTGTGCCCTGAAGATATCTCAAATGATTCTTGGCACCAATCCAGTGAGGCTCAACCAAATATGATCTCACCATGCTAACTGCAAAAAATATGTCTTAACGGAAGTTCACCAAGAACATCAACGCGAATGAGTTTATGAAACTCAGACGCATTTCCCAAATCTGGTCCGACATCACTACCATATAACTTCTGAAAGTTAATATCCTCGAGGTAGTCACAGGCTTGTAGTTTATCATTCCACATCCGGAATCCAACTCCCTCTTACTTCTGCAAATGAGAGGGTCTACACCTGTCAGAAATAGGTCGTCCTCATAAGGTTCCGGTATGAGAGGTCTATCATCCACAACCTTCGGGTAATGGTTTGGATCTGTTTCACTCCTAGCAAATCTCAGCTTCATCAGATAGCTATCAATCCTCTCATACTACGCCCGGGGTGTTTTGCTTCAAGCCATAGAGGGCTTTCTTCCACCTGTATACATGAGATTCCCGATCATGAATCTCAAACTCCTCGAGTTGTTCCAAACCTGTGGACCTGCTGCATGAGGGGAATGGTCCCCTTATAAGATTTTCCTTTGGTACATCTCAGACATGTACCTTCATGCTCTTCTTGAATTCAGGCATCCCTATCACCATCTGACTCACATCGAGTAGGGCCCCATAGGTAGACCTCTGGTGTTATAGATGCGATATGTCAATTGACATGATCCCCAATGGACCATTCTGCAACTTGATACAAATTGCCAACCCTGAACCCATGAGAAAAAGCATCTTTGAAAATTCTATTTTTTAACACATACCTTTCCATCGATGAATGCCACCTTGAAACCTTTGACTTCCATTTCCGAGATGGACACTAGGTTATTCTTTCAATTAGGTACATAAAAGAGATTCTTGTAAATGAATAGAGTTACCCTCATTCAATTGAGGGGTAACGTTCCCTACACCCTTTTCCGGGATAGGTGGCATCGACTCCAAGTATAATCCCACGGTTGTTTCCATCTCTACCAAATTCGAGAGAGCACCTTTCTATCTGATGAGGTGCCTTGAAGCACTATGATCAATAAGCCAGTTTCTCAAAGAATCTGAAGGAGAGGGCCAATACAAGATAACACTTCTTTATCTTATCAGAAACAACATTTGATTCTTCATACGTGGGGTTCCTTGCTTTCTCTGAAGAGTCGGTTGTTTCCTTTATGACCTGCATTACCTGTCATTCCTCTGATCATTGAATATGTCCCTGGAATGATTGTTATCATCATCAAGTGATGTGTCCCTACCTCAGACACTCCTTCGCATAATGGCCGAACTTATTACAACCAAGGCATCTATCTTTCCTTCCACCCTTAGATCTGGACTTCCCATTGAAGTGATCTTTAGGTAGGCCATCAAAAACTTCTGTTGCGCCATTCTGATAATATTCTCTGCTTCGACTTCACCCTTGGTGAATTTGAAGAGGGATGAGGAATCCACTGATCCTTTTGTCCTTTCCCAACTGTCTTCGGTGATTGCTCTTTCACTCTTGCTTGGGCATTGTCTTCACCTCAGATCTGATACCATGTTAATTTTAGGTATGTTCTATGCTTAGAGTAATTTATTTCAATTTTCACAGTTAGCTCAATATCTTTTCCAGATTAGAAATCACATCAGCATTAAAGTAAACTGTAGATAGAACATAAACATAAATCACAGAATACAAGCCAAGACAAGAGGACACAAGATGTGGTGCTAGCCAGGGACAAACCCCAATGTGGGGAAACCCTTAATCAATTCTTCTTATATGTTATTCAATAGTTCAGCAGAGAGAGAGAGATATTACGTTTACAACAGAAGTTTGACTTATCTAGATAAGATCATAGATCATCTCTAAGAAGATGATACATGAGATCAGTTGAAGACATGCTGCTTCAACTGATTCTCCAAGGTGACTCCTTCACCTATCGTTGTGCTGCATTTCGTCATCATGTTGCACCTCACCGTGCTGCACCCATCATCACTATGCTGCATCTCATCATTCTTCATTAATCATGACTGTACCCATCATTGTACTGCATTATGTGCCATTGTTGCACCATGTTGCCATAATGACCTATGTGTTGGCTGCATTTTGCTTTCTTGTTGTCCCTAGCATGCTTGTTGTCCTTTGCATGCTTGATGTTGCATGCTAGTTGTCCCTTGCATACTAGTTGTAACATTACATGCTTGGGGTACTTGCTGCTAAGTACCATACAACTGTCCCAATGTTAGTTAGTTGTCCCTTGCATGCTGCTCTCCTTCGGAGACAGATGCTTTGGTTGTTCCGACAATTTTGGTTGTTCCCGGTAGTGCCGGTAATTCCGGCTATTCCTGGCAGTTCCGACAGTTCTGGCTTTTCCTAGCAGTTCCAGCAATTCCCAGAAGTTATGGCTTCTGCCCTCTGCGACAACTTTCTCGGCTATTCCCGTTGTTCTCGGTAGTTCCTGGCAGTTCCAACTATTCCCGGCAATTCCGATAGTTCCAACAATTCCGGCTATTCCCAGCAGTTCCCGACAGTTCTAGCAATTCTGACTATTCCTAGCGGTTCCCGGCAGTTCCGGCATTTCCAGCTATTCCCGACAGTTCTCGGCAGTTCTGGCAATTCCAGCAATTCCGGCTATTCCCAACAATTCTGGCAATTCCGACAGTTCCGGCTTTTCCCGGCAGTTCCGGCAGTTTCGGCAATTCCGGCAATTCCGACTTCCCGGCAATTCCAGCGATCCCAGCTATTCCCGACAGTTCCAGCAATTCCGGCTATTCCCGACAGTTTCGGCTTCTGCCCTCGGCGTCAGCTTTCCCGACAGTTCCGGATTCTGCCCTCTATGTCAGCGTTCCTGGCAGTTCCAGCTTCTGCGCTCTAGATTAGGGCAGTGTTATCCCTTAGGATCTCTCCTCCTACTAAAACCCAAAGACAAGTAGAGAGGAAGAGATCCCAAGTGTGTTGAAATGACTTGAAGGCCACCTCTATTTATACTAAAACGTTGAGCACAAGTGGGGTTTATTTGGTTGCTGGTCGACCTTGACGAATTGTTCCATAACACAAATAAATTCATATCTCCATGAATACTTATCGGAATCGGATGATCTTTAGATCAATCCTACACCTCTCAATGATAGGGATCCAATAAAAATATTAGCTTCCATTAATAATATGACCCACATGGAGTTTGGCCCTAGTTGCCAATTTTAACAACCTTATCATTCTAATTCAAAAATTGTTGGTGATGGTTTGAAATGGGTCCCGGATCTAAGCAGATTTCATTAGAGACTTCATTTCCTGCATTCTCTATCCCTGCATCAACAGATGGGCATTGTTACGTTTAACTTCAAGGACAAAAAAGTTGAAAATTATTATGTGTTTTATAGGTTGGAGGAAATCAAGCATATGTTAAGGAATCACTGATTTTGTCTTAATGACATTGACTTTAATTTGAGTCCTGTGGAGAGTTTTCTGGCGTCAGACTCAGCCTTGGGGGATCTCACTGATCCTCCTGGAGATCCTACTAATCCACCAATTAATAGTGCCCAATACCTTACTATCATTTCTTCAAATCAAGACTAGAAAATGGTATCAAAGTTTTGTCCTTTTCTTGACGGGCTTGTTTCAGTGATGCTGATGATTTTCTTGCTCTCAACAAGAGGAACTTGTGGAGATATTGGTTCGTATTTGTGGTCCTTTTAGTTTTTTTCATGTTTTTGTGTTAGCAGGGACTAGCAATACATTACTCCTAACCTTTTTGTTGCTCAAAGTTCATCACATCTTGTATGGCTCACCATCTCTATGTTTTCCATAAGTGACAGATGGCCCTACCATATCGGCTTCGTCAATCAGCAACAGTGGTTGACCTTTGGTTATGTGGGAGAAGATGTTTGTAGTCAATGCAACTTGAAAGATTTTACCTGTCTTTTATCTTTGGAGTATTATTGTTGAATTTGTTGTTGCCTTTGGATATTGGCTGCAAGGCTTTAGGTCAAAATTATCTTGTAGTTTTTATTCTATAGTCACTTCTGGTTCGTGGATGCATGGCATTTGGTTTAAATTGTTGTGTTTTTAATTGTCTCAACTCCTTGGAATATGGAAAATGGACTATGATTTTTATGAGGATTCCAGTTCTCTTGTTGTTTGAAGGAAACCTGTGTTCCTCTATCTTTGAATTTTGATCCAAGGACACTTTGGATATGGATGTAATCATCATGTATTCTATTTTAAGTAATACAAATTACTACAGTTCAAAACAAAAACAAAAAACTTCTCTTTATTAAATCAAATCTTCTTATCATGAATCTCCACATAAATATGTCGTACAAGTGATCTTTCAACCTTTGTCCTAGTTGTTGTTTTCCATGATACTGGAGTCTAGGCTAGAATCTTAAATAATTGACGCCACCAATCCAAGTATCACAACAATACTACTTTGCACAGTGGAATAATATATAGCAGTAAATCTACTAATGCACAAAATATACACAAGTTTTTACAAATTTATACAACCCAACTTTGTTATATTAACAATCTAATAATACAATAGTCTAGGGCTCTCGTATGAAGGATAATGGCCCTCATACCCACTAGTACAAGAATACAAGATACAATCACAGTTGCTTTGTCATATCCTATACACTGCGGGTCCTTCGCTTCCATTTTGCAACACCTACCTCTATCAGTGCACCAACTCCTTTAGGCCACTGAACTCATCTCTCCAATCTACCCTCTAGCTAATCGTAAGTCCATCTACAACCAACACATAGGGTCTTCACACTCACTAGTTGCTCCTTCATCCTTCAAGGCAACAACACTTTGAGACTTCTTGCCCATTACTTCTTCTCAACTACTTAGGTACTTCTTCCCAGCATAGTCTTCCTATGTTGCTTTAATGAAGACTAACATAGGGTAAAAGGGATGTCATCTATCACTGTCGAATTTCGTTTCTCCAACAACGAACACGGGCTAGAACAACAATTGCTCCTGGCTGGAAAAACCTTGAACTCCACTTCTCTGTCTCTTCTAACAACTACCTTAGTACATCAAGGTGATATTATAGGTTACACTTGGTCCACTCTCATGTTGCCCTCCAACAGACCACAAGTGACCAATACCAAGTCCTCTCCTAGGGCCTCTCATCCACTAGCAGTTACTCAACACGAATACATCAACAAATAAATACCTTGTTCCACCTTCTAGACCTGTGCAATTGTTGTAGCATATGCTCACTGGTTAGGGCAACCAACCAGCTTTGATCACCCTTCCCCCTTGTTGCTATCAGCCCTCTACAAGTTGTGGTTCATATTTCCCAAGTTGCAGCCTCCACTTGTTGTCATCTAGGGTTGATATGCTCCTCAAATAGGCCTCTCGACCCCCTGTCCAAGGGTGGAGAAAACCTAAATCCATACATGTACTAATTGTATGGGTCGCAGCTCGTTCTAGGGTAGGAGAACCACCATAAAACCATACAAAAGACTACCCAGAATTCCCTCAAGGCATGCAACTACCTTCCTACGATAACTTGGACCAATTAGAGACACAAAATAACCACAAACAATCCCAAAACAATTTCGTCCTCCTTGAGATCAGCTACCTTAGGGATGTATTTCCTATGAGAATGCACATTGGATGGTATTGAAATGCCTCTCACACACCTTGTATTTGTATGCTAAGGTGCAGCAAAGTGGTATCATCAAACTACCCATGTGGCACACATAAACCCCATGCCAACCTAACTTGTATGCCACATTACCCTACAACCATTCATAAAAATTAATATGTCAAGATGGAGACCTCAAATTGTTGGAAAAAGTAACTATGTTCGGTCTTCAATAATGTACTTGAGTCATTATGTAATGTACTTGTCAAAAGAATAAAGAAAAGAATTTTTATTAGTGTAACAATGACTTATTAAAGCATGGGTTTCATGCTTGGGTCATCATTATATTAGTCAAAGTCCCCATTGTGGAATCCTAGGATTAATATTGAGCTTATAGACTCATTGTACATTCGAAGAGACCGTTCTTGGGCTTTCAGATCACGTAAAAAGTTTTTGTATCAAGTCAAATATGAATTACATGTCCTCCACATCATGTCGGCCTAAGGAAGATCAAGTCGGCCTAAGGACCCCCATTTGACACACAAAAAGCTTATATATTGAAGGAGGTTGAAGTCATTTGGAGCACTCACTCTCAAGCAAGTTCGATATCTCAAGAAGAGCCAGTGAATTGCAAATTCTATTGTCGGGAGGACGAAAGAAGTGTGAGTTTGGAGGAGTCTCTAGAGAAGAGAAAAATCGAACTTTTGGTGCCTCTCTCTCTCCGTTTCGTGGTCTGGGTTGGGAGATCTAAGTCTCCTAATATTTCACTGTAGTTGTAAGATGCAAGTTGTTGGAAGTTGCTGCTTAGTCAAAGTTGCTGGAAGGGCTCGAAGATCTTGGAGGATGACATGGTGTGGAAGGAAATTCTAGTCTTGGTCTAGGGTTAAGAGTCTCAGAGAATACTATTGAAAGGAAGAATTATCTTGAGTGTATTTTCCCCTCGAGAGGGTTTTTCCCTAGCAAGTGCCTATATATTGTGTCTCTTGTTTTGTGATATTCATGTATGTATAATTGCTTGATGAAAGATAAGATAATAAAGAAGTAAAAGAATCCAACACACTCACAAGTAATTATCAAGAAAGGATAATCAAACCCTAATATAATATCCTTGATTTTCCAACATGGTATTAGAGAGAAGTCAAACATCACTTTTTTGGCATGGGTTCTCCCTCTATGGTGAACTACATAAGTTGGGGTTTCAACTATGCTGGAAGATGGATCAAGAAGATCATCAACTACCTATTCAACAAAGTCAAGAGTAAGTAGGCAACTACACACACTATCAAAGGAGTCATCCTCTCATGCAGTGGAATTGGGTGACAACAAAAGCTATGTTGTTAGAGGCATGGGATCTACATCATTAATGTTGGACAATGGATCAAAGCTACATCTCAACAACATTCTCTATGTTCCAAGTTTGAAAAAAAATTTACTTTCTATTTCTTGTTTAGAAGATAAAGGGGAAATAATTTATTTTGTTGATGGAAAAGTATTGGTTTTAGGAAAGAACTCTAGTATTCACAAAGCTAGGGTTATTGGAATTCATGAAGGAACTCTTTACCAGGTTATCACTCCATCTCCTCAAGCTCTGGTTCATATGAAAATAAGTCCCATTGAATTGTGGCATCGAAGGTATGGTCATCTTCATCATATAGTAATCCCTACACTTAGTCAACTGGTTCATGGTATTCCTGATATGAGGTTAGACCATGAAGGTGTGTGCAAGGGATGTTCTTTGGGGAAGCATACTAGAAAGCCATTTCATCATAGTGAATCTAGATCTAAAGAAATATTATATCTCATCCATTACCATGTATGCGGGCCCATAAGACACTTGGAGGTCATCTCTACTATGTAACATTCATTGATGACCATTCAAGAAATACATGGCTCTACCTACTCAAAACTAAAGATGAAGTATTTGATAAGTTCAAGAGGTTTAGGGTTGAGGTACAAACCCTAACCAAAAATAATAGAAAGACTCTAAGGTTTGACAATGGTGGGGAATACACCTCTAAAGAGCTTATTTCATATTGTAAGGATGCATGTATTAAGAGGGAGCTCATTGTTCCCTATTATCCTGAACAAAATGGATTGGCCGAAAGGAAGAATAGGTCAATCGAAGAAGGCATTTGAACTATGCTCCTTGATCAAGATCTACTGAAGTTGTTATGGGGTGAAGCTGCGATGACTACTGTGTACGTTCAAAATAGAAATCCTCATAAGTATTGAGAATACTACACCCGAAGAAGTATTCACAGGAAAGAAGTTGAGTGTGGATCATTTCCACATATTTGGAAGTCCAGCATATGTCCATGTTCTGAAAGACAAGTGAAAGAAGTTGGACTTGACAAGCATCAAGGGAATATTCGTTGGTTATAGTCTTTCCTCAAAAGCATATAGAATATACATAAAGGAGATAAGATACATTGAAGTAAGCATGGATGTCATATTTGATGAGAATCAAGCTTACAAGAAATCAAAGGATATTCCTATTGATTCTAATGATGAAGAAGTTCCCGTATTTGAAGAAGATGAAGTTCATGAGAACTCTACTACAAATGATGAAGAAGAAGGACCAAGTGAGCCTATTCAATTGGTGGTTATCCCAACCACAAGGAAGAGGCCAAATTGGTTGAAAGCTACATTAGAAGATGTTGAAGGACATGAAGCTGCGAAAGGGTCCTCCAGGGAAAGTAAGAAACCGAAAAGGTATTCTGGTTATGTTGCATATATGACAAAGTTGATTGAAGATGAACCATATACATTTAAGGAAGCTGAGCATCAACAAATTTGGAAGAAAGCTATGCAGGAAGAATATCAATCCATCATGAAGAATGGGGTTTGGGAAATCATTCCTAGACCTAGTGACAAATCGGTTGTCACATCGAAGTGGATCTATAAGATCAAACATGTTATTGATGGAAGTATAGACAAGTACAAAGCAAGGTTCGTTGCAAGGGGTTTCTCTCAAAAGGAAGGCATTAACTATGAAGAAACATTTTCAACTACTGCAAGGTACACTACCATTAGATCATTGGTTTCACTGGCCGCTACAATGGGGTGGAATAACCATCAAATGGATGTTAAGACCACATTTCTAAATGGTACCATTGATGAGGAAGTGTACATTGAACAACCTGAAGGATTTGAAGTGAATAATAGGGACTCGTGTTTGCGGAATCAAGAAGGCTCTATATGGCCTGAAGCAAGCACCAAGGGCATGGTATGCAAGAATGGGTGCATATCTTCTCATGATTGGGTTCATGAAGAATATTATTGATTTGAATCTATATATCAAGGTCATGAACAATGAGCCAGTCATTATTCTACTATATGTGGATGTTATATTCATCACCGATGTAGAACGAGGAATTCAATAATGCAAGAAGACGTTGGCAATTGAATTTGAGATGAAGGATCTAGCACTGATGCATTACCACCTAGGTCTAGAAGTATGGCAGAGACCCGGGGAGATATATTTGGAGCAAGGAAAGTACATCATCAAGTTATTGCAAAAATTAGGAATGATGGACTCCAAGTCAATGGTTACCCCTATGATCACCAACCTCAAGAATTTGAGGAGCTCCAACTCGAGTCTCGTGGATCCTACCTCATATCGTCAGTTGGTGGGTTCCCTGATGTATTTGGTAAATACTAGGCCAAATATATGTTTTGCAGTAAACATTCTTAGTCAATTTTAGTTGGAGCCTCATCATGATCACTAAATAGTTGCCAAACGTATATTGAGGTATCGTCATGGCACTATACATCACTGCCTAAAGTATGATAGTAAGGAATTCAAGCTAATTGGCTTCACAGACTCCGATTGGGGTGGAAGTGAGATCGATGGAAGGAGAAGGAGCATTACTGGAGGATGCTTTAGTCTGGGAGTTGTTACGATCTCATGGATGAGTAGGAAGCAAGATCTCGTTGCGTTGAGTAGTGCCGAGGCAGAATATGTGGCTGCATGTGAAGTAGGAAAAGAGGTTGTTTGGTTAAGGAAGCTTCTGACAGATTTGTTCGAAAAGTCTCTGGGTCCTACTATGATTAACTATGATAATCAAAGTTGTATCAAGATGTCTAGAGATCCTGTGTTTCATTCGAGGACAAAACATATCAATAATAAGTTCCACTTTATTAGGAACTTGGTGCAGGATGGGATTGTGAAGTTAGAATATGTTCCAACAAACGAACAGGTAGGAGACATATTGACAAAGGCTCTTCCTAATAAGAAGTTCAAATATCTAAGGAACTTGTTGGGTTTGGTAGATATTGGTGATTGTATTGATGATAAAGAAATGGAAGAGATTTGTTGAGGCTTCGTGAGTGAAGCATTGCTTGGGGAGACATCAGGCTGGTACTCTGTGTTGATGTCAGATATCCTGGAATTGAAAAGGTGGTGTTGTTTATTGAGCTTGGTTTTGGATACACACATGTATGTTTGGGTTGGCGGTTAGCAAGTAAGTTTGATGGTATCTAGAGGGGTTGAAAGCTTGATTCCACCTTAGTCCCAATTGGATAGATTGCCCCCGTCAGGAATCTAATCCATGGCATTATGGTGCCTAAATTGTTGAGTGACTGGCTGGATAGATTGCTCTGGTCAGGAATCTAGTCCATGGCATTGCGGTGCCTAAATTGTTGAGTCATTGGTTGGATAGATTGCCCTGGTCAGGAATCTAGTCCATGGCATTGTGGTGCCTAAAGGTTCTTCATGTTTTCATATAGTTTGAGATCTTCCATTGTATTTGTACATTATGAATACCACCCTAGTTAAGAGGGAGTGTTGGAAAAAGTAACTATGTTTAGCGTTCAATAATGTACTTGAGTCGTTATGTAATGTACTTGTCAAAAGAATAAAGAAAAAAAATTGTATTATTGTAACAATGACTTATTAAAGCATAGGTTTCATGCTTGGGTCATCATTATATTAGTCAAAGTCCTCATTGTGGACTTATAGGATTAATATTGAGTTTATAGAGTCATTGTACATTCAAAGAGACCCTTCTTGGGCTTTCAAATCATGTAAAAAAGTTTTGTATCAAGTCAAATATGAATTGTGTGTCCTCCACATCATGTTGGCTTAAATAAGATCAAGTAAGCCTAAGGACCCCCATTCGACCCACAATAATCCTATATATTGAAGAAAAGTCATTTGAAGCACTCACTCAAGCAAGTTCAATATCTCAAGAAGGGTTGGCGAATTGCAAAGTATGTTGCCAGGAGGAAGAAAGAAGTTTGATTTTGGAGGAGTCTCTAGAGAAGAGGAAAATCGAACTTTTGGTGCCTCTCTCTCTCTGTTTCATGGTCTGGGTTGGGAGAACGAAGTCTCCTAAGATTTCGTTGTCACCATAAGGTCTCCTAAGATTTCGTTGTCACCATAAGCTGCAAGTTGTTGGAAGCTGCTACCTAGTCAAAGTTGCTGGAAGGGGTCGAAGATATTGGAGGCTAACATGGTGTGGAGGGAATGTCTGGTCTTGGTCTAGGGTTAAGAGTCTCAAAGAATACTATTGAAAGGAAGAATTATCTTGATTGGGTTTTCCCCTCGAGGGGGTTTTGCCCTAGCATGTGCCTATATCTTGTGTCTCTTGTTTTGTGATCTTCATGTATGTATAATTGCTTGATGAAAGATAATATAATAAAGTAAAAGAAGCAACACACTCACAAGTAATTATCAAGAAAGGAGAATAAAACCCTAATATAATATCCTTGATTTTCCAACACTTATTTGAGTGATTTTCGCTACCCCTTTCTCCTCTAAGGGTCCTCTAAAACCTCCACATATCAAATCACTCAACCTCCTCATGGTTTCACACCCACGAGCTTAGGTGCAAAGCCCACATGCTTGGGTTCTAAGCCCACAAAGCACTTTTGTGGTGCTCCAACCTCCAAACCTCGAACCCTAGGGCTTGGAGTACCTCCCGAGCTACGAGATCTCAATACCATTATCATGAATCTCCATATGAAGATGAAGTTGACGTACAAGTGATATTTCAACCCTTGTCCCATGAAAATCTTCCTCCTTATGATGAATTCCTCATGAGCGTACCAATTGAAATGGCAGCAAAAATCATTAAGGGAATTCATGAGAAAGTGGTAAGAATGAGTTTCCAATATAAACTCTCATATTATATCAATCATGAGAAAGTGGTAAGAATGAGTTTCCAATATAAACTCTCATATTATATCAATCTTTTAAATACTGTGGACAAAAATTTTAATCAAGGAGTTTCTAGAATTGTGGTTACCCATATCTAAATTGTTGTAAACCTATTAAACATCTTCAAAATGGTAAAATAAATGACTTCATCAAATTCAATGAAACAACTTGTTCTCGAAAATGATAATATTCAAGCAAAAGTTAAAAAACAAGGAATGGAGACAACACATAATTGAGCCACTCTTTGATCCTCGAGCTTTCTATGTGTAAACATTAATTTGTATGTTTGTTAACTTGTTTTTTCTAATGAAAACTTTGGAAGATGCTTCCTCTACCTCATAATATCAAAATGGAGGGAACCTCACCTATTAGAAATAACATTAGCTAGCAACTCTAAAGGACCTCACCCAATTTGTACTTGTGAACTATGCTCTCCCTAATAGCAACATACTTTAACAAAATATTCAACCAATAGAACATACCTTTGATAAAAGTTTCAATTGATTGAACATGCCCTTCAACTTATATAAGCGCATAGTTTTGCAATAATGTTTTAACATGTAGCCATGTGATATTGTATACAATGTCAATTATATATCTATGAACTATGCTCTTCTTAATAGCAACATACCTTTAACAAAAGTTTCAACCAATTGAACATACCTTTAAACAATGCTAATAATGTACCTATGAAATATGCTCTATGTAATAGTAACATACCTTTAACAAAAGATTCAACCAATTGAACATACCTTTAAACAATGCTAATAATGTACCTATGAATTATGCTCTATATAATTGTGACATACCTTTAACAAAATGTTCAACTAATTGAACATACCTTTAAACAATGTTAATAATGTACCTATGAATTATGCTCTCTGTAATAGTAACATATCTTTAACAAAAAAAATTCAACCAAATGAACATAACTTTGTTAAAAGTTTCAACGAATAGTTTTGTAATATTGTTTTAGTAGGTAGCCATGTGATAATTTGTACTATGCCAATTATGTCAAAAGAAATTTCAAAAAGATAACTATTATGATTAAAGCTGAGTAACTAAATAACAATTTAACTACCCCATAAAGATAACTAACACAAGTTAAGGTTTAAACTCCCAAGTTCTTGTGGGGAATCACAAGTAGCTATTGGTTAGGTAAATATATTTATTACATTTGATTCTCCACTCCTTATAAACCGGATGCACAGAATTGGGTGAATCAACACCATTTCAACATGCGTTTCTCTCATGTTTACAGAGAACAAAATCATATTGTTGATGTCCTTTCAAATTAAGGACACTCTTACCGATTGGGGGAGTTGTTGTCTACTAAGGCAGTGAAAAGAGCTAAAAAGAAACATTACAGTTGAATGAGTGTTACCTTACCTATGAACAGGTAGCTCACCATTAAGGCCAAGGGAATCTGGTTGGGAGTCTGGGGAGTCCATTCTCTATATGTCAATCAAATGATAATATGAAAAATTAGAATTCATTTGATTGAGATATAAGGCAGTGAAAAAGAGCTAAAAAGGGAACATTACAGTTGAATGAGTGTTACCTCACCTATGAACAGATAGCTCACCATTCAGGCCAAGGGAATCTGGTTGGGAGTCAGGGAAATCCATTCTCTATATGTCAATCAAATGATAATATGAACAGCTCCATTAAGTCCAAGGGAATCTGGTGTGGAGTCAGGGGAGTCCATTCTCTATATGTCAATCAAATGATAATATGCACAGCTTGAAGTAAAAGTTAATAGATACTGTAAACTTGGAATTCCTATTGATTGAGATATAAGGGAGTAAAAGAAGAGCTATAAAAAAAGGAACATTACAGTTGAATGAGTGTTACCTAACCTGTGGCGAGGTAGCTCACCATTAAGTACAAGGGAGTCTGGTTGGGAGTCAGGGGAGTACGTTCTCTATATGTCAATCAAATGATAATATGAACAGCTTGAAGTAAAAGAGATGAGAAGGTGAAAATTGAAATTCTGGATAAGTGGCTCTCCATGAATTCCATGCGTTATGAATCAATGGAGTCCATGTGTTATGGAATCCATGGAGTCCATTTTCATTTGAAGACCGGTAATTTTCATCACTCATCTATATCTAGCTAACGCTAGACGTTTTTGGAAACTCATAATGGGTGATACTTTATGTATGCATAAGATGGGATTAAAACCAGCATCTACTTGGACGCTATCAGAAGTAAAATCAACCAGCGAAACATTTTCTAAACAATCCCAAGGAGACAGCATGGATACATCTGATTGCAAATGAGAGTAACTTTAGAAACTGTTAGTGTTTCTCCGTCAATCCTAAGAAAGCCAAAAAGTAAATGATGGAATCAAAGTTCAGATAAAAGGTATTAAGATCTGTATATTGTGACTTCTTGAACTTAAAAACACATATTGAATTCAAGTTAAGATCAAAAGCAGGGTTGTTAAGATAAAAAGTAGGGTTGTGATATAAAATGTTAGGTAAATTATGATATTTAAGGTTTAAATCTATGAGGTGTTAAGTAAATTATGATATTTAAGGTTTAAATCTATGAAGTGTTAAGTAAATTATGATATTTAAGGTTTAAATCTATGAAGTTATTCAAGATTCAAATCCTTCGATTGGGTGTAACAAGACACTTCGATGTATAGTAGTGGTATGTGTAACAGATAGGGGAGTATGTAAACACTTAGAAATTAGAAATTATGATATTCAAAGTTCAAATTTCTAAAGTTTAAATCTACGAAGTGTTATCTAAATTATGATATTCAAGGTTCAAATTTCTAAAGTTTAAAAATTATGATACTCAAAGTTTAAATCCCTAAGGTTCAAATCTATGAAGTGTTGGGTAAATTATGATATTCAAGGTTCAAATCCCTCTATTTGTCTGTATCTACAATAAGACACCTAGGTCTGTATCTACAATAAGACACCTAGACACCTAGAGATATAATAGTGGACCTGTGTGACAGACAACACATAGAAATTATGATATTCAAGGTTCAAATCTCTCAATTAGCCTATATTTACAACAGAGACATATAAAAACACCTAAAAGTATAGTAGTAGTAGAGAAAATCAAGTGTAACAGAAAAAGATATATGTAAATAAAGATGTATGTAAATAACTAGAAATGTAGTTTATATAAAACCGGACTTATTGAGAATTGCTCTGATAATTAAAAACAAACAAAAACAAAAAAATCAATGAGAAGTATGAGCATCTGTATTACAAGATATATCTTCAAATAGCTTCTTAGTTTAGGAATAAAATGATTTCCAAAGAAAATCTATGTAAACACAATCAACACTTTTACCAAGGACATTACTATCGTACTATCAGTTCACATCCAGTAAGAAAACAGAATGTGGTTTTTACATAACAGTAATGGATGTTGCACTCCAAATAAAATTTACTCTACCGGTGGCTATACTGCATTCTTTTTATCCAGTATAAGAACCCTCAAATGAGAAAACCGAAATATGTTTTCACAACATTACTGGAAAACAGTCTAAAACCTAACTATGAACATGTATACATAACAGTTTACTGTTCGCATGCAGATAAAATGTACTCTACCAATGGCTATGCTACATTCTTTCAGATATGCGGTATAAAAAAAACCCTAACCGAGTAGGTATAACCGGTAGAGATGGCAAAAACCATCATTACCCTACCCTCTGCAATGTTTGATAAATGTTAATATGCAAATAAATTATACCCTTCAACTTTAACCCCAAATTCTGCCAAGATGCAAACGAAACCGATTAACCGGCACAGGAGCAGGCACGCAAGGCGTATCTGTAACACAAAATTTAAGCCAATACGATTATCTATTTAAAAGGCAAGGCGCCATTGATTCCCAGTAACAGAAGACAGATGTCAATCTGAGCAAGATCAGATCAATTGGGCCTTCAGAGCGATTGATGAAACCGGAGGAACCAATTCCAAATCAACCACAGTTACATCACTAGGCGCAAAGAGAAGGAGGCTGTTGTTAGCCGAGCAGCATTCAGATTGAAAACCATAAACCATCACGCTAAATTTGTCAGGGTAATTGCTCGGGAATAATCAATCATCCACATGTTGCTGCTTCGAGGCCCTTCCTGCACCCTTCTCTTCCATTTGTTCATGCCCTACCCAACTCCTTAAATACCTGCCAATGTATGGCTAGGGTTTAAATCCATAAAGACTAAACCATTAAAATGCTAAAATGCCACTATGGCAGTTATATAACTGTACGGATTGTATGGCAATTTCTTCATGTGTTTTTCAAAATCCTAGATGATCGTTGCTTCTCATGGTTTCTAAAGTTCAATCCCTCATGGTTTCTAAAGTCCAATCCATTGATTTCCTCTCTACCACTAACCATATCTTGGGTTGTATATTGAAATTTTGGTTTTGGGGTTAGGTGGTGGGAGATTTGATTCCACCCATTCTTATATTTGTTGGACGGATATGATTCCAATTCTCCTAAAAAATTAATCCAATGATAATGGTTTTTGGCAATTTTTGAAGGATGGTACCAAGTTGATGTTTGAAAGATGTCATGTCATGAAATGTGTATTTATTTAATATATTATTTTAAATGTGTATTTATTTAATATATTACTTAATTTGAGGTACGGTTTTTATAGAATAATTTGTTTCAAAGTGAAATAATTGTATTAAAATTGTGGTTGTATTAAAGGTTTTAAAATGGAGAGCAAAAGAGTTCATATAATTTTGATCATTTTTATATAGAATAGGTTATAGTTATTTTATCAAATTGGGAGATTTCGACATTTTATTAAAGCTTCCACCAATGTTGCATAATTTGGTTAAATGAAAGATGTTTAAGAAAATAGTGATTCATCTAAGGGTTTGTTTGATCTTCCACTATGTTATACACTGTGACTCTCATATTGGCACCCCCGAGAGGAAGGCTCCCCCTTCCTTCAAAGATGTGTTAGTTAATCAAGCAAATGGACACTCTAACAGATCTCAAACCCAAATCGGCCCTCAACTAGCTTTGACTCTAATGATCTTGGAAATAATGGTTGCCACTCAAGAAAGCAACAACAAAGAAATAGAGAATGAATACCCTCATTAGGGGTATTTTGAGGTCTAAAATGGGCCTCCTAGGAAAAATGTACAACCAAAATAAACTTTATAAAAACCAATAGGATTCAAATTGATGATGCAACCATGGGGGATGATTCACCATTTTTGGAGTAAAAAAAGCAAAAAGATTAAAAAATAATAAAAAATAAAACTACATTTTCAACTCGTATTTTCAACTTGTCTCCCTAATGTTTTACTCAAATTTCAAGCGGGAGTATCAGATGGATGCAAAATTTAATTCCTCATCCAAAGAGTACCCATGTTGCATACTTTCGATGGACCCTACTACACAAAAAATGAGAAATAGTTTTTCATGTATTTCTCATTTTAAGTGTAGCAGGGTCCATCAAAAGTATGCAACATAGGTAGTCCTTGGATAAGGAATCAAAATTTTCATCCAAAGAGTGTTCCCGCTCGAAATTTGAGTACACTCGTAGGGATATAAGTTGAAAATACGAGTTGAAAAAATATTTTTTCTTTTTGTCCCTCTAAAATTTGATGATGTAATTTAATCTTATTTTATTATTTCCACTATTATTTTATAATTTCCTTAAGAGCCCATTTTAGACCTCAAAATTCCCCTAATAAATCAACAACTTGGATTCTATGGGCATTGTATTCCATGAGCACAGTTAATACCAAGTTATGAAATCAACACTCACCAAATTAGCAATTATGTGCAATACATGAAGGATCATGTTGTAATAAGTCGCTTCACTAGCCTTTGGCCTATAAAACAAATGATTCACTAGATTAATGTGCATTGGAAACCCAAGGGCTCCTTTGACTTAAAATTGGGCTCCAAAGTTTTCTTTACAACTATTTTTCATTACCAACCTCACCAAGACACCATATTTGACAATGGGCCATACTTCAAATCTATTGGTATTCACCTTAGATTTTGGACAGGAAAATTCAACTTGCATAAAGGAAACTTTACATGTGCCCCAGTTTGGTTTCGCTTGTATTGTTGTAAGAGTATTGGGATCAGGAGATCTTAGAAGGAAAGGGTAACTCCATTGGCCAATTTATAAAAACAATTGAAGCCACCAAATAGGATAGATACATGGTGTACACTCGCATTTGTGTTTATATGGATGTATCGGTGCCCTTGTTAGCTTTATATGTTTATCTTATCAACACTTAGATTGGATGTGTATGATAGGTTATGAGTATATCCTCTTCTGTTGTAGAAGATGTCATTCTCATGGACATTTATTAAGAGAATGCCCTCTTCTTAACCCCCCAAGCCCTTAAGGACTTATGCAGGAAAGGACCATGAGAGTTCTTATTAGAGTCGGCAACAAAAGAAGACAAGGAACGAAATCGACCCAAACAATAGACCCTTGAATCTAACATGGACATCAAGAGTCATTCCCATCAAGGACAACTTTGAATCCCTAAAATCTCAACCCGAGTTAGTCCCTTATCCAAATGATAACATATTATTGGACACCTAATTTGCTGAGGGTTATGGTGTGGAATGTGAAAGGTCATTGGAGGCCAAGAGACCACTTGGAATATGAAACCAAGGGTCACTAGACTTGTATAAAATTGTATATCATTCTGAATAATATCCATTCAAGGTTTTATCTTATCTATTGTCCATTATTGTGTGTTGTTTAACATGGTATCAGAGCTCACGGTTTCTTCAATAATCATGAGCATTTTGGTTCACCTACCACTTCTCTGCAGTGAGTTCTTTCCTATCTCAGAATTTCGTTTTATATAGGCCAATTTCTCTTCGTTCTCTTCTTGTCAAAGTGAACGTTTATGCCACTTCGCCCAGAATTTGTCAGTGCTACCCATCCTCACTAGATTAAAGGTTGTCAGGTCTGCAACTTATTTATTTCGTATGACTTATGTATTTTCCATTATGGACACTAAGTTAATTCAGCAGCTTGAATTGCCTTAATTATGGCCAAAGCCTAAATTTTCTTAATTATGGCCAAAGGCTGAATTTTCTTAATTATATATGCCCAAATTGTGCATAACAATGCCCCTCAGACCTACCATCACTTTGACCTCCCATCTCTGCCAATTTTTTATGCCACTGCTGTTTATAGTTTGAATGCAATTTAGAAACAGACGCTATCAGTTATGAGCGTTATTATTGTGTGATTTTTTGGGTGAGAATTTTGTCTTGCACATAGTATGCCTGCATGAAGATGTAAAGGTCAAACATTCATCGTCGAAGCTTCAGCGTTGTTTATATGCCATAGTGGTTACCCGTCGCTCCAGCATTTTCTGTTGGATTATATGTGTTGAATCGTTTATGCATTGTCTATGTAGTATTTATGTATTGAAGGAGCATAGACTCTGTGGAATGTTGTGTGTTGGTCAAAGCAATATATATATACATATATATATATATATATATATATATATATATATATATATATTTTGGAACGGTATTGAATGTTGGCAATGCGATGGAGCATGTGAATGGTGCATGGGCTTTGATGGAGCAGCTATAATGGTGTTGTAGTGAATTATTGCATTACAAATTTCGTTGACTAGTATTGTGTTGAATGTTGCATGTACCTTGGCCTAGGATTCATGAGAATTGTGCGTTGATTAAACTCATGTGTGTTGGTTGTATGCATATGGTGTGAATGATATCTGCATAAAAGTGATTCCTGTGGATGATTCTCTGCAATAAAGAAGGTATCCATTCAAGTATTGATGCCATTCATTCAGGTTTATGTGTTGAGGTATTGAAATTCGAAAGAAATTATATGTAAAGTCGAAATTGATAGGCAGCATGCCTTGGAATAAAGTAGAACAATGAGTTTTTATTATTCTCCGTTCCACTTGAATCGTCCATTTGAAGCTTGAACTTTAGACAAATAATCAATGATTGGCTTCTTATCTATGCAGCCTACGGGACAAGGAACGTTAGTTGTGATTGCATTCATAGACGATTTCAGTCTTGCATTAAATTGGTAAACTGCTTGGTCTCTAGTTTTTCAAGCACACATAATGCACAAATTTTTAACCTTGTTCCCATTATAAAGTCAATTGAAGTTGTGTGAGTTAAATGTTAGGCATGTTATGGGAAGTTGGACAACCTTGTATGTGAGACACATCTTTGAACTAAAATGTTTGTAAGGTTCACTCAGGTGTGAAGTTAATAAAAGAGGCACACACAATCCAAGTTCATTATTTTCTGATTAAATTGTTGTTTGATATTCAAAATGCTAATCACCGAAGTTTGGCCCCAATAACCTGAAGGCAACAAATCCAAGTTGACAAAACTCCTTGTGCTTGTTGCTAACAGGGATAAACCAACACTAAGAGAGAAGTATATGTATGCAAAAAGTAAAGTTGTATTGATTTGGAAATTAAAAGCATTCTTTATTTATTTGTATAGCATGCCTTAAGAACTATTGCACATTGATTGTTGATTCAGTGCACTTGTTATGGCTCAAATTGACAAATTATTAGAGTTATTGAGAAATCTAATTGTGTCTATTGTTGAAAGTACAGTGAAAATCAACAAAGACTCTCTCTCTAAAATTCAAAATTGTCTACAATATGCACAAGAGAAAATTGATTTTTTGCAGATTGATTCTCAGCTACAGCAAGATGAGTTACAAAAAGACAACATTATGAACTTGCTTTGTTCAGAACAATCCCCTATTTGAGTTTGAGACAGACTCCCATCAGTAGCTAAAACTTTATCAGATCAATGAGCCCATCTCGGGAGCATATTTGCATGCAGATGCAGAAATTCAGCCTGCACTTCCCAAGCCCACCATCATACCTTGGGAAGAGCTTTTCAACAACAAGCACATTACAGGTCTTATTTATGATAAAGAGGTGTCCTTTCATACTCCAGACTACTGAAAGCCCATCAAATTTCAAAGTGATGGATTTCTTCAAATAGTTCTTCACTTGTTTCTTCTCCTCCTCCACATTCACAACAGAGCGTAAAATGCCAACATTGTAATCGAGTTAGCCATGTGAAAGATCATTGTTTTGATATTCACCCCTATAAGCATTGTGGTCATCACACTCATTCTTCAAACAGATGCTTCAAAAACAAACCTCCTGCAAGAACAAAGATTCACCTTGAATGGATCACTTCTTGGCAATGGGCTTCAACAACCAAGAAGATATTTCTCTCATATCACGGGATTGCTTCTCGAATATTGAAAAGTGTTGCAGTTGAGATCTCTTCATCTTCTCACCTTGTATCTGACAAGGGGGGAAATGATGGTCATCTACAAGTTTCAAAGCCACATCAAGCGAGCCTAAGCCACAACTTGAACATGTTGCTTGAGCCTACAGCTAGAGGCAACCATACCCAGATTTAGAGTTGTAGCTAGAGAAACAAAAGCCCCTGAGCATACCTTTAGTTGGTGGACTTTCTTAAACCACCACAGGTTGAGACCTCCCTTTTTAGGTTGAGGTTCTCCCTTTCTTCCACAGGTTGAAGGCCTCCCTTTTCCAGGTTAAAGGTCTTCCTCTTCAAAAATTAAGGAGCACTTCCTCTAACAGAAGACTTCAGTTTCTTGCCATATTTGGAAGAGTTTAGGGAATCACACTAAGCTTTCCTAGTTGAGACCAAAATGGTCTCCCTTTTTTGTTGGTTTGGGGTAGCATCAGATGTGCTCTAGCCACGAAAATTGGTGGAGAGGCTAAAACACATGAGATCTCTAATACCCAGAAATGGTTTGGGGAGATTCTAAGCAATTTGGGAGATATTAAAATAATTAATATTTATAATGGAGTCCCTAAGTCTAAACTTAGGGAAAATAAAATATTAATGTGAATTAATATAAAACTATGTTCGAAGGGTCCAAAAGTCATGGATCAAGCCAAAGTTAATCTTAGCCGTTGATTAGGGACTTAATCGCAGTCGTTGATTTGTCAACGAGAAAAGTATAAGAGGAGGCTTGAGGGTCACTTGGAGGACACACTGAGGGAGACTAATCAGTTCAATTTCTAGAGCGGGGTTAGCTGAGAAATTTGAACTAGTGATCTAGTGAGCATTCAGGAGGTAGTAAGTACAAAATAGAGAGAAGGGATCATCCACTGGAGACCAGCACTGAGGTAGGAGAGGCAGATGCAGGGCATTTCAGGCAGATGCAGAGGTGGCAGGAGATTGCGCAGTCACTAGAGGGCCTGCGTGGATGACGCAGAGAGGCTCAGGGCTGACGCAAAGTGTTTGGGAGCCACGCAGAGGTCAGCCAAGCTGACGCTGAGACTAGGAGAAGTGCTGGATAATTTTTCTCTCTATGGGTAAGCTAGTTTGGCACCCTGTTGTACTGAAGAATTGTTGAATAATAAAATCCTCCCTTGCTGCATCGTTTCCCACATTGGGTTTTCCCAGGGACTATTGTCTAAAATATCTATGTCAATGTGTTGATTCTTGTACATGTGTTTGTTTCTGTATTACGGTGTGATATTTGCAATATAATTTATTTTAATGTTTATTGACGGAGTTTCATAAATAACTTATTGAAGAATAAGTAGGAAAAGTAAATCAGATGTTGTAGGGATAGAATTTTCACATGGTATCAGAGCAAGTAATCAGAGACAGGAGGGAAAATCAGTTATGGGTTGGGACCATGATGCAGAGGCATCGACATCCGGGGACTCGCACAAATTTTCAAAAGATTGCACAAGAGAAAGAGACTTTGATTTATCTATGTTGGCTTCCTGGATGGAAGAAGAAGTGGCTTGTATGACTAGTTCTACATCATCAGAAGTGTGGTATATAGACAATGTAGCCTCGTGGCATATGAGGGAATCAGGGAATGTTTCTCAAAATATCGAGAAGAGAAGATGAACTTTCAGATCACCATGGGGAACAAGGCAAAGTGTACTCTAGTAGGGAAGGGTACCATAGTTTTTCAAACAGAATCGATAGAACAGTTACGTGCTAGAAATGTGTTGCATGTACCAGGATTGGGGATTAACTTACTTTCTGTGTCGCAACTTCAAGGCAAGGACTATGGTGTCTACCTCATTAAGGAGAAGGTATACGTCAAACACCCGAGCTGGAAAAAGAAAGTGTAGATTAGGATCAAAAGTAATAGGTTGTATAGATTACAACTAGAATCACCAATAAAACTAATAGGAAGTCATGGAGACAAGGACTAAAATGAACTATGGCACAGAAGAATGGGTCATTTGCACCATGGAGATCTAAGAATTCTTAGGAGCATTGTAACAGGAGTTTCGGATCTAAGTACAGAATGAGATGATGTATGCAGAGGATGTGCTCCAGGAAAGTATGCCAAGGCAACATTTCCTAGGAGCAAATAGAGGGCCAAGAGTGTACTAGGATTGATACACTCAGATATTTGCGGCCCTATGTCCGTCAAAGCTCTTATAGGTGCCGAGTATTTCCTTACCTTCATTGATGACCACTCAACGAAAACTTGGATTTATTTTCTAAAAACTAAGGATGAGGTTTTCTATCGATTCAAAGAGTTCAAAGCTCTCGTAGAGAATCTGACTAGGAAGAAAATAAAAGTTTTGCGCTCAGATAATGGTGGAGAGTATGTCGATAAGGAATTCACTGATTTTTGCGCTAAGGAGGGCATCAGAAGAGAGTGGACATCTCCCTACAATCTGAAGCAAAATGAAGTAGCAGAAAGGAAGAACAAGACTATTGTAGAAGTGGCTAGGGCCATGATGTATGATCAGGATATGCCAAAATTCCTGTGGGTGGAAGCATGCAACACAACAGTCTATGTTCAGAACAAGACTCCTCACCATGCATTGGGAAAGATTACTCCAGAGAAAGTTTTCACAGGGAAGACACTTGAAGTCAGTCATTTCAGGATATTTGGGAGTTTAGCATATTGCCGCATACCAAAGGAAAAGAAGAAGAAGCTGGATCAAACTACGGAAAATAGATATCTGGTGGGATATAGCGAGAATGCTAAGGCATATAGAATCTACCTTCCAGGGAGTAGGAAGGTAGTAGTTCGACGAGATGTAAAGTTCATGGAGGACAGGGCCTTCAGAAAATCTCGTGAGATGCCTTCCGAGGAGCAGTCAAAAGAGGAGCCGCTGGTTAAGCCTCTTTAACCAACGGAAGTAAAAAATTCTTCCTCGGGTCACGAAGATTCTTAGGATGAGGAGGAGGAGCTAACAGAAGCACCTGCTGGCAGAGAAGAATTAGCAAGGAACTTCGTCGGATTCTATGAGATGCAGAGGACTTCATTGGTGCGCCAATAAACAATAAGAGGGAGCGAAAATAGCCAAGTAGATATTAGCTTTAGTAGCTCAGGATGGGGAGCCTGCCAGTTTCAAGGAGGCAGCTCAACATCAAGTTTGGCTAGACGCGATGGTACAAGAGTACAACTCTATAATGGTGAACGATGTTTGGGAGGTAGTGCCAAGGCCTCAAGACAAATTAGTGGTAGGTTCGAGATGGATCTACAAGATCAAATACGCTGTAGACAACAAATATAAGGTCAGGTTTGTGGCTAAGGGGTATGTTCAAAAGGAAGGAATTGACTACGAGGAGACCTTCAACCCGTTAGTCAGGTATATGTTTATTAAGACCGTGATATCTCTTGCAACTCAAATGGGATGGGATATTCATCAAATGGATGTAAAAATAGCTTTTGTGAATGGGGTAATAGAATAAGAGGTATACATTGAACAACCATAGGGCTTTGATACACATGAGAAGAAGTCTCATGTATGCAGTTTTAAGAAAGCCCTGTATGGGCTGAAACAAGCACCTAGAGCATGGTATGGTCGAACCGATGGCTACTTGCAGAAGATGGGATTTGTCAAGAGTGACACAGATCCAAATCTCTACTATCTAGTTGTAGAGAATGAGCCACTAATCTTATTATTGTATATGGATGATCTCTTTTTGACAAGATCATCCAGGCTCATCGGGGACTGAAAGAAGAATCTAGCCACAAAATTTGATATGAAGGATTTGGGATGAATGCATTATTTCCTAGGGTTGGAAGTTTGGCAACAAAAGGGAGAGATCTTCCTTGGGTAAGGGAGATATGCTATAGAAATCCTGAAGAGATTTAGGATGGAGAACTGTAGACCCATGGCTACTCCAATGATCACCAACTGCAAGAAGATTGATGCATCAAAAGACAAGGATGTTGATCCCACCTTATACAGGCAGATCATAGGGCCCTTGATATATCTGGTCAATACCAGGCCAGACATTTGCTACATTGTCAACACCCTCAATCAGTTCATGGTGGAACCAAAGAGGGCGCACTGGGCAGTAGCCAAACATGTTCTTAGGTATTTACAGGGAACAATCGACTATGGACTCTTGTACACCAAGAGTAAGGATATCAAATTGAGTAGATTTACTAATGCAGATTGGGCAGGAAGTTTAGTGGATCGAAAAAGTACCTCTAGGTATTGTTTCAAAATTGGATCGAGAATTACCTCCTGGTGCAGTAGGAAACATAAGTTCGTGGCTTTGAGCTCATTTGAGGTAGAATATATGGCGGCAAGCAAAGCCTCGTGTGAGGCCATATCACTTAGAAAACTACTTGTGAAACTATTTAGAAGGAATATGGAGGCAACCAGGATCATGTGCGATAATCAGAGTTGCATCAACCTCTCTGATAATCCAGTGTTTCATGATAGGTCAAAGCATATTGCTATCCGATGTCACTTTGTCAGGGACTATGTCCAACGAGGAGCTGTACAGTTGAGCTACACTCCTACAGGAGAACAGGTGGCAGACATCCTCACCAAGGCCCTTGGAAGGAAAAAGTTTGACTACTTCAGGGAAAAGATGGGGATGGTAAAGAACGCATTTCAATAGCAGAAATGGGAGTGATAATAGCACGGATACAGAGGAAGTTGTAGTGCAGATGCAGTGTTGGGAGAAAGGACCAGCAACAACACGGATGGAGAGGGAGTTGTCGTAAAAATGCAGCAGTGGCAGTAGCAGAGCCATGGGCAGTGGTACAGGATGCAGCTGTGCAGAGGATGTGGGTAGGGAGGCTTAGCATCAGCACAGGGACTGATGTCAGATGATCAGGGTGATACTCAGTGAGGATTATTACTAGAGCATAGTCCTCGCTAAGAGGGAGTGTTGATTTGGCGTAGCATCGGATGTGCTCTAGCCACGAAAATTGGTGGAGAGGCTAAAGCACATGAGATCTCCAATACCCAAAAATGGTTTGGGCAGATTCTAAATTGTTTGGGAGATATTAAAATAATTAATATTTTTAATGGAATCCCTAAGTCTAAACTTAGGGAAAATAAAATATTAATGTGAATTAATATAGAACTGTGTTAGAAGGGTCCAAAAGTCATGGATCAAGCCAGTGTTAATCTTAGTCATTGATTAGGGACTTAATCTCGGCCGTTGATTTGTCAACGAGAAAAGTATAAGAGGAGGCTTGAGGGTCACTTGGAGGACACACTGAGGGAGACCAGTCAGTTCAATTTCTGGAGCAGGGTTAGCTGAGAAATTTGAACTGGTCTAGTGAGTAGTCAGGAGGCGGAAATTACGAAACAGAGAGAAGGGATCAGCAAATAGAGACCAACGTTGAGGCAGGAGAGGCAAACGCAGGTCATTTCAGACAGACGCAGAGGCAGCAAGAGACTGCACAGTCACTAGAGGGCCTGCGCAGGTGACACAGAGAGGCCCAGGGCTGACGCAGTCAAGTAGGGGCTGACGCAAAGTGTCTGGGAGCCATGCAGAGGTTAGCCAAGCTGACGCTGAGACTAGGAGAAGTGCTGGAGAATTTTTCTTTATGTCGGTAAGCTAGTTTGGCAACCTGTTGTACTAAAGAATTATTGAATAATAAAATCCTCCCTTGCTGCAATGGTTTTCCCACATTGTGTTTTTCCAAGGACTATTGTCCAAAATATATGTGTCAATGTGTTGATTCTTGTACATGTGTTTGTTTCTGTATTACGGTGTGATACCTGCAGCAGAATTTATTTTAATTTTTATTGATGGAATTTCATAAATAACTTATTGAAGAATAAGTAGGAAAAGTAAATCAGATGTTGCAGTGATAGAATTTTCACATTTCCAAGACAATAGGGAGCACTTCCTCTAGCAAAAGACTTCAGATTTTTGTTAGATTTGGAAGAGTTCCAAGAACTACACTAAGCGTTCTAGTGTTGGTGGTCATCCCTAAACCACCGCCAGTTGAGACCTCGAGTTCTACCACCATATACTATCATTTCAGCACATTCAACCTATTGTTGTCATGCATTATTGTATTTTTGTATTAGATCTCTCTTCTTGGACTCGTATATACCCCTTCAGATTAAGGGGGGGATGTTGGACGGATATTTCGATAAGGGTTATGGTGTGGAATGTGAAAGGTCATTGGAGTCCAAGAGACCAATTGGAATATGAAACCAATGTAAAAATTCATGTGTAGATTTGAAATTCTCATGACATTACTAAATCACAAGACTCGAAGCGACTCTACTGATTTGTAGAAGTTAATTCACCATCTACAACACAAATCATAAAAATTCAAAAGGAAACATCACACATGCACATATATTTATCTGAGGGAAAGAAACTACTCAAAACCCCTTCCTTTTTGTATTGAATTAATCATAGAATAGAGATGAAATACATATGTTTTCTCAAGCCTGAGCACACCCTGCAAGTGTATAGTCTATCCCTCTACCTGATTGACTGACTCTAGGCAACATTTAGCTAATTTTCAAGCCCTCCAAGCTCCTATTTCCTTACGTTGTTCCTTGTGGAAATTATCCTGTATTATTTAGGAAATTCCCTCCATTGAATTGCATAATTCCTCTAGGTCCTTTCTTTGACTACATGCACCACATGTACTGTTAAGTTATGGTATGTTCTATGCTTATAACATTTTACTTCTTTTTCTTATTATATTCCACTGATTAGCAATCACATGTACATAAAGTAAAGTGCAGATAGAACATTAAACGATCGACAGAAAACAAGCCAATACAAGAGACACAAGATGTGGCGGCTAGCCAGGGACAAACCCCACAATGTGTGGGGAAACCCTTTGATCAAATCTTCTTTTATCTTCAATAATTCAGCAGAGAGAAATAGTACAATAAATTTGATTCATATCAGCAGTAGCAAACCCTAGATCAGTAGCATCAGCGTTAGCGGCTTCATTATTAAACTAGGGCAGACCATATCTCACAAACCGACAGTCGGATTGACTTCATTCCACCACCAAAAGTTTCGACTTCCAGAGGAGGTTCAGATGAACCTACAGCGTAGTTCAGATGAGGAGATATTCTAGGCCTCGCAAGTCAATCTTTACTTCTGCAGTTGCAGCTTCAGTTTCAACAGTTTCCGGCTTCAAACTAGGGCAGTCGATATCTTGCAAACCGTTCGTCGGATTGACTTCATTCCACCACCAAAAGTTGCGGCTTTCAAAGGAGGTTCAGATGAACCTACAGCGTATTTCCAAAGAGGAGATCTTCTAGGCCTCGCAAGTCAATCTTTACTTCTGCAGTTGCAGCTTCAGTTTCAGCAGTTTCCGGCTTCAAACTAGGGCAGTCGATATCTTGCAAACCGTTCGTTGGATTGACTTCATTCCACCACCAAAAGTTGCGGTTTCAAAGGAGGTTCAGATGAACCTACAGCACAGTTCCAAAGAGGAGATCTTCTAGGCCACACAAGTCAATCTTTACTTCTGCAGTTGCAGCTTCAGTTTCAGCAGCTTTCGGCTTCACATGTGTGAGAGAGAGAGACCCATTTCAGCGCAGTAGAGAAGAGACTCATATCTGCGCAGTAGAGAGAGAGAGATGTGATGAGATGAGTGAGTCTAAATGAGGAAAAGTCCTCTTATATTTATACACAACGTTGGTGGGTGAATAGATGCGACTGTTGGGCTTCTGAGCCTACATGAGTTGTAGGTCGGCTTGATAATAATTCCATAATCAAAATAAATTCATATCTCCATGAATACTTATAGGAATTGGATGATCTTTATATCAATCCTACACCTCTCGACGAGAGGAATCTAATAAAAATATTATTAGCCATTAATAAGATGACCCACATGAAGTTTTGCCCCGGTTGCCAATTTTAACACTCCCTCTCAACCATGGAGAACTTCATCTGCAATCTGTCTATCGGTCGTTACTATTCATCCATCAAATGCACTGCCTTGTACAGCCTGACCCTTGCCCTGCTCTGCTCTATTTTTCCTGTTCTGCTTTGTCTTGTTCTGCCCTGCACTGATCTGTACTATTTTGTTTTGTTCTGCTCTGCTCTTGCATTGTTTTGTTCTACTCTGCTTTTGTCCGAATTATGAAGAAGAAGAAATGATCGAGGATGTATCATACTGACTCAAAGTCAGTCTCAGAGTATGTACCACTGGTCCCAGACCAGTCTCAACCAACCCAAAGTCAGCGTCATAGTGAGTACAACTCCAATGGTCCCAGACCAATATCATCCTCCACTGACTCAAAGTCAGTCTTAGAGTATGTACCACTGATCCCAGACCAGTCTCAACCGACTCGAAGTCAGCGTCATAGTATGGTACAACTCCTACCACTGGTCCCAGACCAGTATCATTGATCCCAGATCAATGGAGGTCATCCTAGCGTAGGGAGTACGGTAGTTACAACGATGCGTCCATCGGTACTACTATGGTCCCTAACTTCATTTCCCTGCTCATTGATCAGATGAGAGGTACTTCCCATGAGTCCCAGACTGCATGGGTAGGATGCCTCGACAGGAGAACTAATCAATCCTGTCCTCACAGGAGAACACATCAATCCTGCTACAATTGCCATGGAGAACACATCAATCCAGGCCGCCATGGAGAACACATCAATCCAGGCCTCACAGGAGAACACATCAATCTTGCTACAATCGCCATGGAGAACACATCAATCCAGGCCTCACAGGAGAACTAATCATCCTGCTACACAAGAGAGCGAATCATCCTGTTCCACAAGAGAGCGAATCATCTTGTCCCACAAGAGAGCGAATCATCTTGTTCCAGTGTGCACCACCAGGGGAGGGTGAGTCACCCTGTGGTTGTATGTTGCTCCAGTAATAACTGCAAGCCCTCAGAGCTCCCAGAGCTCAATGTATGCAACATGCAGGACCCTTGTACAAGGGTTTCTTACCGACTCCAAGTCGTTTGGGAAAATCGCAGATTAGATCTTTCCTCAGGTCTTTGACAAGGTGTATCAACCTGTACATCATCTTAATGCGATGGAGCCTCCTTGCTCATCAACTTACCATATCCAAGATGATGTCTATCTGCTGGAGCAATCGACGAATACGGGATTCCTCAATAATCGAATCCCACCTCTGGTTGTTATAGAGAATCACAGTGGTACAACTCACTGAAGAGCTTTCACAACCAGACTACCTCACACGAGGTTATGCTAGCAACAATATATCCTGCTTCGGCGGTGCTCAAAGCCACCGACTTCTGCTTCCTGCTCATCCAGGATATCGAAGCAGATCCCAAGGTGAAACAGCACCCGGAGGTGCTCTTACGGTCCACCACACTGCCTGCCCAATCAACATCAGTATATCCAAGTAGTCTCACATCTCCGGCAGTGTATCTTAATCCATGAGAGATTGTGTCCTGAAGACATCTCAGAAGATTCCTGGCATCAATCCAGTGAGGCTCAACCAAATATGAGCTCACAATGCTAACTGCAAAAAATATGTTCGGACGGAGGTTCACCAAGAACATCAATGCGAATGAGTTTATGAAACTCAGAGGCATTTCCCAAATCTGGTCCGACATCACTACCATATAACTTCTAAAAGTTAAGATCCTCGAGGTAGTCACAGGCTTGCAGTCCATCATACCAAATCTTTCCAATTTCTTTACCACATATTTCCCTTGAGATAGGAAAATTTCCCTTGGCTTCTGCCATACTTCAAGTCCTAGGAAGTAGTGCATCAGTCCTAGGTCTTTCATTTCGAATTCAGAGGCCAGCTCCCTCTTACATTTGTGAATGAGAGGGTCTGCACCTGTTAGAAAGAGGTCATCCACATACAATACCAGTATGAGAGGCTTGTCATCTTCAACCTTAAAGTAAAGGTTAGGATTGGCTTCACTCCTAGTGAATCCCAGCTTCATCAACTAGCTATCGATCCTCTCATACCATGCTCGAGTGCTTGCTTCAGCCCATAGAGAGCTTTCTTCAACCTGCATACATGAGATTTTCGATCATAAATTTCAAATCCTTCGGGTTGCTCCACGTAGACCTCTTCTTTGATCGAGCCATGCAAGAACGCAGTCTTAACATCCATCTGATGTAGGTTCCATCCTTGTGAAGCGGCAAGGGCTATGATCGAGCGGATGGTCGTATATCTGGCAATAGGTGCAAAAATCTCATCATAGTCTATACCTTCCTTTTGGGAGAAACCTCGAGCAACAAAACGAGCCTTATACTTTTCCGTGCTTCCATCTGCTACATGCTTTATCTTGTAAAGCCATTTTGAAGTAACAATTGTCTTGTCCAGGGTCTTGGAACTACTTCCCAGACATCATTCTCCATAATAGACTCATATTCTACGGTCATAACATCCTTCCATACTTGATGCTTGACGGCATCTGAGAATGACGAAGGTTCATTTTGTATGATCGTGCTCATGATGGTCAGGTATCCTTGATACTTATTAAGTTTCTTACTTTGACGGAAGGTTCCTCAGGGTGCAGCATGTCCTTTAGCATTATCAAGTATCCCCTTAAGCCATGAAGGCCTCTTCCTAGAAGAGGAAGGCTCATGTGGATGAGAATCTATCAGATCCATGGGTTCTTCTACATCAGGCATTGATTCATCATCCTTTTCTTTCGGTTCCCTGGTGTTGGCTTCTTGAGAGCTTCTCAAAGTCGAAAGATTGTTCACCTTGTGGTAAACTTTTCTTTAGGAGTCTTGGAACCCAATGCTTGATGAGGGCATCAATTTTGTACATATATGACGGTGATTGAAGTTTCAGCCCATAGAAATATCAGAAGTCTTTGATCATGTAGCATGGCCCAGACAGCTTCCATCATCGTGCGGTTCTTCCTTCCCACCACACCATTCTGTTCAGGAGTATGTGGTGTAGTAGTCTCCCTCTTAATGCCAACCTCAGGTATGCCTGAGTGAACCAATTTTAATATATCAGAGGTCTTGCTTTGGCTTGAGGAGAATGGTCCCCTTTTGAGCTTTCCTTCAGCACATCCTGGACATACACCTTCATTCTCTATTCAGAATTCGGGCATCCCTATCACCGAGTATAGCTTTATAATGAAGGGGGGAAAACCTCTAATGCCAAAGTTCGGACTGAAGAGATGTGTCATAAGACATGACACCTAGCAGACTTCCGTCGACCTGATATAATGAATCAAAACTAAACCCAAAAATAAAGGCATCTTTAACATTATTTTTCCATATACATACCTTGCCATCGCTGAAGGTTACCTTGTAGCCTTTGTCTTCCGTTCCCGAGATGGACACTAGGTTCTTTTTGAGGTCAACTGCATACATCCTGGAATTTCTGGCCTTCTTGAATGCTTTTCCTCTTCCTTGATTCCCAGCTCTCCTATTACCTTTGATGTTGAATTTGTCATACCTTTGATTGCCATCAGAGGGTTTTTGATCATTGTCCTAGAGTGAGTCCTTTCTATCAGGGCACTCCCTTGCATAGTGACTTGCTTTATCGCAAATGTAACATCGTCATTTTCTTCTAGGCTTAGGTCTAGCCTTTCCTTTTGATTTAGTCCCGGAAGTATTTCTTTTCTTTGCATGAAAAGAAAAGGCAGCAGGAGGACCTTTAGGCATGGGCATTTCTTACACTTCTTCCCTTGTTTCTTCTTGAATGCATCTAGCCATTAATTCCTCGAAACCAGGAATTACATTATAGTTCAGAAGAGTAGTCTTGAACACATACCTTTCAGATGGTAATCCTTCAAGAGTTGTGAGTGCCATTTCTCTGTCAGTAATAGTTTCCCCAATAGATAGGAGATCGTTCTTGATCTCGGTGATTCTTAAGAAGTATGCTTGCATACTTTCATCTTTACCCTTCTTAATTTCCTTCAGCTTATTTCTAAGAAACGAAACTTGATTTGCATCATTAACTTTAAATAAACTCACCAGTCTGTCGTAGATTTCCTTGGAGGTGTCTAGATCAGAGATGTAGGCCACCAAGCGCTTGTCGATAGAGTCCGGATGATCTTCTTTGTTTTGACTTCTCCATTTTTCCATTTGTTCCAGGCAGCAGCAGATGCATTTGATGAAGGCTCAACAATATTGCCTCTTACATGGTCCAGCACTCCTTGATCTTCAAGGGTTAGATCGATAGACATCTTTCATCCGTGATAGTCAGCTTTCTCACGGAGCTTGTCTTCGGCAGGAAAGAGTGTTGAGGACCTTATAGTTCTTTTAGGATAGCCTTGCCAATCTTCTCTTCAATGATTGCTCTTGCTCTTGCTCGGGCTTTGTCTTCACCTCAGCTCTGATACCATGTTAAGTTATGGTATGTTCTATGCTTATAACAATTTACTTCTTTTTCTTATTATATTCCACCGATTAGCAATCACATGTACATAAAGTAAAGTGCAGGTAGAACATTAAACGATCGACAGAAAACAAGCCAAGACAAGAGACACAAGATGTAGTGGCTAGCCAGGGACAAACCCCACAATGTGTGGGGAAACCCTTTAATCAAATCTTCTTTTATCTTCAATAATTCAGTAGAGAGAAATAGTACAATAAATCTGATTCATATCAGCAGTAGCAAACCCTAGATCAGTAGCATCAGCATTAGCGACTTCATTATTAAACTAGGGCAGACCATATCTCACAAACCGACAGTCGGATTGACTTCATTCCACCACCAAAAGTTTCGGCTTCCAGAGGAGGTTCAGATGAACCTACAGCACGGTTCAGATGAGGAGATCTTCTAGGCCTCGCAAGTCAATCTTTACTTCTGCAGTTGCAGCTTCAGTTTCAGCAGTTTCCGGCTTCAAACTAGGGCAGTCGATATCTTGCAAACCGTTCGTCGGATTGAATTCATTCCACCACCAAAAGTTGCGGCTTTCAAAGGAGGTTCAAATGAACCTATAGCGCAGTTCCAAAGAGGAGATCTTCTAGGCCTCGCAAGTCAATCTTTACTTCTGCAGTTGCAGCTTCAGTTTCAGCAGTTTCCGGCTTCAAACTAGGGCAGTCGATATCTTGCGAACCATTCGTCGGATTGACTTCATTCCACCACCAAAAGTTGCGGCTTTCAAAGGAGGTTCAGATGAACCTACAGTGCAGTTCCAAAGAGGAGATCTTCTAGGCCACGCAAGTCAATCTTTACTTCTGCAGTTGCAGCTTCAGTTTCAGCAGCTTCCAGCTTCACATGTGTGAGAGAGAGAGAGACCCATTTCAGCGCAGTAGAGAAGAGACTCATATCTGCGCAGTAGAGAGAGAGAGAGATGTGATGAGATGAGTGAGTCTAAATGAGGAAAATTCCTCTTATATTTATACACAACGTTGGTGGGTGAATAGATGCGACTGTTGGGCTTCTGAGCCTACATGAGTTGTAGGTCGGCTTGATAATAATTCCATAATCAAAATAAATTCATATCTCCATGAATACTTATCGGAATTGGATGATCTTTATATCAATCCTACACCTCTCGACGAGAGGAATCTAATAAAAATATTATTAGCCATGAATAAGATGACCCACATGAAGTTTTTCCCTGGTTGCCAATTTTAACATGTACACATGGGAATAGTCTACAACTTATAGTACATTGCCTTAGAGTCTCCATCTCAACTGGGTAGCTCGAATTTTCTACATGAAACAGTTATTTTGGGTTGATTGATCAGTTAACTAGTTGATCACTGAGTGTGGTTGAAGTTCCACTTCCACAACTTGACCTCCACTAGTTCTTCTGATAGTTATAACTAGTTTAATTGACAATAACTCAATTTAACTGAAATAGATTGCTACAGATTAGTAATCAATCATACTGAACTGAACTCAATCTTCGCCAACTTAAATTCACTAAGTTAACTGAGTGATAATTTCCATGTCACCTCAGTTAACTACCTCCAAGATTTTTGCTAGAAAAATAAAAATAAAAATAAATCGAATTTTCTCTAGTTTGACCAAGGCAAAGTCAAACTGAGATTTTCTTGTTGCATTTTCAACAACCAAGGGTCACTAGACTTGTATAAAATTGTATATCATTATGAATAATATGCATTCAAGGTTTTATATTATCTATTGTCCATTATTGTGTATTTTTTAACACATACCCATTAATCTTCCTCTCTTGGAAGAATATTGGCACTTCTAGCGACGAATTATGAAGAAAAAAGAAAGAAAGAAAGTAAACCCCAATGAAACTCAAGGGAATGAGAACCCAAATGAAAACATGGAAATAGAATAAGATGAACATATTACATAGGAAGGAGAGGACATGGATCTTAAGGGTGTAGATTCATAAAACTTCAAAAAATTCTACCACAAGTAAGAAATTCACTCTCTCCCTCCTTACCATCTAATAAAAATCCAAAAATACCTCTCTAATCACAAATTTTTATCCCACATCAATCAACTTGCTATGAGTGGCTCCACCAACCTGGGCATAGCTACAAACAAAGGCAAAAAAATGAAGAAAAGCGAGAAAGATGACAAGAACAGGGGCTAAAAATCAAATTTACAGTTACTTAGAGAAAGTGGGGATCTGCTAGCAAACGTTGGTCAAAATGCTTTGATAATGGATTCTTTCCCATCCTCATTTACAAAAAATAAGCAATGAGTATATTTTCTTGGAATATGCAAGGTCTAAACAAAAAAACCAAATAAAGTCATTTATGCATCAAGATTAGTAAAGAAATTCGAGACATCTTGTTACTTCAGGAGAAGAAAACTTCTACAACAATGGAGACCCTTCACAAAAGGCTTTAGAGAATCAACAGCTACACAATTATGGATGCCAAGGGTTCTATAATGGATTTACCTATCCTATGGAACTCTAACATGGTAATTCTTTCATATTTCTTTGCCACAAGACACAATCTATCAACTCACTTCAAGTCAATAGGAAGCACTAGCCAAGGCATCATCGTTGATGTCTATGGACTTCAAGCTTCCATAGGAAAGCACAATTTTTTATATAGTTTATATGACTTGCAACTGCTAATAGGAAATGTTAATTGGATAATAGGGGAGACTTCAACCTTATATCAAACCTCAAGGAGAAATGAGGAGCAAGCAAGCACTCAAATTCGAACATGAATGTATTTGCTACATTTATTCAAGACATGAGGCTAGTCGATATTGAAAACATCTTCAAAGGATCTTAGCTCAAGTGGTTTGGTGAACAATTTTTTTCCCTATTTACATCGGTTCAAGTCTTCAGAGACATGTTGTAATTAGCCCATTTGTGGAATTTATGAAATAATTGTACCTTTTGTAATAGTGGCAGTCAATCTTTCGAAGTTACCAATCCTCCAGAAATTCTCATTCTGCTTTAAAAAATATATATATTTAAATCATTAAAGGAATTATACATGGAATAATAAAAGAAGAGGACAAAGACAAATAGCTAGCAAATTAGACAGATTCCTTACTTCAAAAGCTTTATTTTTTCTAGGAATTCTTTTGAAGCAAGCATCCTTCCAACAGTTGGATCTAACCATTGGTCGATCAGTCTTATATGGGATACCCTAGACATATCCAAAAAATGGCCCTTTCGTTTTGAAAATTTTTGGTTGGACCACCTAGATTTCCAATAGAACATCAAAGAATGGTGGATGGAAACTAAAATCCTTTATGGAACTCTAACCTATAAGTTATAACAGTGCCCAAAAACGTTGAAGCAAAGAATCATGAAATGGAACAAAATATTTTTTAGCAACATCTTTCATACTCAAAAAGACTTAGAAACACAAATGGAGCAAATCCAACATAACATAATATAACAAAGTAGATCCCTAGAACTGGAAGTCAAGAAGCAATTGATCCATTAGTTACTAGAAAAACATACCAACAAGAAGAAATTCTCTAGAGAAAAAAAATTATTTAAATCAATGGTTGAAGGAAGGAAGGAGAGCACAACTCCAAATTCTTCCATAGATCCATGATTGAAAAGAGGAAAAATAGGAAGATCAACTCTATTAAATATCCTCAAATTTACTTTTTATCATCTACCCACTTAGAAATTAAAATTGAACTAACAAATTTCTTTAAATAGCTCTTAAAGGAACCCCAACATGATCAGTCAACAAATATCTCCAAAATAACCAAACATGTCCCTCTTCTTGTTACAGGTGCCCATAATGAGAGTTTAAGGCATCCAATCACTCTTCAAGAGGTGGAAAACACTGTTATGGTCATGGCATCAGGTAATTCTCTTAGAAAAAATGAATTCACTTCCAAATTCTTCCATTTCTATTGAAACACAATCAAACATGAAGTTTGGGCACTTGTGTATGAATCAAGGAAAATATAATGGGTTATTTTTGCACTTAATGCTACCATCATCACCCTTATTCCCAAAGACCGTGAAGCCCAAGATCGTAACAAATTCTTCCCTATATCTCTTTGCAATGCCATTTGCAAAATTATCTCAAAATTCATTGCCAACCATTTGAAGCCCCTTCTCCCTTCCCTTATCTCTTATGAATAATCTAGTTATGTGGAAGGTTGGTAAAACCTAGAAAACATCATTCTAGATGACAAGGTTTCCCACTCTCTCAAAATAACCAAAACTTCAAGAATTCTTATAAAATTATATATGTCTAAATCCTTTGATAGGCTCAGATGACACTACATCTGATATATTCTCCTCGCTTTAAGCTTCCATGAATCATGGGTCAATTGGGTACTTAATCTCATTTCCTCAGTTATTTTTTTTCATTATCATTAATGGCTCTCAAACTTCCCCCTTCTCCCCTACACATGGCATTCATCAAGGTGATCCTCTGCCCCCTTTCCTTTTCATCCTCATGGCAAAGGGCCTAAGTAGAAGGATCAAATTTGTTGTCAACTCACACAAAATCCAAGGTCTAATCATGCACTTCATGGCTTCACCCATTTCCCACATTTAATTTGTTAATGAAACCATGTTAATGGGATTTCCAACATCGAAGGGTGTCAGAGCCCTCAAATCATGTCCGAAGGATTTGAGGGATGCATCAAGAACCTTCATTAACCACCTTAAATCCTAAATCTTCTTTTTCAACACCCCTCTATCTGTTCAATCTCACATGTCTAGAATTATAGGCTTCTCCAAGGGCTCCCTTCCATACAAATATCTAGGAGTGAATTTGTTGCTATATGTTATTGGTAATGCTCCCTTGGAAGATTTTCTTAATAAATCAACCCATAACATCTCATACTAGACCTTCCATGTCCTAAATTTGGCAACCAAATTAACCCTTCTCAAGTTCGTCCTTCAAGTTGTCCCCTTCTACATCCTCTTTGTTGTAGCAACCCCAACAAAAATTCTCAAAACCATTCACACTATATAACACAATTTTCTATAGAAAGTTACAATATACCAGGAAGTAGGCACTTGTAGCCTAGAAAACCCTTTGCCTCCCCAAAAACAGAGGTGGCCTTGGTGTGTGAGATCTTGAAACCCTTAACAATGTCCTAAAAGCTAAAATATAGTGGAGATGGATTCAAGGAAAAGAGGAAATATGGAGTATCCTACAGAGGCACAAGTATGCCCTAAATACCGTAACTCGGGACCTTATACATCTCCATGAAGCACATACAATTTCTTTAATATGGAAAATTGTATGGAAGAACAAATCTCTCATCTAAGATCACAACTTTTGGTAGGTTGGAAATGGGGAATTGGTGCTCTTTTGGTAAGACTCATGGCAACAACTTCCTAGGCTACAAGATGAACCAAATTTCAATTTTTTAGAGCACTTTCCCTTATCTAATGGTCATGGACAAGTATATGTAACACACTCAACCCCCTAATGTCTAATTATTGTTGTAGTGCATCTAGGCCCAACCTCCAAAGTTAGTTTATAGAGATGGAGTTATAAAAAAAACCCTCTTTCTCTAACGTCCTTAAAACTCTTTTCTAATATTTCCATCATCTTCTACTCATCAAGGGATTTTCAATGATATTAACTTTTCCCAAAACTAATTTCTAAATAGAAACTTATACCCACTTATCATGCCATGTTGTTTATTGGGTTTCAACAGTATCGAGAGAAAATTTTCATATTTGCATTCTAAACTCTCGATGCCCAAAAGCCAATAAGGTGACACACCCCCATCATATGATGGTAAACCAACTCCCAATGCCTAACAAAATTGTTAGATACTATTACTATTAGGAGTACTCATCGATAGACTTTCCATGAATCTCCCCACACTTGATCTCCTAATAGTCGATAGCCCAACAGACGATACTTCCCCATATCATGCCAGTAGCCCAACTCCCATCAACTAACATATTTGTTGAGTCTTGTTACCATTGGGGGCAAGTGTACACACCTGTAAACCATCTATGAGTTTCCTAACACCCAATGACTAATCAACTAATATTATGGGTTCTAATATTCCCTTGGTTAATACCTCATTTCTTAATTATCGACATATCTAGTGATTTACACCAATACTCACTCTTGTTAACATCCCTTCTTCAATTTGATATAGACATTAACTGACGGGACATACCGTCATTCAATATACTTTTCGGGTGTTATCAATATTGAGGAGTTCGATTCAAGTTCACATCAAAAGTGTTAGATATCCAACTTTTCGATACCTCACTAGATGAAACTTCGAGAGTGTAACTCCTTCCGCTTTATGGATTCAAATATTAGAAGAGAGGGGCCAACGATGAATTCCAATATCCACATAGTTAATGCCCAATGATTAACACTCATTCCATTGATGGGAAAGAATTCCAGACACTTTCTGGTAAGTTGGACTCATCGGTGTCAAGAAGTTTGTAATTGTTGTTGGTTGGGAATTCCTAATATCCCCATAATGGACTTCGTTAGTTAACAACTATTGTGGATTTTTCCAACATCGATCATTCTCGATGGGGATGCTCACTAGTTAAGTTTGATGCTTAATACCCAATAACCTGGGGTTCCAATTAGTTGTCGTACTAGGGATTAATCTCCCTTCCATCATAGGCTCCCATTCATATCACCACGTTGGCCATGTGACCAAGGATTGAGGTCAACGTCTCCAACGCCTAAATTTTAAGACTTCTGAAAGGCTTCCAAGCATATTCCAAGGCCTGAAATTGAATCAAAGAGGGAAAATCTTGCCTAATTCACTTATGAATACTCATAATTATTCACTAGCCCAAAGGCTTTTGAAATCATTGCTTCTCATTAAGGGAATTTTGAGGTCTAAAATGTGCACTATAAGGAAAATTGTAAAATAAAAGTTATGAATTTTTAAAGGAAAAGGGAAATTTTTTATTTTTTTTCAAATTATCTCATTATAGGCACCTGTTAGATGTGAAAGTAAATTCTACATTTGACTCACCCACACCGAAAAAATTGAAAATACATGAAAAAAATTCTTGAATCTTATTGGGGATGACATCATCATCTTAGATGTTATTGATTCTTTTATAATTTATTATTTTAGTAAAGTTTTTGCTTTGAGGCCCATTTTTTATCTCAAAATTCCCCTAATGCAACCAAATTCTTTAAAGAAGAAAAACATTAGAAGGGCCAATGGCCAAATATTTCCATCTTAATCCAAGAAGACAAGGAGATGGCCATGGGCCTATCCTACAACTACTTTTGAGTGTTTATAGACAGGGAGACCAATATATTGGCTTATTTCTCAAAGGAACAAGGTCCTCTTATGCAAATGACTTTTAAGTCTTCTCAATAAGAACATGGGATAGTCACAACTATTCTAATCCACCGCTAGCTTGATAAATGACATCCTTATGAACATAACATAACAATAGCCTTAAGATCAAAATGAATTATGCATCATGTCTTACACACCCTACATTCCATAACCATCAAGACAACTTGCTTCAATAATACCTCTACATACAACATTCATTCAATAAGTTCGTAATAATTGATAAATAATCACAAGTACACAACACTTCTAGCTTTTCCCTCAAACATAATCAATGGATCATTCCAACAATATTCAACCTGCTATTAGAATGACGCATAGTAACCAACATAACAACATTCACAAAGCTTTGAATAGTAATATAATTTCATTAACAAAGAAAAATTACAATTATTTTCTTCTCTTAAATTTGTTGGAAACTAAAAAGGGGATATCCACTCTCCACCCAACCTTAGGCTCAACTACACTGCAATCCTTCGTGCATCTAGCCACCCCAGAGAAAAATTTGACCCTTTAAAGGAAATCTTCGCTTAGGGTTTAGGAAGGTTACAAATCAGGTAGAAGACATGGAGGTTTCTCTCCTTCATATAGAGGATTCAGGATTTTCATTTCAAATGCTAAGTCAGATCCTATTAACACAACAAAATGTGGTCATCTAGGTTATGTGCAACACAAAAGAGATCCATTCACTAATCTAATAGTCCCTAAGCACTTCCCTTCTCCAGCACAGTACATGCCTCAATCAAATGAAATATTCAAAAATTCCTCCAGGCCCCTGAATCATAGGTGAATGCATCCTTAGTAATTCCTGGTCCAATGCACTTTAGAATTGAATCATAAATATTTTTTTCACCTCTTGTTCAAAGTCACGACTTCTGCACGCAGAAGTGGATTAGTTATGTTCACCTAATTCACAGGCCGCGAGTTCTCGGGCATGCAATCTCTTGGGTTCTCATTTCCACTTCCCTCTTTTGCACTATCTTTGCACTTTTCCTCTTGTTCTACATCCCTAGGAGCGTTGCTCCCAACATGAGTTTAGGTTCTCCTTGCGTTGTATGATCGACTCTTGGAATCTCCCAATGGGTATACTATCTATACATCTAGGGTTTTCTAGTACCACTTCCCACTCCTCTCATAACTATTGGTAATTGGTGGTTCAACTACCAAATAAAAAAAAATATATGATATAATTAAATTCAAAAAAGATAGGAAGTTTCCAAATCCCCTCACAACATGCCCCTCAATTAAGCTTCTCTCTTAGACATTGATATATATGTTGACTACGACCTCCTTCAGTTTCAAAAATAAATGAATATGGCATAGTATCCATGCTAATTATCCAACATTAACAACTTTAATTACATTTACAAAATTTAGGTTTAAAAAAAGGATATTACAGTATATAACATTTGGGGTAGCAATATTCCTAATTTAGAATAGTGCATTTGGAAAATATCCCCCAATCATGTTCCTTTATAGCTAAAGAGAAATTTCTCCAACCTTTAAACTGAATTGGGAAAATGCAAATCCACATCTCTCCTCAACTGTAATACCTAAGGTGTAACTACCCCTCCTAACCCCATAACTCATACAGGGTTATAAGGAGGTATTTACTAAGCAGATCCAACTCCCAAAATACAACTATGGGAATGGGACCTAAAAATTTTAACTTTTCCCTACCTTCTTACAGCTACAATTAGACACCATCGTTATGTTTGTCTCGTCGAAATGATTCCAACAATATAAACCTTGCCTCCATCCAACTTGCAGATTGAGTGTTATGGCTTCTTAAAGATAGGCCTTACTCACCTTCCACATCACCTTACCCTCCACATGGAAACCACCCAGTGGCCCACGTGGCAGGTGATTGGAGGTGCTTCCACCATGGAACAACCACGTGGTGGGTGGACCAAACGGTCAGTCGGAAGTCATCCCTCTCTACTCGCAAACACCATTTTCATTTAATTTATCGGGCCCAACCCTCGACCTCTGACCTAAGTCGTGGTCAACCCTCCCCTTGGCATGATAAAATTTTGGGTCGGGATCAACACCTACCCCCGACCTAACAAACCCCCTGACTTCGCCTGCACCCCTACTCTCTCCAACCTCATAATCAACCCAACTCATGTTGGGGCAAAGGCCCACTTAGGCTCGTCGTGCCTGGTCGACCTCCCTACCCCCGACCTTTGGGGTCCATAACTTAAATTTCAAGTTAGTTTTAACATTTTATAGAGTTCCAGATGTTGCTTCCTTCACAATTTTTCTAGGTTTTCTCAATTCTTTTCAAGTGCTGTTATCAACACTCCATGGCCACCGAACTCTAGAGAAAATCTTCAAAACAACTTGGTAAAAATTCCGTCAAGGAAGGTCACCAAAATAGAGCCACTTCCAAGAGAAATTATTCCTAAGAACAAAGAGGGAAAAACATATCTTCAATAATAGGAAACATACTTTCCTTAACTCTATCAGCCTTATCAGCTGAACAATAAAAGGACAAGGATCCTACATCACTTACAAATACACATATTCAAGTAAAAAAGATGCAACCATAGTATTTATTGACAACATGTATACAATAATCCCATGATGAGACTAGATCAACCATTTAACCTTCACTCATCACAAGATGACAAGCATCCCCTAGTGACCATTGATTTCATTGTACAAACACTTCACTAGTACAATCCTAGCATTATCATTGGTGAACCATTATTTGCAGCAAAATGTTAGCATAAGGTCGTTAATCCCATTAAATGTTAATGTTCATCAATACATCCTCATATGGATTATAACCAACCATTCAACATATGTACACAAGTGATCCAAGACTTGTCATGCAAACAACCAACATATCATTCATTCACAGATTAACATGAAATCCATACAAGGTTATACATAAGAAGGGCGTATCTTGGATTTGTATTGAAGATGGGAAATTGAGTTTGGGACTACAACTCTCCACCCAACCATAGACAAGTTGCAACCAATTTACTTGAAATTGTCACCCCCGAGCTAGATTCCAAGGAATGAGGTGGTCTTTCTCAAGGGAGAAATCACCAACTGCCAACTGAAATAGGGACTCTATAGGCCTGCCTACCTCCACCCACCAGCCACTCAGCAGTCTGCCAATGGATAGGGAATTTATAAGCCTACTAGCTCCACCCTCCAACTATCCAATAACACACACACACACACTCTCTAGGGAGTCAAGAGGCTTCACTTCCACCCTAGCAACATGCAACACAGTGGTTCCACTTGGTGAAGGGAATCGAGCAATCACTACCAAAATCAGATAAAAAAGTAAAGGGGACTCCAGAATTTCATTTACCAGGATTCCAAGGGCTAAATTTTTACCCCAGGTTGTCAAGGGACTCTAGAGAATGTCATCTCCACCCTCTAGCCCCCTAAGGCATCCTAAGATTCCCCTCACCTGAAGGAGAATTCCTCTCATACTCCTATTGTTCAACTGAAGGTATGGTAACCTTTTGAGAGTGGTGAAAGAAGCCAATGTCCTTCACTCTGCTATAAGTGTCACTGACTCTTGCTAATCAGGCATTCTCCATGCCTCTACCATCCACAATGTGCACTTGATACCTTCCTCAGCACAGATGGGAATTTCTTCATGGTTGTTCCCAACAACTCCTAGGTGTTCACCTCTTCTTCAAATTACGTTTGTGTTCCTTCCTCAAAACTCCTCAACCGTTGTTATGTGTGCCCCTTTGCATTTTTTTTAACTCCTTCAACGAACTCCCCGCTTTTCTACTGCATATTTCTTCCCTTCTCGTCTGTGCATTCTCCTCTCTCTATGATCCTCTTTACATTGAATTCTTGGATGTTTTTCCAACTACACATGCAGTTGTTGTGCATTAACTCTCTTTTTTCCTTTTGTTGTCGTGCAGTTCCAAATTTAGCATGGGCTATGTCCCTTGTTTGCAGCCCATAAAATTTCAACAACAGTTTCATTTAAAACAACATTCTAGTACATTTAAGGCTCAACAACCATCCTTCAATGGTTGTTCCCGTTTTCTAGTTTCTTCCTTCAACAAGTAAATTGAATATCCCAAGCAATTGACCTCCCTAAGTCCCTTTGGAATCGGTGTCCCTTACTCAGCCCATTTTAATTTTCCAATTTCAACATAAATGAAGTAATTACATGGAAATGTCAAGCTAATTATGATTTAGGTTGTTGTAGACTCCTCCCCCTTGGGGGAACACCATCCTCGATGTTCTCTGTCCATATACACAGAGAAAACATGCTAACAAAAAAGTAAACATCAACATAATGTCCTTGGAGCTTTATATTTACAACTCTTCACGATATTTACATATACATATGCATGTTTTCCTCAATTAGCAAACAAAGATGGATAAGTTGACTTCATGGCATCAATCATTTCCAAGTGGCTTCCTGTAGCCTAAAGTGCTTCAATTGCACTTTGACTTGTTATATGGCTCAATTCTAGAGCATGAGACTCCTCTAGTCTAGAATGCACAATGGCTCTAGATGGAACTCTCCCTCTAGTTCCACTTGTAGCGCAGACCAATCAATAGCATGATTAAAATCATGTACATATCTTTTAAGCAAAGAAACATGGAAAACATCATCGATTTCAATAGAAGGAAATAAGGCCATCCTATAGGCCATTGGTCCAATCTTCTCAATGATCTCAAAAGGCCCACAAAATCATGGTGCCATCTTATCACATGACACAATCTTCAAGGAACTCTTCTTAGGTCTGATTTTCAAGTAAACATGTTCCCCAACCTGGAACTCTTTATGCACCCTATTTTGATATGCATATCTCTTGTGACTGCCATATACTACCTTTAAATTCTACCTAATAAATCGCATCTATTTCTCCATCTCTTGTAACATATCAGGTTTGATAAGGACCCTGCTCACTGGATCACTCCAACTGATAGGAGTATTACAACTCCTTCCATATAATGCCTCAAATGGGCTCATCTTTAAAGACTCTTGGTACCCATTATTATATGCAAACTCTACAAGTGGAAGATACTCTTCCCACTTCTTTTGTTGGTGCATTACATACATCCTCAACATGTCCTTAAGGATTCGATTTACTCTCTTTTTTCCCATCTGTATGTGGATGGTACGTTGTATTGAATGTTAATTCAATCCCTAAGCCTGCAAATAGTTCCTTCCAAAACTTGGAAGTGAACTTGGCATCTATGTTTAAAATAATCTTCTTGGGAACTCCATGCAGTCTCACAATCTCCTTTATGAATATTTGTACCACCTCACTAGCTGAGTTGGTGGACTTGACTGCTACGAAATGAGTTGCCTTGCTCAATTTGTCAACAACCACCATAACTGCATCATGTTTCTTGGAGTTTCTAGGAAAACCTATGATGAAATCCATGGAAATAACCTCTCATTTTCATTCTAGAATAGGAATGGGCTGCAATAAAGCAGTCAGATGCTTGCATTCAATCTTCACCTGTTGGCACTATATGCATTTAACAACAAAATCAACCACTTCCTTTTTCATATTAGGCCAAAAAATAAAATTTCTTAATGGCTATGAGAGTCTTTTGGTATCTCAGGTGGCCAAAATATGGCTTTGTATGAAACTCTCTCATGATGAGTCTTTTTAAATCAGCATTATTCGGCACATAGATTTTTTTCTTGAATCTAATCAAGTCATCATCCGTGAGATGATATTCCTCATCTCCTCCATTCTTATTGGTTTTTTGTAGATTTTGATACTTCTCATCATGCTTCCCTACATGTCTAACCCGTTCTACTAGGTCTACTTTATAAGAACTTATGGTTGCCAAGTGATTCAACTAAATCATTCTACTTAATGCATTAACAAATTGATTTTCCTTGCCTTTAATGTACTTGATTTCGAATTCAAATTCACTAAATGTAGCCAACCATCTAGCTTATCTAGAATTCAACTTAGGTTGATCAAACACATACTTTAGTCCCCCATGATCTATCATAAGCATGAATATTTTGTCGAGGAGGTAATTCCTCCACATATTCAATGCATGAATAATGAAAACTAACTCCAAATCATGAGTCGCATAGTTTTTCTCATGTTCATTCAATTTTTGGGACTCATAACACACTACCTATCCATCCTGCACCAAGACTCCACTGAGCCCCTCCTTGCAAGAATCTATGCAAATCACAAAATCCTTTCTTGGATTGAAATCCTCAATACTAGTGCATTAGTGAGAAATTGTTTAGATTACTCAAAATTGGCTACACACTAAGCTCTCCACTCAAAATTATTTCCCTCCCTCTACAAGGATGTGATAGGGTGACCTATCTTAGATAATTAATGATGAACCTCTTGTAGTATCCTGCAAACCCCATAAATGATCTGACCTCATTTATATTTTTCGGTGTTGGCCACTCCATGACAGCCTTGACCTTCTCCAGGTCAACTGATATCCCCTCCTTGGAGACAATGTGCCCCAAGTAATGTATCTGTGACTGGAAGAATTCACACTTGCTAAGCTTTGCATAGATTTTATGCTTTCTCAACAATTGTAGCACTACAACCAAGTGCTTCACATGCTCTTCTTCCATCCATGAATACACCAATATGTCATTGATAAATACAATGACAAACATGTCCAAATAAGGTCACAACACATTATTCATTAAGCACGTGAAAGTGATCGGAGCATTAGTAAGCCAAAACAATGCCACAACAAACTCATAATGCTTGTATATTGTCTAGAATGCAATCTTATGAATGTCTTCCTCCTTGATCCTCACTTGATGATATCTTGACCTCAAGTTGATCTTGGAGAAGACTGCTGCTCCCCATAACTAATCAAATAGGTCATCAATCTGTGGCAATGGACACATGTTCTTTATGGTCACTTTGTTTAATTTCATGTAGTCAATGCATAATCTAAGGGTGTCATCCTTCTTCTTTACAAACAACATGGGTTCTCCCCATGGGGACACACTCGGCCTAATGTAGCTCTTGTTTAGCATCTCATTTAGCTGCAATTTTAACTCAACCAACTCAGAAGTGCTCATCTTGTATGGTTCCTTGGATGTTTGTGCTACTCTAAGAACTAACTCAATAGAGAAATATATCTCTTTGTGAGGAGGTAATATAGAAGCCTCTACTAGAAACACGTATTCGTACTGTTGCAGAACCAGATATCTTATTAGCAACTCTCTCTCCTCATTCTCAATGTTGTTGCTATCTTTCTCATCACTAGAGATTTGCACTGCAAACATCATTCGTCCCTTCTTATTGTTGTTCTTGGCTTGCATAGTTGTGACCATCCTCACTAAAGTAAGCTTTCTCCCGCCCTACAAAACTATTCTTTCTCCTTGATCATCTAAGCATTCAATTTCTTTTTCAAAATAGTCCACTTAGTGTGGTGTTTGTACAACCAATCCATACTTTTATAGGCCATTTTGTCGCATCTGTTCAATAGGCCTTCAAACAGGACCAATTCAGATCCTTCAACATATTGTCATCATCCCTACACAAATCCATAAGCATGACTCTGTTGGACCCATGAGTTTCTTCTCTTGACTGCTGAATTTCCAATATTTTAAAGCCTAACGCACCCTGGGCCTTTAGGGAGTAACACTGACCACCAAGTTGACCCTCTCTACACCTACGTTGATCACCAGCAGGTGTTCAGTCTTGGCGATGCGTTAATTCTAAAAATTTGGGAAAAATAAAAAGGAACCCAAAGCTTCCTCTTCTAGAAGATTCTTGAGGTTGTTTCAACCATTTACCTTGGATAAGAGTCTTGAATCCTATCTAATCATACCTTTGAGTTTTCACCTCTTATCCCTTGAGCTCATCCTCCCATCCCAAGTGGATCTCAAGCCTAAATTGGTAAATGGATAAGAATTCATGAACTACCTCCCTCATCTATATATTCACAACCATCCATGGGAAAAGGTTTGTATTTTGGAGATTGATTCTACCCTCATGTTGTTACTTTGAGAGTCATTATTCTATGCATTAGGGTGACATAAAGGCATACTTTGTGCCAAGAAAATGACAAGTCAACTTGGGGAGCTCTTCTACAAGATCAACTCTTATTTTTGGTTGTAACTCTTTCCATTTCTATTAATATAAAGAGTATAATGTTTTCCTATATATGATGTTATGATTTCATGTATTTCAATACCATGTTGATCTATTGAATGAAGTGATTGGATTATGCTACATATATGTTGTAGATCTTTGGTTTGTCTTGTTTGATTGTGAAAGTTCTAATTATAGCAATCAGGGCTAGGAATTGGAGCATACAAGTTGAGGAAGGAGTGAATCTTGTGACAAATTCCAGGTAGGCCTCATCCCATCATTCAATTACTTTAAGGAAGACATTGTGCCCTTTTCTTTTTTTTGTTCTAGCTCAATCCACCGGGCCTATGGAAGACACTTCTATCTGCAGTCGTAGATTTTGTATAACAAATTGATGACCATATTAGGGAGCGATTCGATACCTTGGTGGTTTTTTGTCCTTAGTGTCTATTTTTCCTCTTGTTTTGATCTTTATAGTTTCACTCAGTCATGATTAGACATAGGAAGACCTGTCATTGAGATTCCATTGCATTTTTTATATCAGAACTTGAGATTCCTTGACCAGCGCACTCTTTGGTCTAAAATAGTGCGTTTCAATGCACCCTATCCTTCCTTATACCTGCATTGCAGTGCACCCAAGCCCTCTCAGTTCCTACATTGCGGAGCAGTAGTGCCCCTTAAGCACTTGTGTTGATCCTTGTTTCATGCCAAAATTTGCCTTGTTTTGGTTTGCTCTTTGTCCAACCTTCTTCCAGTTGCTCTTCCTCATGTTCCTCAATGTCTTAATGTCTCTTAGAAGCCTCCATATGGTTTTCTTGTGGTTTTGAATTCCTTTGACGAGAATTTGTTTATATTTTCCTTTATTCTTCTCATTAGGTCATTAGCAAACTGATTTGTTTAGTCATTGAGTGCTTGAAAGAATTGTTGTTCTAGTCATCATTCTGAAAAGTTTGCTTTTATCAGTGATTATACATGCATCTTAGTTTTCTCTCATTTTGAAAATTAAGAGGAATTGAAAAGAAAAATCTTTTTGCATTGGATCTAGGGTTTTGTGTGTGAAATTGGAATTCCCTAGTTTGAAATTATGTGTTTTTTCTTTCATTTTTGCAAAACAATTTCCCCCTCAATTGTTGGGGGTGCTAAATTGTGTATGAGTAATAATCACCTCTGAGTGACATCACCTTTTTGATAAGATTTTTTTTTGTTCTTTCTTTCTTCTCGTCAAATTCAAGTTGTATGTGTAGATTGATTGTTGAATTTGAAAAGACACTTCTACATTACAGTTAAAGTCTATGTGGTTTCTTTTCGTCAGCTATCAAGTTGCATCCATATGTTTCTTTGCAGTTGAAACATTAAGAGAAAAGAAAAGAAAAACTATTATTTGCATTGCATGTAGGGATTTGATTTTGATTGGAGTAGTGAAGTTGAGGAGATCGATTGTTGCATCACTTGTTTGTTGCATTGTTGATTGATTTCTTTTTCCCCTACTTAGTTAGGCCTTTCATTGTAAAAAAAGAAAATGAAAAGAGTTATTTTTGTCATATTAGTTGCATCATAGGTGTGTTCAGGTGACATCGAATTTTGAGCCTTGAAATCGAAACATAATTCAAAATAAACTTTAAAGTTTTTTTGAATCAACCTAAGGAACATTTGTAACAATAACACAAACACTTAGAGGTATAGGCTAGAGACGTGTTTCAACGTCATTCAACATAGGAGCTGTCGTTGCTTTCCAGCATTGTATCTCAAGGGTGATATCCCATTCCACGTATGAAAGTGTATTGGATCGTTCTCCGTGTACCTTTGTGTATATTGGATGGCGCTCCACACATGATAAGTATATGGGAACACTCTCATCGAAATTCCACCTACCATCGAGTATATTTTGGAAGTCCACCATAGGTTGTTATCCTCACCATAGGTAACCAAGTCAGCCACTGTGATACACTGAACACAACATTCGAGGATATTGTGTGCCCGTACGTAAATCCTTGGTTCTCCAAGGTGGTATATTGCAGTGCACAGTTGCTTGGTAAACCCTTTTGCCTAATTACCTATGTTTTGTTTTATTTGTATCTTTAATTTCTAAAATCAATTAATTAACCACAGAATAACATCCTCCTTGTGGAACAAATCCTTAGTGGATCTTAGGTTGATACTAATGGCTAGAGTTCTCGATTCCACCAATCAAGGAAACCCCTCTGATGGGAATCCTAGTTATTTTCCTCCTTTTAGAAATATTGGTACTTCTTATATGGCAACATTGTCCCTTCCCAGATTTAGAATTGGTTTGCTAGTTTGGTTTTTTTCAACCACTTGGTTATGAATGTCCAAACTACTTCTCAAACAAGTTCTCCTCCACTTGAAAAGTATCAACCTCAAGTTGATCCTAAAGTTGACCCTTTGCCTTATTCACTTGTTCTTTCTTCAACCCTTTCTTCCTCCTCGCCTGGTGAAAGTCTTGATTCTAGTAACTAGGAAGCTAAGAAGAAGAAGAAAAAGAAGAAGCAAAATAAGTAGGGGGGGCAACCAAGAAACCATTGCTATGGATGCAACTAGTATGAAGTAACCTTCCAATCATCCCAGCAAAGTTAAATTCCCTTGCAAGTTATGTAAGGGAGATCACCTTCTTAGAGATTTTTCTGGTATTCCCAAGATATTAAAAGTGTGGCCTACAACCTCACATCATCCTTTGTCATTAGCCTTTGGAGACCATGTTGGTGATAAATCATCACCTAGTGATAGTAAGGTCCATGGGAAAAAGAGTAAAGTCAAATTTTCCTATAGATTATGTGAAGGGAATCATCCTATTCACCTTTTTCCTTATATGGATGAAACCACAAAAGTGTTGGAAAACCTTACAACTTCTCAGCCTCGCCTTCCGGCTGGTTACTGAAATATTTCCCCTAATCCTCCACTAGTTCATGAGTGATTGATATAAATCCTAATCCAATCAATCCCACTCTCTCTGAATGTGAATCCCATGAGTATGTTTCCAACCAACCATTGGTTGAGAAAATGGTTGACCTTATTCCACCTTCAGTCGAATCTACTTTTCCCAGAGAGAGTAAGGATTATACCACTCATGTTCTTCTTGTTTCTTTTGATTCTACCGAACAAGGGGAAATTTCTTCTATTCCCATGAAACCCCCTCTAAGAAAACATGCCATTGCCTTTGATTGGAGTTAATTGACAAAGCCTCGTCTCCCTTATTACATGCCCTTTAAGATCATGGTAAAGGTTGATGATAAGAACATCCATCACATGGTTATAGATGAGGGAGCTTCTGTTAGTATTCTATCTTCCACTGCTTGGCAAGCTTTGAGTTCCCCACATCTTGTGTCTGTCGCTCCAAATCAGTTAGCTTTAACAGAAGAACCAATCAACTCTTACGAATCCTTCCTCAGTTTCATATTAAATTGGAAGGAAAAATTGTATGTATTTATGTTATGGTTGTCATGGGCCCTTTGGACATCAATTTTCTCCTGGGGCAAGACTATGTTTATACTATGAATGTTGTTGTGTCTACACTCTTTCGAGTGATGTGATTCCCGCATGATGGAAGGATTGTGACTATCAATCATATTTCATGTGTTGGTCCTGATTTGACTGCCAATCATCCTACTGTCCTAAGAGTTCCAAATGTGCAAGTGGTATCTTCCACGCCATAGGTTAATTGCATGGCAACCTATCCCATTCACATACCTACTAATGAAGATGAGCCTTTCACTATCCGCTCAACTTCTTTCAACCTAGATCCAGTAGGTGATATGGTGAATCATTTACTGGGGAATTGGAGTCTGATATTTCCATTGGATCCTTTGATACCTTCTAGAGCATTGTTCTCCCATCTGATGAGAACCTCTTAGAAGCCATAGCCTCTTATGGGTCATGAATAAATTCCCTTGAGAAGAGTTCTTTTTCTTGTGTGAAGCTTGTTAAAAAATGAAACAAGCTTCTGCAGCAAAGTTCCTTGTCCTGTGTCAAGCTCGTTAAACAATGAATCAAGGTTCTTTTGAGAAGAGTTCCTTTTCTTGTGTCAAGCTCATTAAAAAATGAAACAAGGTCTCGGAGCAGAGTTCTTTGTCTTGTGTCAAGCTTGTTAAAAAATGAAACAGATCCCCTTACAATTTGAGTCTTTGATTAGATCTCATAAATTCCCGTTCGAGTTTTTCACTTGATCTTGTAAATGAACCTTCATTCCATCCACTTGTTAGTAATCAGTAGTCTACTTAGGTGAATGAAATGAAGCTTGGGGGGCATGTACCTCGAATGGAGTCATTATGCTGGAGGCATGAAAACTAATTTCAAGCATAGTTTCCCATGTTTCAAGTTTGTGTAAAAATGAAAACCATTCTCATCCTATCCATCGTGATTTTCATTTTTATCAGCCTGTTTCTACTAGACGAGCCGTGGTTTTCTCATTTCACTGTCACCATCCTATTTGCCGATCATACGCTTTCACTTGGTGTTTTTCCCTTTCTTGGGGAATAGTTGCAATGAGTGGTCTTATTAGCCAGCCTCTTGACCTTTACATTTTTTTAGCAGTTCCATCATGACCATAACCAGTTTCTACCCTTTATACAACTCATTCTTCCAGGAGGAGTTCTCTTTCAGCTCTTTTCAGACTCCCAAAATATGAAAATATTGTTGAGCACTTGTCTTTTCGAACATGTTAAAGTAAATGAAAAGATGTCTACTCAATATAAGTTTAATCCTTTTCCAGATTGAGATAGACTACTTACGAAAAAGGAATAACTTAGTCAAACATGGCTAAGAGGTTCTCCTTAGTATCTTTTTCTGCCTTTTCGGACTCAAGAGACTATTTACGAAAAGGAACCTTTGGATTTTTATTTTTCGCCTCTTTTTCAAACTCTCTAAACATGAAAATGATTTCAAATTTTCACCTTCTCTGGACTGATAAAAACATAAAACAATGATGGACTAGTCGGTCATGATGGGATGAAACCACTCCTCTTGGTTCATTAAATATTCTCAGAGGTATTCATCTAAAGGATGAACTTACAAATCAAGCATATGTATCCTCCTCAAGCCTGTCAAAAATAAAGTGGTACTAACCAGTAATGGTTGGGGAAGTTGGGAAAACAGGATACTCCACTTGTTAATGGCAGTGAGTAGCTCTTGAACACGACACTCTTCCACTTCATCTTCATGGTTGTTGGGTTGGGAAATCTACTTGCCTTTTGGTTTATTAGACATTTTCAAAGCCTTCATTTTGGTTTTGGGCCAATGCTGCCAACTTCATTTTAGTGTCGCCGTTGTGTTTAAGAGAAGTCATTTAGTGGATATCTGTTATAACACTCTTAAGCCTTAATTTCATGTCAATTGTTCCTGATCCAGTTCTCTATCAGCATCATTCTAATAATTTTGTCTCAAATCATCATGCTTGTTTCGTTTTGTTGATGGGAGATACATCAAGGCCCTCCTGCGACGGGTTTCGTCCTATTGACTTAGAAACACCCCTTTGGTACCTTGGTGCTTGCATACATCAATGGAAAGTGTCCTAGCCCTCAACGACAGGATTACATCATTGGCATTCAACCAAAATATTATGTGTGGTGTTCGACATCAACTCATTCATTCACAACATACGAATTGTACTAGAGTACCTTGAGAGCCATTAACATCATCAATGGTTTCTCTTGCATTTGTTAACAACTTACTTCATTGGTCGGTAATCATATGGTGTCTACCATGTTTGACTTCAGCTCATTAATTCGCACAACTAGACTCATACATTGGTTGGTCATGTGAACGAGATAGAAGACCCCAGATCTAGTTTATCCATCTAGGCTATGATTTCAGGATTAATACAAGATCACAATGTATGATGGTTATGATCATACAGAGAATCATCCAATAATGGGTCCATCATCATTCATACATGGACATGTATTTTGGTCATTGTACATGTAATTTTAGCTTATGTGTTGAGCATGGTATGCCTCCCTCAAAAAATATATCATGATGTAAATGTATTGTAACAGATGATGCTCTTGACCAGTTGTTCTTAATCTTGACTTGTCACAAGGTAAAGCACTTCAATCAGCGATTGTCATTTCTGACTTTGTGCTTTAGGGGGCAATCTGTTATAGGTCATTTTGTCGCATCTAGTCAATAGGCCTTCAAACGGGACCAATTCACATCCTTCAACATATTGTCATCATCCCTATGCAAATCCCTAAGTATGACACTGCTGGATCCCTAAGTTTCTGCCCTTGATTGCTAAGTTTTCAAGATTTTAAGGCCTAGTACACTCTGGCCCTTTAGGGACCAATGTTGACCACTGGGTTAACCCTCTCTACACCTATGCTGATCACCAGTAGGTTGCTTAGTCTTGGGGGTGCGCTGATTCTAGAAATTCGGGAAAATTAAAAATAAACTCAAAGCTTACTCTTCTAGAAGCTTCCTGAGGTTGTTTCAACCATTTACCTTGGATAAGAGTCTCAAATCCTATCTAATCCTACATTGGATTTTTCACCTCTTATCCCTTGAGCGCATCCTCCTATCTCAAGTGGATTTCAAGCCTATATTAGTAAATGGATAAGAATTCATGAACTACCTCCCTCATCTATATATTTACAACCATCCATGAGCAAAGGGTTGGATTTTGGAGATTGATTCTACGCTCATGTTGTTACTTTGAGAGTCATTATTCCATAACATAGTTCCCAATCAAACGGGAACTGTTACCTCAAAACAGGTACTCAAGCCCAAAAATTCCAAAAAAACATGAAAAAACACCTTGAAATCGAAAAGTGTTGATGCCAGAATAACATTTTTTTTTTTTAGAGTAAATTTTCAATATTTTTTTTTTAAATAACAGTAAAAAACAATAAAAGCCATTTTGTTTGGTGCAAAAAACACCTTGAAATCGAAATGTGTTGATGCCGGATTTTTTTTTTTTTTTTTTTTTTTTTTTTTTGGCAGGGTATATTTTCAACATTTTTTAGTAATGACGTTAAAAACAAAATATCGTGACGCTGAAAAACTTTAAATTTCCAATGATTTTCAAGCACGACATTAATAATAAAATATCACGTCTTTGAAAATCCTTAAAATTCCAATGATTTTTAAGCATGACATTAAATTTAAAATATCACTTCTTTGAAAAACCTTAAAATTCCAACAATTTTCAAGCATGGTGCTAAGAAAAAATATTGATAATTGTTTTCAACCATAACATTAAAGTTAAAATATCACAACTTAGAAAAACATTAAAAATCTTGACAATTTTTCAACCATGGAATTAAAACCAAAGATTATGACTACAAAACAATTTTAAATTTTCAAAATATTTCAAGCATGACATTATGAAAAAAATTTATGGCTAAAAAAACTTTAAAAATGAAAACCTGAATGAAAGAGTTATTATACCAAGAGTAAATTTTTTTAAATGCTAAATGTATAGCAGTTTTGAAATCTTAGCCTAAGGCAATTTGATACAATGTGAAAAAAAAAAAAAAAAAATTGCTATCAATTGACACGCAGTGTAAGTGAGCTCAACCCATTGTAATGAAAACTTAAAGACCAACCATGAAATTAACACATTGTGGGGCAAACTCAATTCATTATAACGAAAAGTTTAGAATCAACTATCAAATTGCACATAATGGGATCGGGTTGCTAGACAAGCATCAACACATACCCTACAATATATATATGAAAGATAAATAAGAAAACAAAAATTCAATATTGAAAAAAATAAAACTAAATAAAAGTAATAAAACATAAAAACATGACAAAAAAAATCAAATATAAAAAATATATAGAAATGCAAAAAAAAAAAAAAAAAACACAAAAAATCAAAAGAAAACAAAAATTCAAATTATTGTTCTGAGGCTTTTGCGATTTGTATTATGTGTAGCATTTTCTTCAAGGATTATCACATCCATATATAAGTATGGATGCGATAATCCCGAAAGAAAATGCTACACAAAAAAATTCAAATATTGAAAAAAAAATAAAAATAAAAAATAATAAGTAATAAAACATGACAAAAAAAATCAAATATAAAAAATATATAGTAATGACACATATAAAAAAATGTAAAAAAAATTAACCATACCATGTAGAATTTAAAAAAAAAAAAAAAAAAAAGAAGAAGAGTAAAATAAAATAAAAACCAAAAAAAATAAAAAATACAACATTAAAAAATAAAAAATTCCCTGGCGACCCCGAGGCCCAACTGATGAAGGGACGATTCATGGCAAAAAATAAATTAAATTTCATAAAAAATAAATAAATAAATAATTAATTATTAACTTGTAAAAATGAAAATTTTAAATAAATAAATATAAAAAATAATCAAAATATATATATGATGATGATGATGATGATGATGATGGTTAACGTCCACTGAGACCAAACTTTGGTCTATCGGACCTAAAGAAATGAATTATTTAGTTTGATTTAAGATTTTATTCCTATGCTGGAAAAGCTTGGAGAGAAGCCTTCCGAGCTCACTATTATTTTGACATCGTAAAAGGCTAGGAACGTCAGTATTGCAACAGAGATTTTGAAATTGAGATCTAATGTGGTTGTACATGGGGCACTCTAAGAGGAAGTGATTTTCATCCTCGATGTTTGTATTCTCATAGAGATGGAAAAACCTTTCCATTCATGGTGTTTTAGGAACTGCCCAACGACCCGTTTCACTATGGAGCTCATGAGAGTTCGTTCTAATCTTGGCTATATTAATTTTCTTCTTTGAGCTAGTTAAAACAGAGAGATGCTTCTGATCTTCTAGGGTGGGGTTGGTGACCTCCTTATAATATCTTAATTTTCTTTTAGTTGCTAAATCTTTCTCACACCACATTTTTTCTTTGAACTTAGAAGTAACAATATTTTTAATGTTATTAATGTTTCGCAATGCAACATTCTCATCGATCTCCCAATGGTTTAACCAGGCCCCAGTGTCTTTATACCAACCTCGTTTGAGCCTTAGGTGGTTTTGGCTGGAATTTAAAGCTAGTTTAGGAAGTCTATGGTCTCCTATGTTATTGAGTTTGTGCTTGTACAATGGAAGCCTAGTCATAGCTAGGCTCTCGATAGGGGAAAGACCCACTTCTATAAGGAGAATAGGATAGGGTGTGTTTCTTTTAATTTTGAGGTTATACATTATAAAATGCTTCTGGATTTGCTTAATCTTTCTCCAGGATTCTCTAGAGATGCTACAAACCCAGAGCTCACATCCATATAAGATAACTGGAGTGACTAAAGTTTCAAAGAGGAACTTCTTTCTATCCCACATTATGAGGTTTGTCGTTTTACAATTATTTTCAAGGCCAAAATAAGCTTTCCATCCCCTATTAATCCTTTTCTCAATGCTATAGTTCCGTTTGAGCTTGTGATGAATATCAATTCCTAGGTACTTGTAGGAAGACACTTTCTCCAAGTTACTATTGTCATACATAAAATTAGCGTAAGTATCCTTCTTGGATTTGATAATCATAACTTTTGTTTTGTCAATGTTAACAATCATACCCATGGTAGAACAGAAATCCTTAAGAAGTATAAGTTGCTTATCAAGATCAGATGGGCACCTTGCGAGAAGAACAATATCGTCAGCGTAGAGAAGAAGGATGATGACTATCCCAGCTAAGATCGTGCCAGCACATCCTGCTTCCTCTAAACAACCTTCTAGCTTGTCGATGTAAATGCCAAATAGGGTAGGGGAGAGGGGGCAACCTTGTTTAACTCTGATATTACACTTAATATCTTTCGACCACCCCTCATTGCTCTTTAACTTGGCAATTACATTCTTGTATAACCTTATAATGACAGCTCTCAACTCAAAAGGAACATTTAGCTCTTCTAATTTGTTCCAAAGGTTGTTTCTAGGAACTGTACCGAAAGCCTTTCTAAAGTCCACAAAGCAACAAAAGAGATTGGATTTATCATTGCGGCATTCATCCAAAATGATCCTAAGCGTAATGAAGTGGTCTGTTGTTGAGTGCTGCTTTCTAAAACTCGCTTGGCCTTTAGCCCTCTTACCTTCACTTTCAAGCCATATGCTCAACTTCCTTTCCAAAACAATACCATATAACTTGGCTAGGAGAGGGCTAATCATAATTGTCCGATAATTAGAGGGGTTATTTGTATCCCCACTTTTAAAAATAGGGATAATGAGGCTTTGAGTCCATGGTTTAAGGAACCCTTGCTTGACCGCTTGATTGAAAATCTTGTGAATGTGGGGGATGAGGATAGGACCTCCAATTTTTAAGATTTCTACCTCGTAACCTTCAATGTCTTTAGCTTTCCCATTAGCCAAGCGATTAACCCCAAAATCAATGTCTTCTAATGAGAAAACTTCTTTCGTTGTGAGCAGGGTTTCAAAGTTATCCATGACATTTGGAGATTCATAAATCTTTTTAAGATAATAATTCCAGTCGTGTAAAGCAATTTTATTATTATCTTTAGTTTTCCTAGTTAGAATCTGCCTCCAGAATTTCTTAGGAGCTACCTTAGAGAGGTGTAAGAGATTCTCTTGTCTTTTACGAATATACCGTCATTTTTTCCTTTTAGTTAGGGCTTTGTATATTTTTATCTTGCCAATTTTAAGAGATTCATCAACAACTTCCTTAATTGCTCTCCTTACACTTTTACAGTCTTTGTCATACCATGGGTTGGTTTTGCTATTTCTTTTATTACTTGAAACTTCAATTACTTGAACTTGTTAATAGAATATGAGAGGGTTGTAGTATAATCTATATATATATATATATATAAGAAAAAATAAATGTCATTTAAAAAAATGACATTTTTTAAGTTACAAAAACAAAACAAAACAAAAAAAACACATGATTTTAAAAAAATGTTAAATAATTATCAAAAAATAAATAAAAATAAAAATCAAAGCAAAAAAATTAAAAACAATTAAAAAAATAAATTAAAAATTAAAAATAAAAATAAATAAATAAATAAAAAGCTTTATGAATCTCCAAATGTCATGGATAACTTTGAAACCCTGCTCACAACGAAAGAAGTTTTCTCATTAGAAGACATTGATTTTGGGGTTAAACGCCTGGAAAATGGGAAAGCTAAGGACATTGAAGGTTACCAGGCAGAAATCTTAAAAATTGGAGGTCATGTCCTCATCCCCCACATCCACAAGCTTTTCAATCAAGAAGTCAAGCAAGGGTTCCCTAAACCATGGACTCAGAGCCTCATTATCCCTATTTTTAAAAGTGGGGATACAAATAACCCCTCTAATTATCGAACAATTATGATCAACCCTCTCTTAGCCAAGTTATATGGTATTATTTTGGAAAAGAAGTTGAGCATATGGCTTGAAAGTGAAGGTAAGCGGGCTAAAGGCCAAGCGGTTTTAGAAGTCATCACTTAACAACAAACCACCTCGTTACGCTTAGGATCATTGTGGAGTTATGTCGCAATGATAAATCCAATCTCTTTTGTTGTTTTGTGGACTTTAGAAAGGCCTTCAATACGGTTCCTAGAAACAACCTATGGAATAGATTAGAAGAGCTAAAGGTTCCTTTCGAGTTGAGAGTTGCCGCTATAAGGTTATACGAGAATGTAATTGCCAAGCTAAAGAGCAATGACGGGTGGTCGAAAGATATTAAGTGTAATATCGGAGTTAAACAAGGTTTCCCCCTCTCCCCTACCCTATTTGGCATTTACATCAACAAGCTAGAAGGTTGTTTAGAGGAAGAAGGTTGTGCTGGCATGATCTTAGCTGGGATAGCCATCATCCTTCTTCTCTATGCTGACAATATTGTTCTTCTCACAAGGTGCCCATCTAATCTTGATAACCAACTTAGACATCTTAAGGATTTCTTCTCTACCATGGGTATGACTGTTAACACTGACAAAACAAAAGTTATGATTATCAAATCCAAGAAGGACACTTACGCTAATTTTATGTATGACAATAATAACTTGGAGGAAGTGTATTCTTACAAGTACCTAGGAATTGATATTCATCACAAGCTCAACTGGAACTATAGCATTGAGAAAAGGATTAATGGGGGGTGGAAAGCTTATTTTGGTCTTGAAAATAATTGTAAAACGGAAAACCTCGTAATGTGGAATAGAAATAAGTTCCTCTTTGAAACTTTAGTCACTCCTGTTATCTTATATGGATGTGAGGGTTGGGGTTACAGCATCTCTAGAGAATCTTGGAGAAAGATTGAACAAATCCAGAAGCATTTTATAACCTATAACCTAAAAATTAAAAGCAATACACCCTATCCTATTCTCCTTATAGAAGTGGGTCTTTCCCCTATCGAGAGCCTAGCTATGACTAGGCTTCTGTTGTACAAGCACAAACTCAATAACATAGGAGACCATAGACTTCCTAAGCTAGCTTTAAATTCCAGCCAAAACCACCTAAGGCTCAAACGAGGGTGGTATAAAGATATGAGGGCATGGTTAAACCATTGGGAGATTGACAAGAATGATGCGTTGCAAAACATTAATAACGTTAAAAATATTGTTACTTCTAAGTTCAAAGAAAAAATGTGGTGTGAGAAAGATTTAACAGTTAAAAGAAAATTAAGTTATTATAAGGAGGCCATCAACCCCACCCTACAAGATCAAAAGTATCTCTCTGTTTTAACTAGCTCACAGAAGAAAATTAATATAGCGAAGATTAGAACGAACTCTCATGAGCTCCATAGTGAAACGGGTAGTTGGGCAGTTCCTAAAACACCATGGATGGAAAGGATCTGCCATCTATGTGAGAATATGAACATCGAGGATGAAAACCACTTCCTCTTAGAGTACCCCGTGTACAACCACATTAGATCTCAGTTCCATAATCTTTGCTGCAATACTAACCTTCCTAGCCTTTTATGATGTCAAAATAATAGTGAGCTCAGGAGGTTTCTCTCCAAGCTTTTTGAGCATAGGAATAAAATCTTAAATCAAACCAAATAATTCGTTTATTTAGGTCCGATAGACCAAAGTTTGGTCTCAGTGGACGTTAACCATCATCATCATCATCATCATCATCATAAATTCAAAACAAACCAGAAAAAACACTTAAAAAAAACAATTTAAAAATAGAAAATTAGAAAAAACGATTTAAAAAAAATCAATTAACTTTTTTTTTTATAAAAACATATTTTAATTGACCACTCGACCCCAACCCCATCCCCCTCTCCCTCCTGCTCCCGCACTCCTTCACCCATGGTCGGGTGGGTGAAGGAGGGGAGGGGGGTAGAGTGTGGAGAGGGTTGCAGAGGCGAGAGACGGGGAGGGCCGACAGTGGGGAGGCAGGGGAGAGGAGTGAGGGAAGGGAGGGTAAGGGGGTAGCATGGGGGTCGGGTGGGTGAGGGAGGTGAGAGGGGTCATGTGGGGAGAGGGTGGGAGAGGGAAGAGAGGGGAGGATCGATGGTGGGGAGGGTGGGAAGAGGAGTGAGGGATGGGAGAGGGGAGCGGGGCGGGAGTTGAGGGGGAGGGGGATGAGGTGGCGTCCAGGTGGGTGAGGGAGGGGAAGGGGTAGGGTGTGGAGAGGGTGGGAGAGAGCCGAGGGTGGAGAGCGGGGAGGGGAGTGAATTGTGTTTTTGTACTTTTTCTTTATATTGTTTTAAATATATATATATATATATATATATATATATATATATATATATTATGTTTTTGTAAATTGTTTTTATTTTTTAAATTCTGTTTTTTATTTTTATTTTTAATTGTTTTTTTTAATTAGTATTTTTTTATATCGTTTTTTTTAATTGTTTTTAAATTGGTTTTTTTTCAATTGTTTTGAATTTTTTTTTTTAAATTTTTTTTTTCTAATTTTATATTTTTTTATGTTATTTCTTTATTTTTATAATTTTAATTTATAAAAATAATTCTTAAATTTTTATTTTATTTTTATTTTTATTTTTGTTTTTTTAATTATTTTTTATTTTAATTAATTTTTATTTATTTAATTTTTTTCTTAATTTTATTTTTATTTTGTAATTATTTTAAGGTTTTGTTTTTTTTTTTAACTTAAAATAAAAAATAAATAAATACTTTTTTGTGGATCAATTTAATTTTCTTTAAATTATATATATCTGTAAATCATTTTTTTATTTATTTTTTGTTTTTTTCATTATTTTTTTTCATTTTTTTATTTTTACGAGTTAATTTTGGTTTTTTTTAAACAATTTTATAGGTTTTTTGTTTTTTGTTTTTTTTTCCTTTTTTTTATATATTTTTTGTATTTGATTTTTTTTTTGTCAATTTTTTTTTTTTTTTTTTTTGCTGAAGCAAGAGACGATCCTTCTATTCCAGTAAACCAAAAGTAATGTTACAGTATATACATAAAACCTGACTTTAACATGGACTCCGGAAATATCAAGGGCATTCTGCCCTAGATATGACCCTCCATTCAACTAAAGGACAAGCTAACCTCTCAAAAAGTCCCTCGGTTAAACATTAAGATTTTTTACCCCAAAGTCAAACCCCGCTAACCCTTACATCACTATCTTACCTAGTTTGATAGCATTGGCAGCCCCACAAAGTTGCACGACCAAATCTGACCGTTGAATCTCTCTACAAAAAAGAACGGCTTGGAGAAAATTCGCAAAGCCAAGATGCTCGAGCTTTAAGGCACGATGAAGGGCGGTATTCCTTACCACACCCTTGCCACGTGGTGAGAGCCTAGTGGAATCGCTCTCAAAAAACTCAAACCACTTACCATTCAAAAGCCCTGCGATCGCCTGGAAACCGCTTAAAGCTTGATTTTCCGTTCCGAAAGAGGATTGCAGGAGAGTTTCCGATGCTACAAAGATCTAGCCATCCTTCCCGCTAAAGCTTGCTTCGAAACTCGCATCGGATACAGCCACTGACTATAAATTAAACCTTGTGTTGCAATATGAAGGAAAAATGAGACTGGTTAACTTACACCAAAGGATAATGTCCCCACTCTAAGATTACCCTTCTTCAAGGTACCAACCAAAGTACTGTGTTTCAACTAGCTTATAAAGCTTCATTCCGTGCCTTTCAAACTGGCCCAATGTCTAAAAAAATTTATGTCCTCTACTGCTTGATCATTGCAGAGAGCTTTTAATCTGCTCTGAGGCGTCTCCTGCCACTTCATCTCATTCCTGCATTCTGAATTAATCAATCCTTGGTTGGCCAGTATATCCGCCAGTTTATTGGCTTTTCATCGAACATGTTTGAAGCTAACAATTCGAAGACTCAGGAGATGTTTTTGAATTCTTTGGTACACTTGTATTAGTCTCCAGTGTTTTGAGACCCTTTCCGGCGCCGTTCCACAACTGATTCTCTTGACCGCATTTATAGAGATCTCGGAGTCTGCTTCGATAATGACATTTGAGCTGTGATTTAGTTTAAGAAGCTCTAGACATTGTTCCAATGCCATTAATTCAGCCATATTATTGGTGGCTAAGCCTAAATGGCAGTGGAATGTAAAGATTATGTTTCCTTCTTCATCTCTTAACACCCCTCCATAACCTGTTGTTCCTGGGTTGCTTTTTGAAGCACCATCAATGTTGCATTTCAGATAACCTTTCAGTGGAGGATGCCAGAACTCCTTTTCCGTTTCCAAATCTCTTTCCTTTCTGCTTAGTCCCTGGTGAATGATCTCTTGCATTCCCAGATGCCTGAGAGTTCTCAATTCTTTCTCTGTGGGAGGATTCTTGGGATAAATGCGCACAGTGGTGGAAATTGTCTCCTTAATATGTTTCAAGATCAGATCCATCAGGCGAAGAGGAGTAGTTTTTTCTTCCTTGAAAATTCTTTTATTCCTTTCTTTCCAAACATTCCAGATAATGAAGCTTGGCGTAAAGGTCCAGGCCAAATTAAGGATCTCATACTCTGAAAAGTTTTTTCTCCACTTGTTTAGGGTATTAATGATACTACCCTTATCTCTGTCTGTCTGTTGAAAAATGGTGTCAAACGAATCCCACAGCCAGGTGGTGTAGGTGCAACTGTTAAGAATATGCTCCATTGTCTCCTCTTGAGCTTCACATAACTGACATCTAGAAGGCCCAATAACTCCCCTCTTCCAAATATTATCCCAAGTTAAAATTTTCTTGTGATGAACTAACCACATGAAAAGCTTGATTTTCATCCACCCTTGGTAGTTCCAAAGTTGTTGCCAGGATTTCACCAAAACAAGGGGATCTAGGTTCGGTATAATTCTTTTTGCTTCCTTAATATTAAACGTACCTTCTTTATTGAGGCCCCATCTTAATTGATCCTGCCCATCTATTACCAAGATCTTCCTTTGTTTTAACATGCTCATGAGTTCCTCTGCTTTTATTTTTATGGGGTTGTTCTCTCTGCAGTCTATATTTCTCCAGTTTCTCCACTTTCCGGATTCATGAGGAAGATTCCAGAAATATTTAACTTTTATTAATCCTTGGGAGTCTATTTCCTGCTTGAGGTTCATAAAGTCCTCTCTTATCAGCGTTGGTTCTTGTTGCCATTTGTCTTCCCAGAAGAGAGCTAGATCTCCTGCTCTGATTTCCCAGAAACTGTTGTTTTGTACTAGGCTTCTATTTTCCCAGGCTTTATTCCAGATGTAAGAGCCTTTTATGTTTCCAGACATTCTTATAAGATCACTTGTTTGCCAGGAACTTTCATATTTTTCTTTCCAGGTTTTAGCCCATTAAGCTTCTGGTTCTTTGACCCACCTCCACCAGAGCTTGGCTCCTAAAACATTACTCAGAATCTCCTGATCATCTAAGCCTAGACCTCTATGACTTTTGGGTTTACAGATTTTATCCCAAGAAACAAGGGCCCATTTCTTCCTTGTTTCCTCCTTGCCCCAAAGGAAGTCTCTCTAGATATTCCTGAATTGCTGTAAGACCCCTTTGGGAGCAGGAAGGGCTGATAGAAAGAAAACAGGGATAGATTGTAGAATGACTTTTGTCAGAATCAACCTACCCGCTAGGTTCAACGATCTGAAAGTCCATTTTTTGACTTTGTCTTTCATCTTGTTGATCACCGGTTCCTAGATACTTTTGTGCAATGGTTTAGCTGTAAAGGAAATTCCCAAATACTTTGAAGGGAGGGAATCCCTTTGAAAGCCTAGAATTCTGGAAATATTCCTCTGAATAGCAATGTTAGTATTTAAAAAAAAAATTGATTTGGAGAGATTAACTTCCATACCTGTAGCCAAGGCAAAGTCATTAAGGATTTGTTTGTACACTGAAGCTTCTTTGACAGTGGGGATACCTTGCAGCATGGTGTCATCCACAAATTGTTGGTGAGTCATTGCCTGTCCATTCTCCATTAATTGGAGGCCCTTGATCTTTCCCAAGACTTTGGCTTGTTTAATTGATCTTCCCAATCCTTCCATCATGAGGATAAAGAGAAAGGGAGAGAGTGGGTCTCCCTGCCTGAGGCCTCTGGAAGGAGTGAAGATCTCTGAGGGCGAGCCATTCACCAAAATTGAAAAGCTGGAAGAAGTAACCAGAGCCATAACCCATCTGACCCAGTTGTGATCAAACCCAAAAGCAATAAGGACCTTCTTGATGTAAATCCAGTTCACCTTGTCATACACTTTTGCAATATCTAATTGCATGATCATACCAGCCTGCCTTTTGCTGGTAAGCGTATGAACTACCTCGTGGGCTTGAATAATGTTGTTTAGGATTTGTCTTCCTTCCACATAACCAGATTGTTCCCCTGAAATTAAAGAAGGAAGAAGAGGTTTGAGTCTGCTGGCCAAAATCTTGGATATAATTTTGTAAACCACATTACATAAAGCAATGGGTCTGAACTTGTCAGGAGTTAGGGCTGAATCCTGTTTGGGGATCAGGGAGATGAAGGAGGTGTTGAGGGCTTTTAGAATAGTCCTACTCCTTCTGGAGTCCTCTACAACATTCAGAATATCCTGTTTGACAACATTCCAGCAGGCCTTAAAAAAGTCTACATTAAAACCATCTGGACCTGGAGCTTTGCCATTCTGCATATCTTTGATAACCTCACTGACTTCTTCTTCGGTTACTGGTTTATTTAGGTTAAAATTATCCTCTCTAGACACCATTTTAGGGATATTTTTTGTGATTTCCTTAATGCATTGATCTCTGTCTAGATTATTTTCCTTGGTAATGCCTCTGAAATGCTGAACCAACACAGCTTCAATATTCTTATGAGAGGTTTGAAGCTCCCCATTTTCATTCAATATCGAAGAGATTCTATTGTGCGCTCTATTGGCCATAGTGGATATGTGGAAAAATTTGGTATTTCATTCACCTTCTTTGAGCCATTGAACTCTAGACTTTTGTCTCCAAAAGATTTCCTCTTGTTTACATAAATTTTCCCATTCTTGGTTGTGTTTATCAGCTTGCTCACTTTTGACTTTATCAAAACCATCTATGATCAATGCTTGGTTTAGTTCCTGTAGTTTAATTTCCACTAATTTTTTGTCTTCGAAAATGTTACCAAAATCCTTCTTGTTCCATTCTTTGAGTCTGAGTTTCATGTGCTTTAGTCTTTTATGAAGGAGGAACATTTTAGTGCCCTATATCTGCAGATCTTCGGACCACCATTTTTCAATGTTGCTGATGAAATCTGGGTGGGAGAGCCAGATATTCTCAAATCTGAAGGGTCTATTCCTGGGAGAGTTGATCCCCTTGATTTCTAATTGAATTAGCCAGTGATCAGAGCCTCCAAAGGGGAGAACTCTAGCAGTTATTTCTTTATTAGTGAGCATCAGCTCCTCTGAGATCAAAAATCTATCTAACTTGGAGGTGACCTGGGCATCTCCTCCTCTTTTGTTATTCCAAGTAAAAAAGCTGTTGTGTGTTTCAGAGTCAACCAGTTTCATATCTTCTATGAAGGATTGGAATGCTACTGAATCTTTACTTAGCATTTTGTTACGTCCTTTTTTTTTTCTGAAAGAGATTTAATCATGTTAAAATCCCCTCCTATGACCCAAGGTATTTCTTCATGTCTGCTTCTAAGGTCTACTAGGGAGTCAAGAAATCTAAGTTTCTCATCTATTCGTTGAGGACCATAAACATTCGTAACCAGGAAGGTGTCTGACACCCCCACTGGTTGAATGATAACTGATAAATAATTTCTCGATGCCTCCGCATCTATTATGCTGACTTTTTGGGGGTTCCATAGAGTGAGAATTCCCCCAGCTATGTTCTCTGCTTTAACTTCTAGAAACTCAAATATATTAAGCCATTTTCTATGAATTTGTTTTAATTTCTGAATGGAGCATTTTGTTTCTTGAATGAATATTATGTCCGGCGTTGCTAGTTTCATTCTGTTACTTAGCATTCTTTGTTTTATTTTACTACCTAGACCTCTGATATTCCAAGATATGAACTTCATAATTAAAGATTTGTAAAGGAGTAACTGGTTAGATCTTTCATCTTACCTGAATCTATCATTAGCTTTCCACACTCCATCAAGAGCTCATTTTGTTTTTTCCTACCCCTCTTCTTTCCTGGGTTTCTAGTAGCTAATCCTGGAGTTGATTTTATTGTTTTCACCCCTCTGTGCTCCTATTTGTGAATGTTTTTACCTTTATCCAGCCCTCTTTCCTGAGTTTTCCATAAAAACAACTGTTGTATTCTGTTGCATTCTTCTTGAGGTAGTGAGTCTATTCCTCCTTTGGTTCCCTGCATCAAGAAACCTTCCAGATCCAGGTTTTCCTTATCGAGAATTTCTTGTAGTTCATGATCTTCCAGATATGTTTCACTTTGGGTCATTTCCTGGTCCATCTCCATTTCTATTTCACTTATCATTGCCTCTGTTTGAGAACAATATCCTGAGATTGTTTGTTGTCCTCTTCTTTCTCTGTTTCTTTAATACCTTCCTCCGGATATTGGTTCTCTTTTGTAATTTCCTCATTCTCTTCCAGCACTTGAAACTTGTTCTGACTGACCTTCTGCCCCTCGTTATGTTGTTGCTTTAGCCCCTTTTTCCCTCCTTTTCCTCTACCTGCCACTTTCTGAAAGCTTTATGTATCCTTCGTTGTATTAAGTTTACCTTTGTTGTCTGCTTTACTGAGAGGGCAGTCTCTGAACAGATGTCCATGTTCATGGCATCTACAGCATCTGAAAGGGATATGCTCGTAGTCTACTGTTTGCACCCACTCCTCATAAAAAACTTCCAGGATAACTTCATCTAGAAGCGCTCCTGACAGATCCATTTCCACACATATCCTTGCAAAGGAGGTATATTTTCCTCTTCTTGTGGCTTCAGAGGCTTTGACAAAACATCCTAGTTTATTGCCAATGGCAGCTAGTGATTCAGTTTGCCAATAATCAAGAGGTAGAGAATAGAGAATTACCTAAACTGGAATCGAGGAAAAAGTATCCCGCTCTGGGACAAAGTTCATCCTCCATGGCCTCATGTAGAGACCAGCTGCTGCAAAAAAGTAGGGTCCTCCTTCGAATATTCTGTCTTTATCTTCAATGTTTGAGAACACCATTGTGAAGAATCCCTTTGACCGAAGATGTAGGTCAATGCTTCCTTTGGGTTTCCAGTGATACTTGATCCACGTTTGTAAAGCTTTTTCAGTGGACCATAGTCCCATGAATTTACAGATAATGGCATAGGTCCCCATGTGTTCCTTGTGCGTTTGCAGAGCAGAATCATTTAATATTACTCTAGGAGTGATTTCTGCTTTTGGTTTGCAAGGTCCCTTTTGTTTTTTTCCCTTGAACCCTGACTTTTTTCTTCTTCCTCTTTGTCCTTTGTGCTACTGTTTTCCATGGTTTTGGTCCCATCTGCTTCCTTTTCTTTATCCTTGTTCCTTTCATTTCCACCACCTCTGCTGACCCCCATCGGTGATTTACTTCTACTGGCAACAATGTCTTTGTAGGAGGGAGTTGAGCTCCCTCCTCCACCGCCCTCCATTAGAGACGAGCCCTACTATTTTCTGTAACCCTAGTCGCTTCGGCTCTCCCGTGTTTTTTCCTTCTCCTTCTTCTTAACATTAATCAATATAGAGATATTTTTTATTTTTCTATTTTTATGTTTTATTACTAACACGTTTTAAATTTTTTTTATTATATATATATATATATATATATATATATTTTTTTACCAACATGTTTTTATTATTTTTATTTTTGTCATGCTTTATGTTTTATGTTTTTTTTTACATTTTTATAGGTATTTTGTTTTTTTTGTTTTTCTTATATATATATATATATATATTTGATTTTTTTTTTGTCATGTTTTTATTATTTTTTTATGTTTTATTACTAACATGAAAATCACTAACATCGAAAAAAAATGTTCATTCTTGATACATAAGAAAATTTAAAGTGCCAAAAATATGCTCAAAAAAAAGTGTATTCTGGCATCACCACTTTTCAAAATCTAGTGATTTTTTGCTTCCTCAAAAAAATGAGTACTAGTTCACTTTCTCGTTTGATCGGTAACTATGTTCCATGCATTAGGGTAACATAGAGGCATGCTTTGTGGCAATAAAAGGACAAGTCAACTTGGGCAGCTCTTCTACAAGATCAACCCCTGTTTTTGGTTGTAACTCTTTCCATTTCTATTAATAAAAAGAGTAGATTATTTTCCTATATATGATGTTATGATTTCATATATTTCAATACCATGTTGATCTATTGAATGAAGTGATTAGATTATACTACATAGATGTCATAGATCTTTGGCTTTTCTTGTTTGATTGTGTAGGTTCTAATTATAGCAATCAAAGCTAGGATTGGAGCGTACAAGCTGAGGAAGGAGTGAAGCTTGCGACAAATTCCAGGTAGGCCTCATCCCATCATTCAATTACTTTAAGGAAGACATTGTGCCCTTTTCTTTTTGTTGTTCTAGGTTAGTCCACCAAGCCTAGGGAAGACACTTATGTCCGCAGTCATAGATTTTGTATAACACAAACCCAATAGCACATTGTATGCTCCTAATGGTAGCAAGTTTAGATGGGCAAATTTTGGCACGTCGTTTAGCTTGAGAGCACATGATTTCACTCAGTAATTAATCCTTCTCTTAGTTCATGTTGCGAGTTGAACCAACTACGGTTCTAAATGCATTTCCTTGGCCAATCTACACTCCTCTATGAACTTTGGACTGACATAATTGTAGTTAGAGCCCAGATCAATGAAAATAGAGATAATTTTGTTGGGAAACTTACCTTCCATCTCAATGATGGATGTTTGGTAGTCTGTTTGGCGATTATCCACCGTTGCATAAGTTTTGGGCATGCTTTTCGCTATGTCACTCATTGTTTGAGCTTCTTGTGTACTATAGATCTAAGGTCCTGCGCCTTTTTGATGTGGGAAACCTCATTTCCAATTATTATCACCACACATACAACATTTTAATGGCTCGGTTGCCTCAATCCTGCGTGAATCACTCATAGATAGCTGCACATAACCTTTCTCCCCTTGACCATTTTTTTGTTGGAATCAATCTTCACCAGCTGAGGTCGCACCTTCTTTCTTGTCAATGATCTTTTTGGGCCAATTCTTCTTGTCTTTCCCATTTCCCTTTGATTCCCAATCACAATCGAGCCTCCTTTTAGCTTGCTCATAACAATGCTTGAATTTCTTAATGGATTTGTCCAAATTCTGTGGTTCATAGAACTCGATGTGGTCCCTAAATGACATGGGAAACACACTAATAAATCATTTCAGAACCTTGGCCTTCTCATCCTTGATATATGGCACATATCTCAACTCAAAAAATCTGGTGATGTACTCTTCATCTGACAATTGCCCCAACTTCAGCTCACAAAACTCCTTCACTTTACAATCATAATATATATGAGATAGATATCTCTCCCTGAAGAGATTTTCAAACTCCTTTCAAGTCAGTATTTCTTTTGTTATGCTTTTCACATTTTTCAAATATTCCCACCAGATGTCTGCTCTTCCTTTCAGGCTATAGGTGGCTACCTTTTCCTTCATGTTCTCAAAATAGTCATGAATTTTGAAGAACTTCTTCATCCCAAGCAACCAAGCTTCTACATCTTCAAACTTCTTCACCTCCCCATCAAATGTAGGTGGTTTTGCCTTCTTAAATTATTTAGGCATATAGCCTCCTCCCCTCTTCCTCTGGTAATGAGGATGAGAATGATGGAAATGAGGGTGGTAATGATAAGAAAGATGCCCCCAAGTAGCAGAGCTAGCATGCTTGCCATAATAATGCCCATGAGTGTTGGTTCTTCCTTCTGGGGTACTTAATGGTGCATTTCCCTTCATAGTATCTTCACTTTCCCTTTTGTGCCTCTTCCTGGATCTACCACCATCTGCCCCATTTGTTCTCTCTAATTAAAAAGGGCTCAACTTGGATTTGTGGCTAGCCCCCAACTCATGCTTCTTCTTTCTTTATAAGTCTGAGAGGATTTGCAGTATGATTGTGTTTGCTTGGGTAGTTACCAACATTTCATTATCTTCCTTGATGCTTCTTATCTGAACCTTAAGGCTTCTCAATGTATCTAACTAGTCAGGAGATTTGGCTCCTCCCTTGTTTCCCACTAATCATTCTTCCTCATTCATGCATGCCCCTTCATATCGATCTTGTGACATGTCGAAGCTAACTGGACCATTCTTGTCCTTATCCTTTAATTATTTGTTGCCTGTGATGTGTTTTCATCACACACACTATTAGGTGCATAATATCATAATCAAATAAACAAAATCATAATCTTAAACTTGCTCTCTCGGAGCTTCCATAGCAATCTAGCTGCAACAAAACATGTCATGTCAGCACATCAATCAACATTAAAATCTTGTTAATCATCAATGATATGATGCATATGAAATCACAACTAGTTAATTTAAAACATACTTTTAACACCTAAACATCAGTTTAGTTAATTTTCTCAAAATCGTCTTGAAATCTCGTGCAGAAACTTTGTTTCTAGCTTGAACATGATGGAGCCCATCTAGTCCAAGTGTTGAAATTGGAGGCCATGATACCAATCAGTAACACCCCCTCCTAACCCCATAACCCATCCAAGGTTATAAGGAGGTAGTTACTATGTAGATCCAACTCCCAAAATGCAGTTATGGGAACATGACCTAAAAATTTTAACTTTTCCCTACCTTCTTAAAACTACAATTAGACACCATTGTTATGTCGGTCTCATCAAGATGATTCCAACGATATAAAATTTGTCTCCATCCAACTTGCAGATTGAGTGGTATGGCTTCTTAAAGATAGGCCTTACTCACCTTCCACATCACCTTACCCTCCACATGAAAACCACCCAATGGCCCACGTGGCAGGTGACTAGAGGCACTGCCACCATGGCACAACCACGTGGTGGGTGGGCTAAATGGCCAGTCGAAAGTCAACCCTCTCTACTGGAACACACCTTTTTTGTTTAATTTACTAGGAATGACCCCCAACCTCCAACCTAAGTTGGGGTCGGACCTCCCATTTGCATGATAAAATGTTGGGTCGGGATTAGCTCTGACCCCCGATCTAACCGACCCCCTAACTTCACCAGCACCCCTACTCCTGCTAACTACATAATCGACCTAAATTAGTTTAGGGAAAAGGCCCACCGAGGTTCTACCCGCCTAGTCGACCTCACGACCCCCGACCTGTGGGTCCAAAAACTTAATTTCAAGCCAGTTTTATCATTTTACAGAGTTCCAAAGGCCGCTTTCCTTCACGGTTTTTCTAGTTATTCTCAAGTCTTTTTAAGCATTGATATCAGCACTCCATGGCCACCGAACTCTAGAGAAAATCTTCGAAATAAATTGATAAACATTCCCTCAAGGAAAGTCATGAAAGTAGAGCCACTTCCAAGAGAATTTCTTCCTAAGAAGATAGAGGAAAAAATTGTAGAATTTCCCATTGTAGATCACCTGATAATGCAATGTACTAAAGCAATATACTAGATCTACTTCTACAAAAAAAACTTGCGGAAGCTTTATCAATTTGAGCATGATTAATTAAGAACACATATAATAGAGAATGAGAATTCAATCACACATGAACACAGAAGAATAACCTGGGGAAAGCCTCAGCTAAAAACCCCTCAACTGTATATCAAACAAGTGGAAACAATAGCAGATATTATACAAAGCTTTAGCTCAAAATTTATCCAGCTCTCAATACAATCCCTTAACATGGCTCATAGACTAAATAGACACACCATATGCCTTCCTTCAATCCTCCAAGCCTCCTATTTCCTTGCGCAGTTTCTCTTGGGGTCCAGAAGCTACCACCTATGTGAAATTACCTCACACACACTCTCTGACCTCTAATCTAACTACGCAATCCACCAAGGAATGAATTCCTTCTGCATGCAAGAAATATCCTCATGGGAATATTCCTACAACTGATAGTACACTGTCCCATCATCTGATCTCAACTGGGTCTCTGACTGAACTGACATGCATGAGTTATTTATGAGAGAATATTCAGTTATTTGAAGTGCATTAGTTACATGCATGCATGCATTAACTAACTGAACTCACAACTAGTTCCTCCAACTGTTGGAACTAATCTAACCACACTTAACTCAATTAACTGAGCTAACTAATTACAACTCAACCTTATCTCCTTAGCTGATGGATAACTTCCTCAATCAAAGGGATAACTGTTGCATGTCTCCACATAGACTTCATGTTTGATTTTCTCCAACTAATTAACTCAGGATGAATTAATTAATTATTTTTCAAACAATTGCTAAGATCAAATTCGAATTTTTATTCTTAATTTTAGTTCAGTGGCTAACTAAAATTGGAATGTATCCCGAAATTCTATTTATAGTACTGCTAATTTTAGCACTTCTATATTTAGCATTTCTTGTTGCTATTTTCAACACTCCCTCTCAACAAGAAATGGATTATCAGTCACCCCAATCCTGTCTCTGTGGAACTCGAACTTGCATTTTGACAATGCCTTAGTCAAAATATCTGCATCCTATTCCTCGGTCGAAACATACAGCAACAACATGATCCTCTTCACCACACAGTCTCGAAGATGATGATACCAGATATCGATGTGCTTGGACCTGTCATGAAATACTAGATTCTCATAGAGTTTGATACAACTCTGATTATCGCAATAAATCACTGTTGGATCCATCCTCTGACCAAACAATCCAACTAGAATCTTCCGCATCCAAATGGCCTCACATGTTGCTTGACTGGCAGCCATGTATTTAGCCTCTACTAAGCTAAGTGCAACTGACCTCTGTTTCCTGTTGTATCAAGAAACTGTAGCTGAACCAAGGTCGAAGATTCCTCCTAAAGTGCTCTTCCGGTCTAATGGACTCCGTGCCCAATCTGCATCTATGAAGCCCTGAAGCTTCAATCCCTCTGTCCATCTATACAACAATCCATACTAGGATGTGCCTCTGAGGTATCTCAGCACATGCTTCGTTGCCTTCCAAAACATCTTGGTAGGCTAAACCACAGCTTGACTCGGCTGGTTCACCACAAAGCACAAATCTAGTCATGTGTTCACAAGATACATCAATGAACCCACAAGCTGTCAATAAATAGTAGTAGCTACTACCTCACCTGAAGTAGCATCCTCCTTCCTCCAGTTACCAACTAGAGGAGTCTGCATGGGCATGCACTTCTCCATGTGGAATCGCCTGATTATCTCATTGGCATACTTGCCTTGAGATACAAACACTTCCCCATCCTTCTGCCACACTTCCATTCCTAGAAAGTAGTGCATAAGGCCCATGTCCTTCATCTCGAACTCTCTTGCAAGATCCTCCTTGCAAGACTTGATCAACTGATCATCACCTGTCAATATCAGATCATCCACATAAAGAACAATGATCAATGGCTTACCTTCTACCATGATGTGGTAAAGGTTTGCATCTACTTCACTCTTGGTGAAGCCCAACCTGGTGAAATAGTTGTCGATCCTGGTGTACCAAGCACGAGGTGCTTGCTTCAGACCATACAAAGCCTTCTTGAGTCGGCACACATGCAACTCACGATCGAAGGTCTCAAATCCTTCCAGTTTCTCAATGTACACCTCTTCCTCAATCTTCCCATTGAGGAACATTGTCTTTACATCCATCTGATGTATCTTCCAACCCATATGAGTTGATAGTGCCAACATCAATCTGATAGATGAGTACCTTGCTATAGGAGAAAAAGTCTCATCGTAGTTGATCCCCTCGACCTGTGAGAAACCACGGGCAACAAACCTTGCCTTATGTTTCTCAACACTGCCATCAGCTGCCTGCTTTACCTTGTAAATCCATTGGGAACTCACCACTAACTTGTCCTGAGGTCTTGGGACAACATCCCAAACACAGTTCCGAATGATGGAGTCGTACTCCTCCACCATAGCATCAACCCAGACTGGTTGCTGCATTGCTTCCTCGAATGAAGAAGGTTCGGTCTCTACACACTCCCCAACCAGGGCCATGTAACCAGTGTACCACTCAGGTGACCTCCTCTGTCTGCGCTGAGAAGATGGCTATCCCACATTCTCTCGTGCATCCATCATCAACCTGTCAGCTTCCCTTGAGTGTTTTCGCCCATCTCTGGAAGACTCAGCATGAGTGGATGTCTCCACTCCCAGATCCTCTGCATGCAGTTGCTCCGCATCAGTCTGAGGCTCCTCCTCCTTAGGAACTAAAAGTTCCTCCTCTACATGCAACTTGAGCTCCCTCTCAAGTGATACTCGCATGGCTTTCTACTCGTCGAACTTCAGATCTCTGCGTACCACTGTCCTCTGACTGGTAGGCAGGAACACCCGATAGTTGTGGGGTGTATCAGTGTACCCCACAAGTATCCCCAACTCAGTTGTTGGATCTAGCTTCTTTCGGGCATCTTTGGTCACATGGAAATAAATCGATGATCCAAAGATCTTGAAGTGACTCACATCTGGTCACTTCCCGGAAAAGGCTTCCATTGGTGTCTTCATCCCCAGTATACGGTGTGGGCTTCTGTTCTGCAAGTATACTATTGTATTGCATGCCTCAGCCCACAAATGAAGTGGTAGGCTTTGGTCATGCAACATCACTCGAGTTGCTCCCACAATCAATATGTTCTTCCTTTTGGCCACCCCATTCTGCTGTGGGTTATGGAGTTCCGTAAACTCTCATTTAATTCCTTCTACTATGCAGAAGTCCTTAAACTGTTGGGAGACATACTCTCCACCATTGTCGCTACACAAGGCTCTTATTTTCTTTCCAGATTCTTTCTCTGCTAAGGCTTTACACTCAAAAAACCTTGAGAAGGTCTGATCCTTCTTTTGCGTAAAGTAGATCCAAAATCTATGAGAAAAATCATCAATAAAAATAACATAGTACCTTTGTTTAGCGGTGGAGGTTGTAGAGAATGGTCCACACACATCTGTGTGAACTTGCTCCAAGATTGCTCCAGCTCTACTGTCTCGATCCTAAAAGGAAGATTTCACATACTTACCCAAGGTACAACCTTTGCATGTATCTGTCTACTCCAATTTTCCCTTTGGAAGTCTGGTGGAAATCTGTTGCATGATCTTCAAGGCCCCAAGGTGCAAGTGGCCCAATCTTCTATGCCATAGCTCGCCAACATCTTGGCTCTACACCATCTCTGCCTTGGAACTCAATGCAACACAGTCGTCTACCTCCAGCTTGTAGAGATTCTTAACTCGAATCCCAATCTTCTTGGTCTGTCCAATGCCGATATGCCTCAGGAATACCTTTCCTTTACTAAAGACTACATCATAGCCTTTGTCTTCTAGCATAGCGACGGACACAAGATTCTTCTTCAGACCCAGTACATACTTTACATCAGTTAGGGTGAGAGGAGCTCCATGCTCCCTTTGAAACACAACCGTACCTTCACCTAAAACACAGTACTTTCCATCATCGCCCATCTCGATCTGCATCTGGAGATCCTTCTCCTCCAAGGTACTGAAAAGATTCTTGTCGCCGGTCATGTGGAATGAAGCTCCACTGTCCAGGTACCAAACACATCCCACCATGGATGAAACCATGCATGTGATGAGAGAGAAATCCAATTCGAACTGTGAGGCCAGTGCCTCACCATCTAATCCCTTCGAGGATCCCTTCTTGGATTTCTTCTGTGGAAAATTCGTAGCATAATGGCCCACCTCATGAAAATGAAAGCATCTCACTTTCGATTTGTCAAACTTCTTCCCACCATGGGAAGAACTGGATTTGGAATGGGACACCTTCCCTTTCCCTTTCCTCGCCTTACTCGCTAAGGCTAGATTTTCTTCATCATTTTGTTTTGATGAGGATCCATCTCTGGTGCTTCTTCTTATCTCCTCTTGCATCAGATCCGACCAAAGTCGTTCACAATCTGGCAGTTTCTCTCTTCCATTTACCAAGTCTTGGTAAATATGCCAATTCTTAGGAAAACCGAGGAGAGCAAGACTCACCATGTCGTCATTAGCTACAGTGATCCCTACACTTCCAAGCCCATCCCTGCAGGTGGTGAGCTTGTTCAGATAAGTAGAGATCATGTCGCCCTTTTCACACTTGATTTTCTAAAGCTTGTCTTTCAGCGCCAGCTTCCTCTGATCACTGTTGTTCTGATATAGATCTTTCAATGTTTTCCACATTGAAAATGGTGTCTCCTTCCCATGGAGACTCGAGACTATGTGGTCTCGAACTCCCTCCAGAAGGATTCTCCTCGCTCTAGCCACACATTTCTTCCATTCCGCCAATTCTTGGGCATTAGCTACTACTGGCTTGGGGACTTCTTGATCAATGAAGTCCTTTAGACCGTTGTCCTCTAATATCACTTCCATGTGATCCTTCCAGGCAATATAATTCGAGCTGCCATCAAGGGCATACTCAAGTCTTAAACCGTTGAACGCCATTGGGGAAATTTGAGATGTGATAAGAATTTGAATTCTATAATCAGGAACTTCAAACTTGGAACTTCTCCCTTCTTTGTATACTGTTCTCTGCTTTGATCACCTTTGCTCTAATACCATGTAGAATTTCCCACTGTAGATCACCTGATAATGCAATGTACTAAAGCAATATACTAGATCTACTTCTACAAACAAAACTTGCGGAAGCTTTATCAATTTGAGCACGATCAATTAAGAACACATATAACAGAGAATGAGAATTCAATCACACATGAACACAGAAGAATAACCTGGGGAAAGCCTCAGCTAAAAACCCCTCAATTGTATATCAAACAAGTGGAAACAATAGCAGAGATTACACAAAGCTTTAGCTCAAAAGCTATCCAGCTCTCAGTACAATCCCTCAACACAACTCATAGACTGAATAGACACACCATATGCCTTCCTTCAATCCTCCAAGCCTCCTATTTCCTTGCGCAGTTTCTCTTGGGGTCTAGAAGCTGCCACCTGTGTGAAATTACCTCACACACACTCTCTGACCTCTGATCTAACTACGCAATCCACCAAGGAATGAATTCCTTCTGCATGCAAGAAATATCCTCATGGGAATATTCCTGCAACTGATAGTACACTGTCCCATCATCTGATCTCAACTGGGTCTCTGAATGAACTGACATGCATGAGTTATTTATGAGAGAATATTTAGTTATCTGAAGTGCAGTAGTTACATGCATGCATGCATTAACTAACTGAACTCACAACTAGTTCCTCCAACTGTTGGAACTAATCTAACTGGACTTAACTCAGTTAACTGAGCTAACTAATTACAACTCAACCTTATCTCCTTAACTGATGGATAACTTCCTCAATCAAAGGGATAATTGTTGCATGTCTCCACATAGACTTCATGTTTGATTTTCTCCAACTAATTAACTCAGGATGAATTAATTAATTATTTTTCAAACAGCTGCAAAGATCAAATTCGAATTTTTATTCTCAATTTTAGTTCGGGGACTAACTAAAATTGGAATTATCCCGAATGCTATTTATAGCACTTCTAATTTTATCACTTCTATATTTATCATTTCTTGTTGTTATTTTCAACTAAAATGACTCTTCAACAATAAGAAACCTACTTTCCTTAAATCTATCAACCTTACCAGTTGAACAATAAATGGACAAGGATTCCACATCACTTGCAAATACACATATTCAAGTAAAAAGGATGCAACCATAGAAGTTATCAACAACGGGTATACAACAATCCCATGATGAGACTGGCTCAACCATTAAACCTTCACTCATCACAAGATGACAAGCATCCCCCCCATTGACCTCACTGTACAAACACTTCACTAGTGCAATCCTAGCACTATCATTAGTGAACCATTATGTGCAGCAAAATGTTAGCAAAAGGTTGTTAATCTCATAAAATGTTCATGTTCATCAAAACATCCTCATATGGATTATAAACAACCATTCAACATATGTACACAAGTTATCCAAGGCTTGTCATGCAAACAACCAACATATCTGAATTTAAGCTTCTATGATCCATAATCTGAGTTTATAGAAATATTTTCAGAAAAATCACATCAGAAAATCTTTGTTGACGCGTTTCAAACCAACGAGTGTGGTTCATCGTCAGGACAAGTTGAAAAAATTAGATCATGGCTACATGTTAAATAGGGATGGCAGATCTTCCAACGGTTAGGTTTGACTAGAAAAATGGCTATATTAGACTCGATTGGACAAAGGCCATAATTGATTAAGAAACAGCTAGATTTGGTTGGTTAAAATTATTTAATAATATTATTATCAATGTATTAGTGTAAAAATATTAATATTTTATAATGTCATTTAATACTTTTTGGTTGTTAGTGAGTTTTATAAAATTTGAGTCATATGTTATATATTAATAGTATGGATTTAATAATACTAAATATTATTAAATTATTATCATAATATTATAATAATAATAATATTTTTATCATTAAGGTTTTGGGAAACTTCTTAATATAAATTTATTAGCTAAGCTATCTAAAGAGAACCAAAACTTACTACCTAAATCTAAATAATAATCTTATAATGGGTAATATTAACCCATTCAATTAGTTATGACAAGGGCAACCTTAATTATAATAATATTATCAATCTCAATAGGGACAACGGTTGGAAGATCAATAGTTGTTGGATCCCTGCCCTATCTTCCTAGTTATCTCTCCCCTCTTCGTCCCCTCCCCACTCTATTAATGACTTGAACTATTTTTTCCCCTTTGAAGCTTTTAACTTACCTGTCTACTTTCTCCTCTTTTCTTAAACAAAAAAAAAATGGTCCTCTTTGAAAATCTCCATCTTTTTCCTTTCCTTTTCTATAAGATTGTCCTTGTCATAACTAACTAAATGGATTAATATTACCCATTTTAGACAGTAAGTTTTGGTTCTCTTTAGATAGCTTAACGAATAAATTTATATTAAAAAGTTTCCCAAAACCATTTATGATAAAAATATTACTATTATAATATTATAATAATAATTTAATAATATTTAGTATTATTATTTTTAAGGATAATATTAAAGCAATATTATTAATATTGACTCGTATTAAATAACATTATAAAATATTAATATTATACACTAATACATTGATAAATTATTATAATTAAGATTGCCCTTGTCATAACTAACTAAATGGGTTAATATTATCCATTATAAGATTATTATTTAGATTTAGGTAGTAAGTTTTGGTTCTCTTTAGATAGCTTAGCTAATAAATTTATATTAAGAAGTTTCCCAAAACCTTAATGATAAAAATATTACTATTATTATAATATTATGACATAAATTTAATAATATTTAGTATTATTAATTTTAAAGATAATATTAAATCCATACTATTAATATATAACATATGACTCAAATTTTATAAAACTCAATAACAACCAAAAAGTATTAAATGACATTATAAAATATCAATATTTTTACACTAATACATTGATAATAATATTATTAAATAATTTTAACCAACCAAATCTAGTCGTTTCTTAATCAATTATGGCCTTTCTCCAATCAAGTCTAATATAGCCGTTTTTCTAGTCAAACCTAACCGTTGGAAGATCTGCCATCCCTATTTAACATGTAGCCATGATCTGATTTTTTCAACTTGTCCTGATGATGAACGACACTCATTGGTTCGAAACGCGTCGACAAAGATTTTCTGATGTGATTTTTCCGAAAATATTTCTATAAAACCAACATATCATTCATTCACATTTTAACATGAAATCCATACAATGTTATACATATGAAGAACTTATCTTGGATTTGTATTGAAGATGGGAAACTGAGTTCGAAACTACAACTTTATACCCAACCATAGACAAGTTGCAGCCAAGTTACTTGTATTTGTCACCCCCGAGCTAGATTCCAAGAACTGAGGTGGTCTTCCAACTGAAACAGGGATTCTAGAGGTCCGCCTACCTCCACCCACCAACCACTCAGAATTCAGCCAATGCACAGGAAATCTAGAATCTTTTTGCCTCCACCCTCAATTTATACAATAACACACACACACTCTAGGGAGTAAGGAGACTTCACCTCCACCTTGGAAACATGCAACACAGTGGTTCCACCTAGTGAAGGGAATCTTGAACTCACTATCAAAATCAGATAAACAAGCAAAGGAGACTCCAAAATTTCCTTTACTAGGATTCCAAGGGCTAAATCTCTACCCCATGTTATCAAGGGACTCTATAGAATGCCATCTCCACTCTCCAACCCCTTGAGGCATCCCAAGATTTACCCTCACTTGAAGGAGAATTCCTCTCGTTCTCTTACTAATCAGACATTCTCCATGCCTCTACCATCCAAAAGGTACACTTGATACCTTCCCCAGTGCAGATGAGAAGTTCTTCAAGGTTGTTCCCAACAATTCCCTCACGTTCTCCCTCTTCTTTAAATGGTGTAGGTATTCCTTCCTCAAAACTCCTCAACTGCTGCTATGCATTCCTCTCTACATTGTTCTTTTTTGTTTGACTCCTTCAGAGAACTCCTCACTTTTCTCCTGCGTAGTTCTTCCCTTCTTGTTTGTGCATTCTCCTCTCTCTATGCTTCCTCTCGAGGTTGACTACTTGGATGTTTTTCCAACTACACATGCAGTTGTTGCGCATTAACTCTTTGTCTTTTTGTTGTCTTGTGCGGTTCCCAAGCTAGCGTGGTTGTGTCCCTTGTTTGCAACCTATAGATTTTCAACAATAGTTTCATTTAAAACACCATTCCAGTGCATTTAAGGATCACCAACCAATGTTCAATGGTTGTTCCCACTGTCTAATTTCTTCCTTCAACAAGTAAACTAAATATCCCAAGCAATTGACCTCCCTCAGTCCCTTTGGAATCTATTTCCCTTACCCCATTTTAATTTTCCAATTTCAACATAAATGAAGTAATTACGTGGCAAGGTCAAGCCAATTACGAACTTGGTTGTTACATAAGGTGGGATTGCATACCCAAAGGACGCTTTAGTGTAAAAGAAGCTTATGCCCTAGCAACAGGGCACTCCAATCTTCTTATGGATGACATTTGGAATCATATTTAGGTGCCTATCATGGCCAAAGGTATCCTCCTTTTTCTAGTTCACTACTCATAAGAAAATTCTTATCTACGACCAATTACTACAAAGGGGATTTGTTGGACCAACATTTTGTGTTATGTAAACAATAAGAGGAAATGATGAACCAAGGAGCTCTCAGTTTGTGTCAATCATATTGTTGGTACCATTTCATTGCCATCCTTTTCTTCTAGAAACACCATCATTTGTCTATCTTTTTCTTCCATAAACCCCTCATATCCATCGAAATTGATTAATCAATAGCATTATAGTTGTTAGTTTACATTAAAGTTAATTTGTGAATTTTTATGTTAAAAATTAGGAATTTTCAACAAAAAAATTACAGGATGTCATGACTTCCTGTAAATGGTTTATGATGTGACACGTGGCATGACAGGCAAGTCAAAGCAATGGATAGGAACGTGATCTGGCACGTACATGCATGGTGAAAAATCGATTCAACAGAAATCTAAAGCTCCTGGATATGCGTTCAATGCTGGTCAAACCCAGCCTTTTTGGTCACAAAGGCAGCAAAAATCCATGGTTTCCCAAACTAATTTCGTTTTGCTTTTGGAAATCGGTTTAGATTAGAAAGGACAAAAATCACTCTTTTGTAAAAGCAGAAACATCTGCTTAATGTATGTACATTCGATTTAGATAGGAGACAAGCAGATAAAGACTGCGTATTGTATTGTTTCAAAAACGATTATTATCTCTGTGTATTGTTCCAGAACGCTGCTCTTGTATGTGATTTCAATCTTCAAAACTTAATTACAGTCACCGTTTTACTCCAACAGTGCTTATGCGTTAACATTCTCGTTGCTTAAGGTTTCTTCAGTGTGCCATTGAAGCATGAACGGGCCATACGTGGATTGGTATATTGTTAATTTCATTTCCATAGCGTTTTGAATTTGAATAGTGTGCATAGTGTTTAATGTTATTTCCATGTCTATGAGTTTATCGATTTGATTAGAAGTTCTTGCAAATAATATTCATGGTGATAGCTTGAGAATTCGATTGCTAGATCATTGAACAATATCTTGTAAAAGATTTGATCGATCATTAGATTTCGAAGTATCCCTGTGGACTCTGTTTTTATGCATTTAAAATTTCAGTGTGTTTAAAAGAGCTTTTGATTTTCATGAATGCTTAGTGTGTTAGCTGGAAAGAGCTTTTGTGGATAATATCCTTGTAAGAGGGTTGAAAACTCAGTCTAGCAACACGCTGTTTCTTTAGAACAGTTAGATAAACTAGATGATCTGAGTGCTAAAGTGTGAGAGGGAACATATTTTAACCTCTTGTAAAGGAGTGTTGTAGCCTGTCACAGTAAACACTTAGTTAGGTAGACGAGATCCTTTTAGGTCTATAGACTTTAGACACGTGCCTCTAAGTTTACCTACCTTGGTTGATAATAAATCTAGTCTAATCTAGCACCCTAGATTGGCCACTACACATATCAATGTCAAGATATCATCTTTAGAACACTTTCTTCTCAATGAAAACTCAACTCTTATTCCCATGATTTTTATTCTAGGAAATATGAAAGTAATGCAATCGTCACATCTTTTAAAATGAGGAAAATGAGCTAATATTTTCTTAAATTAAGATTAAATCAAATATATAGGAACCCCTCAAAATTATGAAATGATCGAAGGATGATCTTCAATGCTCATGCCCTAAATCCAAGATTCTTTTTTGCTAGGAAATTTCTCTCTCCACCTTTTCCCTTTCACCCTCCCCTCCCCTCACCCCCCAACAAGTTCATTCTCTTCTCCCTCATCCTAGTCCTCTCCTCCCACGGACTTTGTGAAGGTGAATTCAGGTGGAGAAAAAAAACGAAATCCAAGCCTAGCATCATTTGGTGGCGACTTCAAGGATTCTACAAGTTGAATTCTTCACATATATGCAAGCAGTCTAGGAATCTCCTCCAATAATGATGCTAAACTTTGGGCCCTCATATTTGATCGCAAGGTAGTTATTCATAACGGTTATGACAAACGTATTGTAGAGGGAGACTCTCAACTAATTGTTTCAATGCTTTCAAAGCTCTAAAATGGTCATTCACTAAGCAAAGTCTCATCCATGTGGAGACTAGAATCCAATTTGGAGCTCTTTCTCTCAATCATAAGGCAATCTTAAGCATTGATTCCCTCCCATGTTCATCGAGAAGCCAACAAACTAGCATATCATTTAGCCAATGCAAGTCATAAGCTTTCAACATAATGTAATATCAAGGAGGATCTTCAAACTTCCTATACTAAACTTTCCTAAAATGATATATCATGTCCACATGGGGTGAACACTAAGTTAGATAGACAAGAGGCGAGGCAGGAATACGAAAGTTTACAAAGTGATGCCATGTGTCATTCTATGCCCAACCCATGACATGCAAGTACAAAGGTTTTAATGGCAACTTGTTAGAATAGTATGTGGCTCCTCCATTATGATGTCACCCTAATAGTTTTTTGAATGGAATGGCATACAGGGCAATTATGCAAGGAGGTGATTGAAGCATGTGATCGGACAATTGGATCTAATTGTGGGGAATGCCAATAGTAGTTAGTTTAGCCCTTGCAAAGACTAAAATATGGCTCATATCTCTCTTTTACAACTTTGTATCTCCCCTCCTACAAATTCAATTTAACTGTGAGGGCACTCTCCTAATTCCCATGGCACCCTCCAACTAGTTTTGGAAAATGTTGAGTCAGATGAGAATGATGTCAACAGTCATTAGCAACTACTATGTAACTATGTTTTGTTGATTAATAGAAACCTTATAACTCATAATTTAAAAAAAAAAAAGAAAAAGATATCTTAGAAAAAAGGGAAGAGATATTCAATAATGGCTCTAAATCCCCAACAAAGAGATCCAATCAGTGTATGATTGCTTTAGATCCTCAACAAAGAGATCCAAATTAATGTAATATATTTTTGAGATTTTATGTAATAAAATTAAAATGTGGAATCAACTAATTATCAGTGATTATTTGGACTTAGTATTCAAGGTAAAAATTGAATATCAAATCCTTATAAGTTTGAGTAATGAACCAAACATGGTTATTATTTTATGTATATTCTCTTAAAAGATCAAAATTTTTAAATGTATTTAATCATATTAAAAGATATAAAGTTATTAAGGCATGTTAAAACTTAATTATTTTTCAAAGAAAGTAAAGTGTGTTTTTACTAAATTAAAAGTGTTGCAATATATATTGTTGTGGCCAAAATAGTGAGATATTAAAATTAATATACAAGTAAAAATGAAATATTGCTATAATTTGTTGGATTTATTATGATTTGACATTTGTATTCAATTTACTCTAATTGATTCATATTTAAGATGGATTATTAAGCATTACATTTGGATTTCAAATTACTATTATTGATTCATATTTAAGATGGATTCTTAAACATTCAATGTAATTTAAAAATAACTAACTCATAGAAAATCAATAATATAAAAGAGATTCATAAAATTTTGCTCTTTAAATGACAATTTTCTTGATTTTAAGCCATCAAGCCAAAAATATAATATTATCTTTCAATAACATGGGATTGTAATATACCTAGGGGGATATTATGTGGTACAAAAGGAGGTATCCAAGGGAATAATGTAATAATGGGATGGGCCATGGTTAATAAATAAAGTGGTTAACCTGCATCATGTAAGGGACCACAAGTGGTCAGCAATAATGTGATAAACTCATTGTATTATATATATGGTATTGAAAGACACATGGTAATGACCCATGGTATTGTATGTATGAAACCTATATAGAGGCTAAAGACTCCCCATTGAGATAAGTCAAGGATTATTGTATTGACAAGCATATGGCTTGTGGAACGTTCTCCTTTCTTAAGGAGTAATTGTATGGTGTTTTATGAATTCAGGTCAGACACATTCTAAACATCACAACTGACTGGCTCGCAGATGACATCTCTTCGGCCTGGGATTTATGGTGGTCAGCTGTCTCCTCGGAAAAAGATAGGAATCTACCTCTGATTGTGGCCATGTATATCTGGTATAAGCGTAATGATATTATCTTTGCGGCAGGCAGGGATAACTGGCAGCACCTTCCTCCATCTATTGTTTCGGCCTTCTCTGAAATCCCCTATGACAATAAAACCAATACCCCCAGGCAGATCACCTCCGAAATTATCAACAGAAATATGCCGTGGGCATACTTTGATGGAGCCGCATCTGCACAAGGGTGTGGTGGGGGTATCCTTTTCCACATTACAGAATCTCATTATTTTCACCTGAAACTGGGGCTTGGCCTGGGGACCAACAATCATGCCGAACTTATCACATTGAGACATCTTCTCTATTTCGCTCTTTCTAAAAACTGCAGACAAATACAAATTTTTGGTGATTCTAAGATTGTAATTGATTGGGCAAACAATATTTCCCATTGTCACACATACTCTTTGAGACATATCTTGGAAGAAATTGTTTTTTTCAAAACATTTTTTAACCAGATCACTGTTTCACATATCTACAGGGAAAGAAATACAACTGCTGACCGGCTCTCGAAAGAAGCGGCGGCTCGGCCTCTAGGCGATTGGATGATCGAGGAACACAGTCCAGAGGGGATGCACGTTTTCTACCACCGACCGTACATAGATGGACTGTTACAAGGGGGAATCCTCCCCAACTGATTTTTGGAGTTTTGTGTTAAAAATTTTCTAGCCCATGCTATGTAAATATTGGACTGACTCTTACAGATATATTATGTATATATTTTTTCGAACAGAGGTTATACCTCTATTTACTTTTGCTCACTACAGAACAACATGTTTATCTGAACTTTTTGTAAATGGATACAGCCCTATCGTATCCATAGTGACACATATGGGACAGATCTTATGGTACTACTGAATGGTGGAAATACCACTATATTAGCATATGCCTTTGGCATCTACAGCATGTAATCTCTATTATACCTCTTAATAGAAATTATGAACTCTATTTTCCCCGGAAAAAAAAAAATTGTATGGTGTTACCCTACCTCAAGGGTTTGATATTAATAAAGATCTAAAGTTTACCTATTTCTATATTTTTATTTATGGGCATATTTTCTATTCTCATATATTTGCAGGTCAGATCTATTACAAGTGGTACCAGAGCACTTTCTTGGGCAAAACAGAAATATTTTTATTTTTATTTTTGCCAATTTTTTTTGGGGTGGCGAGTTTGCAAATCAGCTCTAAAACTTCTAGTGCAAAATTTGCATAAACAAAATGCAGGTCTAGATTCTTTGTGAAAAAATACCTAAATTCAAAACAAAAAAATTCGGCCAAATCGGAGTACGGATGAGGAAAATATCGCGGATTTAAAAATCAGCTCTATTGCAAAAACAAATCTGACGAAAATTCGTGGATGGCGGATCTCCAGTCAATTTTTGCAGTTTTTGTGGGGAATTTTTAGAAACTAATTGTATATTTGAGATCCTCTTGAAAAATTACCCAAATTCAAAAAAAAAATTGGTCGAATCAGAGTCCGGATGAAGGAGATATTGCTGATTTAAAATCAGCTCTTATTTTCAGAAATTTTTGTGACGACGAGACAGTTGCAGCACGAATATAAAATTCCAGAGTGCTTAGATCAAGATTTCTATCACATAAGAAGATGCAAAATGGCTTGTTCCATGTCAATTGTGGCTTATTTTTAATATGTTATCTTAATTTGGGGAATTAGAATGCTTTACGAATATGAATAATGATTTATTATTGCAATTTTCTTCATTATTAATATGAATATCTCGTAGTAGTGAAAGTATGCCCCCTTACGAACCACCAACCAGTTATTGCAGGGGACATGGTTTTCATTGAATAACAATAATGAGTCAGCCTGCATTCACGATTAACAGCCAAAGATGATTGCAATTCCCAACATTATAATTTAAATAACTACAGTGACACATTTTTAATTTCTTAACATTGTTGATTTTTCATTATTACAAATTTTTTACGTTAATACCTATATTAAAACAAAAACTCTTTATTATCATTTTCATTTATTTATTTTTTCTTATCATAAATAATATAATATACTACTATGATTGGTTGTTTTTTAGGCAAGAGGGGAGAGGATCGAGCTCTGCAACTTGATCTAGGGTTGGCATTAGGGTTTTAACGTTGGGCACCATGGCGGGACGCATAAGGGGGAGTGTTGCTCCCTCCTACAGTCAAGTAGTTACGGATAGAAGCAAGGATGCGGGAAAGCAGTGTTTCAAGAAACCTCTGGAGAAGGCAACAAAGGCAAGAAACACGGAAATATTGGGAAGAAACAAACCTCATGAACAGGAAGGGGATCAGCAGGAAGCTAGTAAGGAGAAGGAAAAAGGGGGTAGCAGTCAAAAACCTACTTCCATAAGGACAACTGGGGTCTGCAAACCCAAGTCGAACATCATTCCTCGGGTCATCTTAAGCGACCCAGCGCTACAAGCGCATAGGGATCATATGACGGAATATGCAGTCATATGCAAATTCATGGGGATATGGCCGACGGAGAGGGCGCTACACGTATGGATAAGGAGCCACTGGAAGCCAAAGGGGGAAATACACCTTCATCTGGGATCTAAGGGCTTCTTCACAGTAGTATTCACAAGCCTAGAGGATAAAGACAGAGTGTTTGAAGGAGGACCATATTTCTATGCTGCGACAGGCCTCTACATGTGGCCATGGATGATGAACTTTGTCCCGGAATGCGAAACATTCACATCGGTACCAGTATGGATCAGACTATACTCCCTTCCTCTGGATTATTGGCTACCGGAATCTCTGAAAACAATAGGCAACAAACTGGGGCATTTTCTAAAGATCTCAGATGTGACTCTGAAAGGAAAATACACCTCCTTCGCCTGGATATGTGTGGAAATGGACTTATCTGGAGCACTTCCGGATGTGATAATTTTAGAAGTATATGATGAAGAATGGGTGCACACAGTGGACTATGAGCACATCCCATTTAGATGCCGCAAATGCCATGAGCATTGGCATCTATATAAAGACTTCCCAACAAACAACATGGAGAGAAATGTGAAACCCACTATGGATAAAAATCCCGAGGGTTTTACCAAGGTTGGGGGCAAAGGGAAAGGCGGAAAGCGGCCGCAAAAGAAGACAAATGAGGAAAGACAACCGAGCCACAATAGCTTTAAGATCCTAGAAGAAGAAGAAGGAAACAAAGAAACAAACCAGGAAATGGAGAACATTATCACTGAGAAGGAAAGGGATGACAGCATGGAAGATATCATAGAAAACAACCAGCAAAAGGAGGATCTGCCAAGCAGTATGGAGATAAATAGGGACCATGAGATGACTCCAAGTGAGGCAGGAACGGAGGACCATGAACTGTAGGAGATTCTAGATAGGGAAAATCTAGATCTAGAGAAATTTCTGGAACAAGGGACGACCAAAGGAGTGGACTCCCTGCCAAAAGAGGAATATGATAGGGTTCAGCAGCTCTTCCTATGGAGATCACAATTGAAGGGATCTGGAGTCAAAAGAAATCATGAAAGCCAGGAGCATAGAGGGGTCAAGATGATGGAGGAGACACAGGCACAATCTCCAAAGAACCCAGGCAGGAAAAGAGGAAGAAAAAGACAGAAAGAGTTGCTGAACAAATGTGGGAAACTATTGATTAACTCAGGTAAGATGAAAGATCTCACCAGTTATTCCTTTACAAACCTTTCTTAATGAAGCTCACAACTTGGAATATTAGAGGCATAGGAAATAGAAGGAAACAAAGAAATCTCAGTAATAGAATAAAAGAAGAAAAACCAGATATGGTTTTTATTCAGGAGACAAAATGTTCAATGGATAAGATTAAAGAAATTCATAATAAATGGCTAATCAAGTATGAGTATCTAGAGGTTAAAGCAAAAAACTCAACGGGGGGGATTCTCACGCTGTGGGATCTCCATAAATTTGGAATCCTGGACACTGAGGCATCTAGGAACTATCTTTCTTTTATCTGTCAACCTTTAGGTGATAAGGAGATATACATGATCACAAATGTCTATGGACCTCAAAAGCAAGAAGACAAACTCAAGCTTCTCACCTCCCTTGAGGAACTAAGAGCAAGACACCCTAATATGCCCTGGATCATTGCAGGGGATTTCAATATGATAAGATCTCTTACAAAGAAAAAAAGTGGTATCAGACAGTTAGGCAGAGACTCAATGGCCTTCTAGAACTTCATAATGAACATGGGGTTAGTAGACACTGAAACAATAAATGGGACCTTCACCTGGAACAACAAGAGGGGAGGGGTTTCACAAGTCACCTCTAAACTAGATAGATTTATTATTTCAGAGGACCTCTTTCTCTCAAGCCCTGCCATGATAACTTTTATTCTTCCCTTTGGAGGTTCAGACCATTGGCCTGTATAGCTGGAAGCCACTTTTATGGGTACACCAAGAAACAGACCTTTCAGGTTTGAAAATGCCTAGCTCTCTCACCCTGAATTCACCCAGTAATATTGACAAATGGTGGAGAGATCTGAACATTCAAGGCACTAGAATGTTCCTGCTCCAACAGAAACTTAAACATATCAAATCCAGGCTTAAAGATTGGAACAAAAAGGAATTTGGCAATATCTTCAAGGCCAAAAGAGAAGTTGAGCAGAAACTCCAGGATATCAATCAAATCAACATCATAGAGGGCTTTATCGAAGAGAGGAAAAAGCTAGTTGATTCTTTGCAGGAAGAATGGGAAGATAGATCCAGGTTCATCAACATTTCCTCAGTATAGCAGAGGAGCCTCTGGAGGATAGATCCAGGTTCATCAACCATTTCACTCAGTATATCCCTCAGCTGGTTACCAGAGAGGACAACCACAATCTTAACAGGCCAGTGTCGGAAGAGGAGGTCAGTGAAGTGATCAATGAAATGCAAAATGGAAAAGCTCCAGGCCCGAATGGGTTCAATGTAGACTTCTTCAAAGCCTGCTGGAAAACAGTCAAACAGGATATCCTTGAGGTGGTGGAAGACTCAAGAAGATCCAAAAAGGTTTTGAAGGCTTTTAATGCTTCCTTCATAGCTTTGATCCCAAAACAGGAAAAAGCCATGACTCCAGATGGTTTCAGACCCATAGCTTTATGCAATGTGGTGTATAAAATTATTTCCAAGGTGATCGCCAATAGACTCAAGCCCCTTTTACCAGCTCTCATCTCAGAGGAGAAAATGGGCTATGTGGAAGGAAGACAAATCCTCAATAACATCATCCAAGCGCATGAGGTGGTACACTCTCTCAAAAGCAACAAACAAGTTGGTATGATCATTCAGCTGGACCTAGCGAAATCTTACGACAAGCTAAGTTGGTCTTATATAAGGACAGTTCTAAGAGCCTATGGCTTCGACCAAAATTGGATAAGATGGGTTATGGCACTAGTTACCACGACCAGTTTTTCCATCCTGCTTAATGGCGCTCCTTCAAGACTCTTCACACCCTCCAGAGGTCTCAGACAAGGGGATCCGCTCTCACCCTTCCTCTTTGTTCTCATGATGGAAGGGCTAGGCAGAGCAATTAAAATGGCAAATGCTGAAGGAAGAATCCAGGGTATCAAACTCACCTTGGATGGAGCGGCAAACACTCATCAACAATTTGTGGATGAGACAATGTTGTAGGGCACACTCACAGTCAGGGAAGCCAGAACGATCAAACATATTTTGAATGACTTTGTTATGGAAGCTAGCACAGAGGTAAGCCTCAACAAATCAAAAGTTTTTTTCTTTAACACTGACATTGTTATTCAAAGAAACATCACCAAAATTCTTGGGTTTCAAAGGGACCAACTACCTTCCAAGTACCTGGGCATACCTCTCACAGATAAACCTCCAAGCAAAAAAGTGTGGGAGCTAATAATAAATAAACTTCAAGACAAGATCAGAAAATGGACATGCAAGTCTTTAAATTTGGTGGGGCGCCTTGTGCTCACACAAGCTGTCCTGCAGGCAATTCCCATGTTCATGTTCTCAGCTCTTCCTACTCCTAAAGGAATTAAGCAACAGATCAGGAGCATACAGAGAGATTTTCTATAGGGCAGAGGAGAAGAGAAAAAGAAATGGGCTTTAGTAGCCTAGGACAAGATCTGCAAACCAAAGAGCCATGGTGGCTTGGGGCTTCATGATCTTGAAACCCTCAGCAAAGTTTCGAGAGCTAAACTCTAGCGGAGGTAGATCAAGGAATCGGCAACTCCCTAGGCTAAGCTTTGGAAACAAAAATATGCCAAGAATTGGTAGGAGAAGGATCACATTAGAATGTTAGGGCATATTAAGGGCTCCCACATTTGGAAACTTTCCTGGGAAAATAAAGGTATTGTTCAGCAACATAGTTTATGGGAGATTCGAGCTGGGAACCTAGCACGATTTTGGGAGGATAACTGGCAACAGGGACCCAACTTGTACAAGGAGGAATTAACAACTCTCAAGAATGACACAGACAACAAAGGTCTACTTATGGTAAATGACTTCTGGGACCAGTTAAGGAACAATGGAAAATGAAGAATTTGGAAGGATCTAAGCCACAGTGAAGAGAGCCCTCTGAAGGCCCAGGCAAACTCTCTTGCTCAGGATCTAGAGCATAGGAGGATTCTAGTATCCTCCTTGCCTGATCAACTAAGATGGGGAAAGAACACTGAAGGAAACTTTAACCTCAAAGAAGCTAAACAGGTAGTAACATGATTTAACTACCTAAACCCTGATCAAGTTTGGAAGAATATTTGGCAGAGCCCCCATTGGATGAAAATAAAATTATTTATTTGGCTAGTTCATCAAAGGAAAATTTTAACTTGGGAGAACCTCCTGAAAAAAGGCTTCACTGGACCTTCCAAATGTTACCTTTGTGGCTCACAAGAGGAGACGATGGATCACCTTCTCAACCTCTGCCCTTTCACCTCTACTGTGTGGGAATGGGTGGCCTCAATCTTTAGGCACACTGATAGGGATAGACTCAGCATCTCCAACACTTTGAAGAATTGGAGGAAAAACTTCTCAAGGAATGAAATCATTAATAAAGCCTGGACTCTGGTTCCAGGCTTTGTCATCTAGGATGTTTGGAAAGAACATAATAATCAAATCTTCAAGAACAAAGCAAGCAAGCCCCAGCATATAATTGACCAAATTTTAAGACAGCTCAAAGACACAGTGAGCGACTTGTTGAGGAAACTTTCTAAGGACCCTCCTCTGCCCCAATATGCGTGCATTCTACTGCATTTGGGTCTCCAATCTATAGGCCCACAGGGCATAATCAAAGGTGTGTGCCAAAAAAATGCAGATATAAATATTTGGAAGCCTCCTCCACATGGCTTCTTAAAGGTCGATATAGACGGAGCTTCTAAGGGCAACCCAAGGATAGCTGGTTTTGGGGGTGTTATTAGAGATGAACAAGGTCAAATAAAGGAGATATTTCATGGCCACTTGGGGAAGGCCACTAATAACATGGCGAAACTCATGGCCTTAGAGCAATGCTTGGAAATCTTGGTGGATTCAAATTCACACAATGTCATCATTGAAGCAGATTCAGAATTGATTATTAGAGCGGCCAAGAAAATATGCAATGGTACATCACCAGATAAAGTGTCGAAACACTGGAGGCTATCGCAGGTCTTTCACCGTATCTATACCCACCTGCAAACCTTAAAAACTGTAAGCTTTGTCCATGTGAAAAGAAAAGCTAACATGTTAGCTGATCATCTGGCGAATGAAGGAGTGATTAATAAGGAAAGGGACACTTGGCACGTTTGGGAGTTGTTACCCCCAGGCAAACTGTTAGAGGATTGTCTCGGTCAGGCTGCCAAAGATAGGGATCGATGGATTGACAAGATGGATCGAAGAGGCTTAGGAGACAGGCGGGAGGATAGGGAAGCCTAAATTGTTTACTTGTTTGGCAGCAGTCCGAAGATCAGCGGAGGAAGACCAAGATGCAGTGGAGTGAGGACTGATTCTGGACCAATAGATCTCAGTTGAGATAGATCTATGGTGTTCGGGTGAGGAAGTTACCCGATAGTTAACGAGCAGAAGCGGGTTGGAGAAAACCAAAGTGGATTTCGAACAGAGGAACGGCCATAAATGGTATTTCCCTGTTGGCTCTGATTCCACTCGCACAGTGACACATAGTAGTGAGAGAGGGAAACCACATTTTTTGGGCAGACTTGGAGTGCGCAAGTTAACCGTGGGAAATGCGTGTGAGACGTTAGATCTGGGGGAGCGAGATCGATGGTTGACAAGCGAAGAGCAAGCCTCGAAGTCGGGAAATATTGTAACCATTGGATCTTGAATAGATCAACAGTGGAGGAGTGCTGAGGTTTCTTCGGTGGGGCGGATTTCAAACTTTGTTGAGAACTATGTTTTGTGTTTTCATCGGGTCCAGGTTGGTAGTAGCGGGTTGGAGAAACCCACGAGTGGATTTCAGGCGAAGGAAAGGCAGTAAGCGTAATTCCACTTTGGCTCCAATTCCACTCACACTGCGACACGTAGCAACGAGGTGAGAGAGAGAAACCGCTTTTTGGGCAGATTTGGGGTGCACAAGTTAACCGTGCGAAAAATGGGTGAGCAGTTAGATCTCGTGGACTAAGACCAACGGTTGTTAGATGAGGGCAAGTTTCGAAGTCGGGAAGTGATGGGACCGTTGGATCTTGAAAAAATCAACGACATAGAAGAGCTGACACTTTTCAGAAGGGTGGATTTCAAACGTTTTAACTGAGGTTTCTAGTATCGTCTGGTCCGGAGCAATGGTTTGGAGCTTTGCGGATGCCCTTCAGTTGTCTGTGGATGATAGAGAGCCCTTGGGAGTTTAACACTCCTGCCTGTTTATTAGGTTTTGAAAGTCCAGGGGATTTGGTTTGTTTCCTATTGTTGGCATTCCCACAACAGGCTAGTTCTGGTTTTGGTCTCTGCACTTGCATAGACGTGTAAAATATGTAATGTACTAATTCAGTTAATAGAAGGCTCCATTCTTACTTGACAAAAAAAAATATAATATACTACTATAAAAATAATTCATTTAATATGAAAATTATAATCGCTCAACTATAATTTTTGCCTTTCTTTAAGATCTTTGTTTTCAACTGTTTATTGATATCTTTATATCATTTGTGTAATTTGTCATGTCCACCACATAAATTTTGATCAAACACTCGAATAAACAACAAACACTTTGTTTACTTATCCCTATACATTTGAGACACCTAAGAATTAATATTGCTCACTGTGGCGTTATCATCTTTTTGTGAGTGAATTGTATCATTGGAATATGTGGGTTTAGATTATTTTCTTTTTATTAATCACATATTTGTCGAACTTTTACTTTGCATGTGTAGAAGTTTTGGTGGACGCTGTTTTTTTAAGAGAATACTAGAAAAATAGAATGTAAATTAATAAAAATGATTGGATAACCACTATGCATTTATAAATTTGGTTATAAAATGTTTAATTTTATTTGGTTATAAAATGTTTAATTTTTAATTTACATTATTGGTGTATTTTTAGAAATTAATTTTTTTATATTAATTTAATGAGATGAAGATATAATTTTCATGAAAATATTATGTCAAACTATTTATCAAGTTTAAAGATAAGATTAGAACCTTGATTTAAAAAAAAAAAAAAATTGTTCAATTACATAAATGCATGCAATTAAGTAGTCAATATGAACGTGCAACATTACAATAAACACCATGATAATGAAAAACATAGCTCCAATTTAACTTTGAATCTAATATGCACTTATAGAGATCAAATCCATGGATGTGAAAACCCTTTTAGAAATGAAAAATGGAGAAAAAATTTGCACATTTACACATGATATGTGAGGTCTTAAAATGTAACTATGTTGGTTGTACTAGCATGCAATTGCTTAGAAAAATAGAACTAAGTTCTCATATACCTTTACTGTTTAGGCATATACATGTTTATCATGTTTCTTTTTACAGTTTATTATGTGTTGTTCAATATCAATATTTAATGTGATCCACTCTTACCTTTTAACACTTCATATCTATGTAAAAAATCATTTTGTTTACCATATATCATTAAAAAGCAATTATGTATAGTGAAAAATATTTTATTTATAGTAAGCATTGATTTTTTTTTGTCATTTATTTATTATTTCCTATGTCTGTGTATCAATCTATATGGAGCAAGGAATAAATTATAGATCTCCCTCATACTTTAGCAATAGGTCTCACAAATATTTCAACTATAATTTTTTTTACTTATAAAATATTTAAAATATTTTATTCATGATCTAGATTGAAATGTTTTTTTTTGTTATTATTTTTTTTAAATGTTTTTTGTTATTAATTTTTTTTAAATAAAGAGTAAGTGATAAAAATGTTAACAATCATCATCACATAATGCTGATATTAAGATATTTTATTTATAGTGGAAATTAAAATGGTCTTATTATTATTAATCTTTTTCAAATGTTAACGTGAACTCCATATTATTACTGGCAAGTTGTCTTACTGCAATCCACATGGATATTGTTTATATAAAGATCATGGGGTAAAATGGTTTAATGGAATCTTTTGAATAAACACTTTGGTGAAGAGATGCATAGCGATCACCCAACAAAGACATGGTTATGACCATCCAAGGAACTTTTCTACATTACAGAAATCACGAGTCCTTATAAGTAATACTCTCTTCTCTGCTCCAATATTTTATTTATGGTGGACATTAAAATGACCATGTGATAACAGTAATGTATGTGGGTATTTTATTTACTTTTTCGATATCTACAGAAACATGAATCCTCCTTATAAATATAACTCTACACAAAAATGTTATTTGCATTTTGCACATTTGTAAATGCCTAAACCCTTCACTTAACAACATACTTTCAGTCAAATCCTCACAGTCTAAGTTGTATGAAGAAGAAAATATTTCAATACTTTCAAGTACAGTAGAATTAAAGATTTGGACAAAGCTCCACTTGGAAGGGGGAAACGGGAGATAAAGAGTGCAAAAAGTGCACGAATTTTGAAGGAAATAACTTATCAATTTGTGAGAATAACATAATTTGAGCTGCCTATTCTTAGCAGTGCCTAGACATCGACTCTATCTCAAAGTCAAACAGGAGTTTCAAAATTTCAACTTTGAAGATGTTATGGCTATATCATGATATAACCCTATTATTTTAGACTTTTAACCAATAAGCTGGGTTCAGTAAATACCCTCACCGTCCAATGACGTTTCACAAAGTAAAAGGAAACTGCAACCCCAAAAGATTTGAGATCCCATTATCTCTGCATTGAGATGAACCAACACATTCCCATTCCCCAGTAAAACAGTAATTACAAAATTTTAAATTCGAAGATACAACACTAGTATTCCACTTTTAACAGACAATGCATGAAATATCCCACTGAATTTTCACAAAGCAAACTGGGACATGTATCGCCAAAAGATTTACTGAAACGGGAGAGTAAACATTGTTTCACAAACACAAATGTGATGATGATCTATTCAACAAATAATTGTCCACATATAAATATATCAAGCAATGCCTCGTGATAGAGACATTTTCTGAGCACACTAATGAACTGTTGACAGTTCAACCACACACCAAAATAGGAGCCAACTAGTTGGAGAGAACCTCTCATATCCAACTAGATCTAACAAACCTCCTAAAACTTAGAAAGACACTTCTTGTATAGAGACAAATTCTAACTTAAAATGACCAATGCACTAACAAACTACAAGCTACTCATATGATCAAATATCAGACATTGAGCTATAAGACAAGTAAGAAAGACAATAATTAGACTAACAGCCAGGAAAGCAAAAGCATTATTACTGCATGTGCATCGCTTGTAACAGCATATATCCAGAATACTTCCACCATCAGTACTGGTCAAATCTAAGTTTACACATCATAACGAAGTGACGACCATAGTACTATGTTCTTATCTAAATGACAGGTGAAAGAAGCCTCCAAGTCTAGACACTGGATCAGTCCATGCAAAATACAATTTTGATACTTTCAGGTTTTCCAACCATGTACACAGTAGTAATCAAAAAATTAAACCCACACTTTTAGGTACAGCTGCCTACTGTCACTAGACTCACTACTACACATTTTATCAATGAAAAAATCATGAAGAATTGATATAAGTATTGATAGCACCACTTTTTCATACCGCAGACTGCAAACTCAATTGTTCAAGTTCCCCAACCATACTAGCCACTCAGTCCAACATAAACCCAAGTTATTTGGCACACATCTTCTAATCAAAATGCACACAGCTACAAACTTTCATGAACACAGAAATCAAACACTTTGTCAATGCATGCGAGTAATCTGGAAGCGACTCAGTTGTACCTTCAATTGTGAGGCTGATGAATACAGCTATTTCCAGAATGTGCAGAGTCGGAACATTAGAAACATGCATAGAGCGGCCTCCCCTTCACCCGAATAGTGAATGTTTCACCCTAATTATTTATCAAAGCCAGGAGATAAAGACTTTTGAATTTATGACTGTACAGCAACATCTCCAACAACTCGAGCCATGTCATTGCTTCCCTTGTTGGTTCTTTTAGAAGACGTGGATTTAACACTCTCCCTATTTGAACTGGCCAAAGAGGGTGTCATTGCTTTGAATCACTCTCGTCCTAATTTTTGTATGCCTTTCCCATTTGATTCAAAGGACTCCTGGGTTGAACCTTGTTGACTAGACCTTGACAATTTAATCTTTATTCCATTTGCATCTACACCATTACATGGGATCTGTTCTATCTTCTGAGTCTTAGAACGCAATGGCACTTTGCTTACATTGCTCTTGGATTTAGAGGCATGTGAGTCCTGTAATTTATCTGCTGCTAGCTCCATACAACCAGTTTCAACAGCTTTAACCGTGTGAACAAGAGGATCAGAATCCCTCAGTTGATCACTGTTAATCTTGACTTCTGCAATCTCATCACGCCCATTTAAAGGTTCAGCACTGTTCTTCCCTTTAACTGCTACCAAACCCTGCTCATCGATTCTCTCTTCATCAGACTCCCTCGGTTGACTTATATTAGTAACCTCCACTTCTACTATCTCATTATGTCCATTTAGAGGTTCAGTGCTATCTTTTTCTTCAACTACTTCATATTCCTGCAGAATTGCTCTTCCTTCATCAAGCTCACCTGGTTGATTATCGTTGACCATGATCTTGGCAATCTCATCATCCAATTGTGAAGATTCAACATTTACTTTTTCTTTAATGGGCTCCAGCTCCTTCGAGCTAACTTTATCTTCATTACAAACACTGGATGAAGTATTCTGAACCCTGGTTGTAGTGAGATTACCATTTTCAGTTGACCCAACAGCAGATTTAACTTTTGGCTGATCTATAGTCTGCTGTTTTAGGTTTATTTCATCAAAGTTCGATTTTGGAGTTTTTGGTGTATAAGGTGTCTTGGATAATGATCTTCTCAAAGCCCTCTTTGAAGAAGCAATGTCTTTACCGAAGCCCTTGTCTGAATTCTCATCTTCAGTGAGCTCTTGCAGGGCTCCAGTGGATTTATTCTGTTCAAGGCTAAAACGAGCCTCTTTACCACTATTTCGACGTCCAAGCTTAGGCGACTTTGCACGGGTGGGAGGTATCTGCATTTCATTTAACATAATGAGAAATAACATGATGTGAGAGGCCCTGGATAGCTAACCCCATAGATATTCACAAAACCATCAATTATGAAAGAACATACAGATATGAGAATTTGTTTATTTCAGCATTCCTTATTTCTAGCATGACATCCAAGTTAATTTAAATGTGTTCTTTGAACAACAAGTTCCAACCAAGTGAGCAACAATTCGAAAATAGTTAATACTACACAAATCAAACCCTAAGCCAAGGCAATGAAGTGTATTAACTATATACCTTCTTGATTTCAACTTTTGGAGGTGTCGCTTCCTGGTAAAATTCAGGCATGGGTGTGGCTTTAAATGTCAAACTTTTCCTAAGCCGCCTGATCTCAGCCTCTTGTTCTTCCTGCAACAAGTTGTACGATGCATAAGCAAGACAGCCCTAATAATGAAGCCAGGGTATGACTTTCTCACTGAGAAGCTTAAAAGTAGCAAATGCATGAAAAAGGAGAGAAGAATATGTTTATCCCGAGCAACTGTCAATCAACTAAAAATTAAAATAACTCGTCAGAATAAATGCTGTAGTCAGTAACAACCTTGGACTTGGCTTGCAATTGGTTTTTTTCCAACTCCTTTGCATGGATCTTTTCCTCTAGCTTTGAGTAGAACTGGAAAATTAAATCAAACATAATATCAGCATAATACTGTTTATAGCAACTCTAAATTCACTCTGGAGTGATACTTAATAATGTTTAAAAGCATTGACATTGAGAAAACAAATAAATTCAAACCAAACACAATAAAATATACCGCTTTCCGTTTCTCTGCTCGCTCATCACATCTAAAACTGAAGCTAATGCCAGAGGCACCATTGCCTGATCCGTCCTTCAAAGCTTGGGTTGGAGTTGCAGTTCTGAAACTAATTAAGAACAACACACATGCAAAAGACAATAGCAAGCTACAAACAAAAGCAATTATGCCAAAAAAGATCAAATGGCCATACTGCTCACTGATAATTCAACATCATATTACTGTGTTTACAATCATATAATTTTACAAATGGAAGGATACGAGGAGCCAACAGAACAGCTGTCTTCCTCCTCATCATTCTTTGAATCTACATGTGTGGGAACCTTTATACTTTGCTCATGCACCCTGGAAAAACAAGAAAAAGTGTTTACAATATGTTTCCACCACTAAATCAGATTAAAGAGTTATTTTAATATTAAATTCCAGGCAATAATGTTTTCCAGCACAAAACAAGCATAAGTCTTGAAACACAAAACAAAGTACTACTTTCTGGGCCTTCTTTGTTCTGGCCAAAATATGCCAGGAGATATCAGACAAACAAGGATGAAGTGACTTACTTCAAGCTCTCAGAACGCAAAGACTTGTCGGATGTTTGGGTCAAAGCAGTCCTCACAACCAACTAACAACCATAAAATAAATGGTGAGGATGTGTACTAATTGATATGCCAAGCACATATTAAAAAAATTGTAACTATGTATACATTAACTGCAATGTGCCCACCACAGACACCATCAAAATAATCAAGCTTTACACCCCCTTCATATTTCCTTAATAATTTTTAAAGGATAGATCCACCAAGCCTGCTTTGATCATTTTTACCTGTGTCTTTTTGGAAACTGAGGAAGATGTGATACTATTTGCAACGGTATGCTTATCTTTGCCCTCAACAATTTCATTATCAGCAGGTCGAACTCCAGTAAAATCCCTTTTGTCAGTTGCCAAAGCAAATGGCTGTGGAACAGTGTAATTTGACCTTGCAGATCCATGGTTAACTGACCTACGAAGGGGATTGTTTGAAGCAGGCAACGTGATTTCACCTTTATCAGCTTCAGATACCTCTACCGTATTTTTCTTAGATTTTGAATTTGTATCTATATTATTTCTGGTTGTAGCTTTTGGGTTTCCCTTTAAGAAAGTACTTGATTTCTGAGAATTTCTTAACTTCTGGTTCTGAGATTCTGTAGTTCTACCAGTTTCTGGGACAGTGGAGTTAACCTTCTTTGATTTCAATCGAGTAGAAAGTGGATTAGATACCATTTTGATCCCCTGGAATAGAATCAAACATTGCATTATAATCACAATATTTAATCATACTTGTTTTTCATAAATGTTCATTCAAAGGAAATAATCACTTAGGATGAGCAAAAAACAACATAAGCAATGGTGAACATCCCTCAGTAGCCATTGGATTGTTTTTTGTTTGACAAGGCTTTGATGCATCATCTCCTTCAAGAATTAAATTAGTCTGCTTCTCTTGTTCAACATACATGTCCCCAGTCTGATTCGAACCCCCATTTTCTATTAAGATCACTTCAACTTCTCCTTCAATTTTCCTTGGCAATTCAGATTCAATATCCTCTGCTAGAGTTGGATGTTCTTGAAGCCCATCCATTTTTTTGCTTCCCATGTTTGTGTCTGCATCTTCCATATTGTTCTCTTTCCTAGATTCTGTTAAATCTGCAGAGCACTGGGAGGATGGATCATCAGACACAACACCATTTTCATGATGGCCATTCATTTGCTGGAAACTCCAATTTCTATCTACATCCTACTTTGCAACTTATCCATGAATTAAGGTATCAGAGGAAATGTCTACCACTGCATCCATCTATGCAACGCAAAATCCAGCACAACATTTCTATTGACCCAGTGATGCTCTTGGCAAGAAATGGATACCATAAGGCTCAATACTAGTAAGGAAAAACAACATAAAAAGACCATATTAAAGGGATGTACATCTAGCTAGTCTTCACACCGAGATTCGATGTCAGAATTAAGAAAAGGATGATTGCAGATATCAATATCTTCAAAATTTTAGTAAACAATTCTGGAGTCTGGACCTCGATCAATAGCCCATAAAAACCGAGATTCAGTGTCAGAATTATGAAAAAGGATGATTGCAGATATAAATATCTTCAGAATTTGAGTAAACTATTCTAGAGTCTGAACCTCAATCAATAACCCATAAGACCTTGAAATTAGATTCAACATACAAAGTAAAGGCTTAAATAATTCCCTGCATAGAGAGTTAAATGTGCAATGTGAGTGAAGCAGTAAAAAGATTAGTTTAACATCAAATTTCTCACTACATGGCTCAACTCATGCAAATCAGGCAACCAAAAGGGTAATCAAGCTGCGAAACTATCAGATGTCAAGGAAATGAGATAGTTTAAGAAACACTAGTATGCTTAAATACATTTGACCAGAAAGGTTTAGTAGGTAAGCAAAATGAGAAACATCAGACCTAAGCTCAAGCAGATCTTCAGATCCAATTGTTCTACAAACTTCTAACATGTTGATTTGGAGAGAGACCAGGGTCACTAGGACCGCTATTAGCGAAATCTTAAACAGATAGACTGTGATGTTGTGATGATACAATATTTGCAAGTGGCCGAACTTACATTTGATCCCTGAGCTTCACGAGCACAAAATTGGAAACAATACTGCCCTAGAAACTTAAAGCTGCTTCCGTAATGCCCATGAGAACAAAAACTTGGAGCTACATAATTTTGAGATATACAACCTAAAGGGGAATAGCACCTGTCTTCTGGATTGAACCCTGGTCAACTTGGCAAAGACATTCATTCCACCGCCAATTACAAGACGATTTTACATTCTTAACTACACTCCGATTTCAAGCTTCTACTTCCCATACCAGCGATCTGAATTTAACAGGGCTAATGCATGGCAGCACTGGGGAAATACAATGGAACGCGACCCAACATTGCAAATCAAAACCAAACAAATTTGCAGCAACACATCGGCATTCCCAACGGTATAAACCCAAAACAAATCGCATTAATAGATCAATTCAATGAGATGATTAATAGAATTCTGCGAATCAGAGTGACCAGTATGAATGCCAATATTACCTCTAAAATGTGGGATCTATTCAACACAGCAAAGGATCAGAATGCCATTGAAACGCTCATTGGATACCCAGAAAAGAAACAGTCGCGCACAATGCTTAGGACAATCTGAGCAGACTCCAAGCTGGAGGGATTGGCAGCACTGCAGAAATAAACAGGGAAGAACCCCTCTGGCCTCTAAAATGAAAGCCCAGCTCACCAACTTCCAATTGGGTCCTCTAGATTTAGTGGGTGCTTCTACCCCACACAGTCAAATGTACAAGAAAACTTACCTTCACCCTGGATGGGAAAGGGGCCATTGTGAAAGCTGGCTATTTCTTAAACAACTAACCAGAACAGTAAGCATCCTCTTAATAATAATATTAAGACCAAAATTACCATGTAAGAAATCTCACCTATTCGAGATGATCCGACTCTATCGAGATGCGCTGCCCTTGTTGTGCGCTCTTTTATCCACAGAACTGGAAATCTAAAACGAAGAGCAAACTGTTATTTCAGATTAGTATATTTTCCTTTTTCTAAAAATATATTTTATCTTCAAATCTTTTAACGATTTATCTTCTTGTAAAAAGATATATGGGGTTCATTTATTCATAATCGAAAGGTCGGTTTTAAAATATTAAAAAAATTTATAAATGTTTTATAATTTTGAATGGTAAAATATTAACTTATTTAGAGTATAGACCTGCTTTACAATAAAATAGGAAAGAAATGTTAGGACAGATAAACATATCATTAGTTCAAATATGTTAGTTTTAATAGGGAAAAATGAGGAGTTTTTCATTATTAGGCAAGGTTCAATTTCTATGAGGGCTTAATCTAGAGCCATGGGACACTTTGAGGTAGTGGTCAAACATGTGATTGCACCCAAAGGAGACTATATTAAAAGGTTCCCATGCATGCATAACTAAATCAAAGTCCACCCTCATGTTCTCCTTTTATTAAATACCCACATGGGGTGATGAGCATAGATCATTGTGGGAGGCATGGATACCACCCTCCCCCATTTGTCATAGCATGATCATGATATCCAACTACCATCATTGCACAACATGTCTCAATTAACTGTGAAGGGTGGCAGAGTTATGAATGTTCTCGACAGTGGTGGGGTTATCATGGCTATGGAGAAATGTTGGTATTTGGCAACAAACCACTTTGTTTACGCTCAATCGGGGGTTTCCTTACTAGGTTTAGTTGTTATTGTTGGTATTTTCACTCTGCTCCAGATTGTTATTAATTTTCCCCTCACGGAAGGTCCAAGTCCTCTTGGCCTAGCCTTCCCCACTGTCATAATTCCTAAATGTATCTTGTCGTTTTGCATGGTCAATGGTATGGTCAATTACTCTGGGAAAACACACAAGCTCCAAACTTCGGCGCATCCACCACTTAGTGGCACTTGGAAGCAGTTACTAGTTTGCTTGGTTTATGATAGTATCGATTTTAGATATGTTTGGTTTGGTTGGTTACCTTTAACACATGTTTCCTCTTTGATAATTTGGTCTCCTTGCTTCAAGTTTTACTCTCTTTTTCTTTGGCAAAGCATCATTATTGTTTATTTTAAAGGGAGGTTGGTTATTGTTTAGCCCTGATCTTGCCAAGTCCTTGGGTGCCACATTCTCTGTTTGCCTCGTCGCTCCTTCTTGATGGTGCTCTTTGTGATTGGTTGCTTACTCCTTCCTGTGGTTGCGGTTGTTTCTTTCCCCATGATGCCTCATCAATGATCCTGTAACTTGAGAGGATCATCAAGTCATGAGGAGGGAAATTCTTAAGCTCGCTCCAAAGCCCATTTTGTAGCAAAACTCTTTTATTTGCAAAACCCCTTATGGGTCCACAAGGAAATTCAATAGGCTATTAACAAAGTATTGGTAGATAGAGGAGAACATGCAAATGCAAAGATATTGGCCTTTGTCGTTAATTGTGTACTAAACACTAGTCACACCAAAGACTAATAAAACCAATATCTCTACACCATAGAATTGTATTGCCACATCAAGGCCCTATTAGGAAAGGTTCTCTTAGAGAGTAACGAAGCCAAGCAGGAAATCAATCTACAATTAGATGAACTTCAAAGTGAACACACTAACATGGAACATCGATTGGCTCAAATAGAATCCATCCTAGTTTGTGGTAAAGGCCTTGCGTTGCTAGGCATCTCAACTAACGTCAATGAGGTGTCTACCTCCTCTTAGTTTGTTTCATTACAATTTTTTGAAGCACTAGTGGTATACTTCTCTTGGTATAGCTTTCATAGATAATGTTGTTAGTTGTTTTATGGGTATGTATGGAGCATTCTAGATCATACTCCAAGTTGGTTTCTAGGCTAGAAATGTTCAGTATAATTATTATGATAAGATGTTAGCTTGGATTTTTAAATTTTGCATCGTTTTGGACCAAAATCCTTCAATTTTGTCATTGGTTTCATTTCCCTAGGCAACAGACCGCAACAATAGAAAGTAAACTCTATTTGTATATTTACTCATGTGATTAATAGAAGGTCCACTAACTTACCCAAATTAATCTAAATCCATCTTAAATCTTACTCTATATATATATATATAATTTAAATGGAAAATTAATATATAATATGAAATTAAATAATTAAAAAATATTAAGAAATTTGATTTTCTTTTTTAATTTTTTAATTTTTTTTCTACAAAATCTGAAATCAAATAGCATTAACATCTCAAGAAAGGTTTAAATCACCCACTATTTAGGTAAAGAACCAAATTTAATTAAAATAGATCTTAAGTTACCCACTATTTATGTAAAAAATCCAATTTAATTAAAATAATAACAATAAATTATTTTTACCAATACAATTAACTTAATGTCAATAATTGTTTTATATTTTTATAATATTACTTATAAAAAAATTTTTAAATTATTTCCAAATGGTAAAAATACTATTCTTTTCTTTCTACAAATCACATAATATAAGTTTTTTAAAATATATATAGTTACTATTCTTTTCTTTCTGCAAATCACATAATAAGTTTTTTGCAAATCACATAATATAATATTTTAAAAATATATCATTACTATTCTTTTCTTCATACAAATTATATAATATAAAGTTTTAAAAATATATATTTGTTATTCTTTTCTTCATTAATATATATATATATATATATATATAATTTTTTTTTAAATGTTTATTAATGAAAAATTAATTTATGAAAATATTGAAAAATGAAAGTTAAGTTAAGAATATATATTGGATAGCACATTTTTTTTGTTATGTAAGTTTTGAGATGATTTGTATACTTAACTTGTGGTTTGAATAATCATTATATAGGGCATTTAAGTTATACAATTAATTTATTGTCAATTAATTGTTTTATATTTTTATAATATTACTTATTAAAAAAAAGTGTTTAAATTATTTCCAAATGGTAAAAGTACTATTCTTTTCTTCCTACAAATCACATAATATAAATTTTTTAAAAATAAATAGTTACTATTCTTTTCTTTCTCCAAATCACATAATATAAGTTTTTTAAAAATATATAGTTACTATTATTTTCTTCATACAAATTATATAATATAAAGTTTTAGAAATATATATTTATTATTCTTTATTATTCTTTCTTAATTAATATATATTATATATATATAATTTTTTTAAAATGTTTATTAATGAAAAATTAATTTCATATGAAAATATTGAAAAATGAAAGTTAAATTAAGGATATATATTGGATAGCATATTTTTTTTGTTAGGTAAGTTTTGAGATGATTTGTATACTTAACTTGTGGTTTGAATAATCATTATATAAGGCATTTAAGTTATACAATTAACTTAATGTCAATAATTATTTTATATTTTTATAATATTACTTATAAAAAAAAGTTTTTAAATTATTTCCAAATGGTAAAAGTACTATTCTTTTCTTTCTACAAATCACATAATATAAGTTTTTTAAAAATATATAGTAACTATTCTTTTCTTTTTGCAAATCACATAATATAATTTTTTTTAAAATATATAGTTACTATTCTTTTCTTCATACAAATTATATAATATAAAGTTTTAAAATATATATATTTATTATTCTTTTCTTCGTTAAATAAATAAATATTATATATATATTATATATATATATATATATATATATATAATTTTAAATGTTTATTAATGAAAAATTAATTTCATATGAAAATATTGAAAAATGAAAGTTAAGTTAAGGATATATATTGGATAGCACATTTTTTTTGTTATATAAGTTTTGAGATGAATTGTATACTTAACTTGTGGTTTGAATAATTATTATATAGGGCATTTAAGTTATCAAAATCGTGATCACACCAATGCATGGCTAAATTTTTGCCCACTAAATTTGAACCAATAACCTTTACACCACAAAATACATTAAAAAAAACACGGCTCACCATATAAGCTATACCCTATAGACTAAACCCTACATATTTCATAAAATATATATTTTTGATTTCAGACTTCTATGACCCATATCATTATCAATAGAATTTTTGGAATAATTACATAATTGACTGCGAAACAACTATATGATTATTCTGAATATTACATTAAAAAACACCCGTCACCATATAAGCTATACCCTATAGACTAAACCCTACATATTTCATAAAATATATATTTTTGATTTCAGACTTCTATGATCCATATCATTATCAATAGAATTTTTTGAATAATCACATAATTGACTGCGAAACAACTAAATGATTATTCCGAAAATTTATCGATAAAAATATATATTGTTCATATTTTCTTCCATCCTTATTAAAATATTTATTGCTCAATATTTCTTATCCCATAGGAAGATAATGAAAAATATTAAACCATATATATCTATTGTAATTATGTATTGCTCAATATTTTATATGATTCAATTTTTTTCTACTCCACTTTCACATAAAAAAGTTAAATGGTGGAAATGTTATGTTTTAATATAGAAAATTTTATTAATAAAAAAAAAATTATATAAATATTAAAATATAATTAATTTTAAATAATCTTATAATAATATTTAATTTATTTTAAAAATATTTTCCTTATAAATTTTTTTATTTTTTATTTAAAATAATTTTTTATTATAATAAATTATATAATATAAATTTGAAAAACATGTTTTTTTAAATCATTTAATAATGAAAGTGACCACATGGAGGTTAAGCGTTGGGGAGTTATGTTGTAAATATATAAATGTTTAATGTAGGTGGATGGGAAATATAGTTTGTCTTATTATCCCTATTTTGTAAAAAATATACTTAAGAATAAGAATATTGCTTAATACGGAAGGAAATCTATTATTCTAATAATATTAATTTAGAAAATAATTATATTATTGTTCAAGAGATGGCAAGAAAAACCCTAAAAGACTTTGACCAGTCTTTGAATAGAAATGTAAATACTTTATTTTTGTTAAAAATATTATAAAAATAATTAAGAACTTTATACGTTGAGGAGAGTGTGATTAAATATATATAAAAGTTTTAAAGAGAGTGTGATTAAAATTGAATATATATCTCTATATATAAAAGTTTTAAATGTTAAAAAGTTACGATAATTTTTTTTTAAGTAATGAAGTTTAAGTTGTTATGATTTTATATTATTTTAATAATAAAATTTTATCTAAAACTGTTTTAGAAGTTAGTTTAATTGGTTTAGAGTTAGATTTGAAGTTTTTTAAAATTGCTGGTAATTTCTATTGATTATAGGTTTGACTCTCTTGGGTTCCTTTGAGATATTCTCTTGGGATGAGGCCCGTATTTAAGGTGATGATTTGCTCGATTTATCATCCACGAAATATGGGAAGTACTTTGATTTTGTGTTTTCATTCCAAATAATAATAATAATAAATTATCTAATTAAAAAAAGGTTGTATTTTAAATTATTAATAAATATTTTAATATAAATGACGATATGTAAAAATATATGGTCTTGAAGTTAGAAATTACAATCATTTTAGAGAATTGTAAAGAAAGATAACATAACTATAAAAATGCTTTTCATATAAGTGTTTTTTCCCATTAAAAGGGGGCTATGATTAGGCATCTAATGTATAAGAATAAAATAAATAATAAGAAAGATAAGAGGCTTCATGAGATTACTTCAAATTCTAGTCCAAACTACATGAGGTTCTAGTGAGATTGGCTTAAAGATGTCAAGCCTTGGCCAAATCATTGAGGAATCTAGGAAGAGAACACTTTACATAATAACAATAACATTAAAAATATTATTCAATCTAAATTTAGGCAGAATTTGTGGTGTTATAAAGAATTAGAGGATAAAAGAAAATTAAGATACTGTAAGGAGGTGATCAACCATAATTTAAAAAATCAAAAGTATCTCTATGTAGGGTAAAAAAGAAAAATGAACATTGTTAAACTAGCAATTGTCCCAAAAGGTACAAAGAGAGGCCGATAGGATTAGTAAAAGGAAGAAAATTGTATAGATAGTCAAGCATATATAAAGCTCAGTAGTGACTAAGGCAATAACCACGTTGACCATCCTGTACCAGTACATTTGATATTAAAAGAACAAAACCAAAAACGCATATTGTCCCAATTGAAAGCATCTGGTCTGATTCTGCAGATTCCAAAGAAAAGCTGTTGGATTTGTTAGGAAGTGTGCATGACACAACTGGAAACCATGCAGGTAATGTTGGCCTTTGTTGCTACGGCAAGAAGTGTCCACCTTAATCATCCATAGCTGCAACACGTGTTTTGATCGGTTTTAACTTCAGACCTAAACTTTCAGGAGACAGCAATTCAGCTGAGATGCAAGACGGACTTAAAGGACTGGTTGGACTGGGGCTAGTCCCATAGCTGCAAAATAACTGGGGAGGAGGCCTGTAAAAGCCATATCCCATCAGAAAGTATTCAATTGGGATTAACATTGCATGGGGTTGTTCCTCTGTCACAAGTGATCCACAAGCTTGGACCTGTCATGCATTAATAACAATTATGTCAGCCATGTTGATGTCAGTTTGCCTCTACAGGAAAGTTTTAGTATCTTAAAGATCAACTTTGAGAAAGTGAAATGTTATCACCTCAACCAATGCATTGAATTTTTTGTCCATTTTGGCACACATGTGAAGAGCTTCTGAATGAAATGGAGAGTTTTCTCCTACAAATATGAGTGTCCTACACTGCAATTTCTTCAACCCTTCTGTCAGATCATATCTCCTGCAGGCAACATTAATCCAGATGCAGCCCCGTGTCAAAATCTCCCCCATTTCCGAAAAGCAATTGGAGATGCATACATTGCTTATCATCATTTCACACAAATTGAAACGAGTAACAAACCACCACTTTGTTTTATCTCTCTTGTGTTAACCTTCACTAAGTAATATCTGATCTCACATTGCATTTTACCAGTAGCAGACACCATTGAATTATTCAGAACATGACACTCTAGGTTAGGTATAATACCATCCTTCCCCTCCAGCACAACAGGGTAACTAATGGAACACATGTAATTTATTCCCCTTTGGTATCCTACCATAATTGTTAGAGTAAAAGATTAGGATGCAAGAAAAGGAAATAAAACAATATAGTAATCCTTTAAAAAGAATGTAATACGTTGAATGCAGAAGCTTGATCTCATGCCGTTGCCCTACATGCTTGTAAAGGTATCTTACTTGGGACTGGAGGAACACTCCCCATCTTTGAATCACAATTTGGGTTGGTAGAAGCTCTAAAAATGATGTTAAACCGAAGGCACCATTAATTCTTATGTCTTCGGTTTTGGAGATGGATACAAGGAGCCTTTAGATATTTGGCGATTCAAATTTAGTCATATGAGCCTTGAGGGCAAAATGGAGCATGGAAGACTAGGTTTGTAGGACGTGTTTCAGTAAGTTTTGGGCCTCGAGACTCACTTTCAGTCTTGCTCCTCCCAGTTTGCGATGAGGGATTAGAACCAAGTTGCAGATTGTCTATCAAAAAAGAGGTGTGATGGGCAAGGGAGCTCATGGTATCAACTTTTTGATGGAAGGTGCTACCTTGGAGACATATCTTTTACTAGTCTTATTCAGTCAAATGGACAGCTTATATGATGTTGTTTTGTTATAAACTTCAGGTGAAATATAAGTAATGTATATTTTTTTATTTTCAATATGAAAAAGTAGATGATTTTCTTCTAAGGCAAAAAAAGTATCAGTTTTCTTAGAAGAGAAATGAAAAAACAAAACACACGTTATTCACAGGGACACCTAGACTTCACTGAAGGCAAACCATCAATGAATTGACAGAAAATTCTCAAGCCTCTTCTACAGGAAGTTGGTAGAATATGGAGAAATCTCTAATGGGAATTCGATCAGGAATTTCAAACCTAAAATGCTTCTCAAAACATAAGAAATTATTTCACAAATTTGAAACTTACCGACTCATCACTTGCATAAAGCGCATAACATTACTGCTCTGCCTCTCATCCAGCAGCTGTGTACACAACACCATCGGAATTTAGAAAGTATTCCACAACAAAGGGTAAATAAGATGAAATCCACACCGTCAGAGACCTTGAACCCAATTCCATAAAGTACATATTTCAGTGCAAAGGATGCTTACCCTTCTACAAGCCTGCACAATATCAGACTCCAAGCCTTGTATATTGCAGCGCACTTCCTGCCATACCACAATGGTTCCAACAGTGTAAACAGAATAATCAGAATGAAAACAGGGTTGGAAACCCATGGAAGAGAAATGAAAAAACAAAACACACGTTATTCACAGGGACACCTAGACTTCACTGAAGGCAAACCATCAATGAATTGACAGAAAATTCTCAAGCCTCTTCTACAGGAAGTTGGTAGAATATGGAGAAATCTCTAATGGGAATTCGATCAGGAATTTCAAACCTAAAACTGCTTCTCAAAACATAAGAAATTATTTCACAAATTTGAAACTTACCGACTCATCACTTGCATAAAGCGCATAACATTACTGCTCTGCCTCTCATCCAGCAGCTGTGTACACAACACCATCGGAATTTAGAAAGTATTCCACAACAAAGGGTAAATAAGATGAAATCCACACCGTCAGAGACCTTGAACCCCAATTCCATAAAGTACATATTTCAGTGCAAAGGATGCTTACCCTTCTGCAAGCCTGCACAATATCAGACTCCAAGCCTTGTATATTGCAGCGCACTTCCTGCCATACCCACAATGGTTCCAACAGTGTAAACAGAATAATCAGAATGAAAACAGGGTTGGAAACCCCATGGAAAAAGAAAAAAAAGCAATGGATTATTTAAATTACCTGGCAAAAATACCACTAAAGTAAACTTTCATTGAAAATTCCACACATGCCATAAAAGTACACCAAATTCATCATCACTGCAAAAACACGATCAGCATGAGGCTAATATCTATTAGAACAAACATTCGAAAACAGAATCCAGTACAGTAGAATCTGCACAAATAAAAGGTTTGTAGGAAGCAAACCTTATTGTAGAACCACTCAGTGCAAGAAGGTTATTAACAAAGATGGGAGATGAGAATGAGCCCAAGAATTGTTTCTCTGTATTTCAACTGCATTATAGGGAATCAGGAAACACAAAACGTAAGTGACCTCAAA